>CAUYUJ010017760.1:640125-713523 GCA_963575745.1 Prorocentrum cordatum
CGATCCGATTTTGTCCCGATCTTGGCGTCGTTTTACCAGGGGAAACGCATCGACCCCCAATCGCCCACTGCCGCGCCCACGCCACGGAGCAGGCCTGTCTCCGATGGTAGGAGGTTTCGGCCGCGGGCGTTGTTCCTGCCGGCCTCCGGGGGCCCGTTGTCGGGACCTGGGGTCCTCCTCCTCCTCCTCCTCCTCCTCCTCCTCCTCCTCCTCCTCCTCCTCCTCCTCCTCCTCCTCCATCCGAAACGGATGCAGGGCGAAGAAACTATCCCTGAGGAGGGGGACTGCAGAAGTCATGTCCGCGGACGTCGGGAAAGGGCTTATGAGGTGTCTCGTTGCTGTTGTGCTCCGAGGGCGCTCCACGAGCCCCAGGGCTGTCAAGCAGCTGCTCAACACAGTGGAGGCGCATGCCAAGAAACGCCCTGCCTGCCTCCAGGGTGCCCTGGGCTTTGTAGGTTTCGATGGCTTTGCGATGAAGAGCGCGACGCTCCCACACCAAACATCGACGGACGCCCTGGGGTCTCCGGGTTGGTTCTTGTAAAAGGTTTCTTGTGGACTGGCCTCCAAGGGGGGCAGTGAACTTCGAGGTTCGAACTTCGAGGTTCTCGGTTTTCGGGCGTTTTTTTGTGGTTTCTTGGCGGTTTGCCGCCCTCGGGATGCGTTCCAGCGGCTGCGCCTCGCCGAGAGCGTTCCAGGGATGCCGGGATCGTCCCGAACGGCCGCCGGAGAGCCGAGCTACGACCAGGCAGCCAGCTTCGGCGGCGCGCCCCGAGGGGGAAGTGAGAAGCAGAAGGCCTTCTCAGAGGAGGAGGGGGAGGAGGAGGAGGAGGAGGAGGAGGAGGAGGAGGAGGAGGAGGAGGAGGAGGATGAGGAGGAAGAAGACGGCGGGACTTCTCAGAAGCCCTCGCGCCCTCTGGGAAGCTTTCTGTGTCTGCGGGGAGGGCTCAGACAACTTCTCGGAAGGCCGAGGGGACTTCCGAGCCTTCAGAGAAGGCCCGCCCCTTCTCGCTTCCCCCCCTCGCTCGTCGCCGACTCTGGGGAAGGATGGATCGAGGATCCACATCTGTGCGGCGTTGCTGGCCGTTGCTGGCCTTTTCTGTGCCCGTGGCGCGGGCCCATCCGATCCGTTGCCGACGCGGTGCCGATGCGGCCCGACCCGATGCCATGTTTCGATTAGGTCCAGCCTTCGAGAATCGATACTTGGTTGCTCTGGGCTCCCACCTGCGCCCCAGACGCCATGAAGCAGCCAGGTCTTGAGGGAACCGAGTCCTCCGGTTGTCGCGTTGCTTTGAGCCCTCACCCCAAAAGCGTGGGTCCTCGATCGATCCATCTTTCACGGGCTCTGGGATTGCCAGAAAACGACTCAGGACGAAAAGTGCGTCTGTGGGGGAAGGCCCTGGGATCCAGGACCCGTTTGCTCCAGGACCCTGGCATCGCTCGGACGTGTGCATTTTTTTCTCGGCGAGGGCCATCGAGGAGCATCCTTGATCAGTTGGCGAAAAAAACACGCGCGAAACCGAAAAAAAAAACACAGGGAATGGGCGTCCGAGCGATGGCGAGGGACCCGTCTGCTCCATGCCAGCCCGAGTGGAGGGAGGGTTCGGCGTCCGCGCGGGCGGCTCCCCTTTTGGAAGAGGAGGGGAGGCTCCGTCGGGCAGTGTCGGGCCACCGCATCCCGGAGAGGGAGGATCGAGGAGGTCCTCCTCGATCCTCAGTCCTCCTCAGGAGGTCCTCCTCGATCCTCAGTCCTCCTCGACGAGGTCCTCCTCGATCCTCGAGGAGGTCCTCCTCGATCGATGAGGGGATCGAGGAGGTCCTCCTCCTCAGGAGGAGGGAAGATCGCGGATCGAGTGTGTCTTTTGACGCGCTTGGCCGACTTGGTCAAGGGGGAGCCTCTCGTCTGGCAGCGTTCGCGATTCCCCTGAGGGGTGACCCCACCCCACCCCCCTTGGTATTGCCCCCCCTTGGTATTGCCCCCCCCCTTGGTATTGCCCCCCCGCCCCCCTTGGTATTGCCCCCCCCCTTGGTATGCCCCCCCCCCCTTGGTATTGCCCCCCCCTTGCCCTCCCTTGGTATTGCCCCCCCCCCCCCTTGGTATTGCCCCCCCGCCCCTTGGCATCGCCTGCTCCTCTGGAGAAGCATGGTCGAGGACTCACATGTTCTGGGCGCTGCTGGCCTCCTCGTCGCCTTCGCGCCGCCCCGTCGCATGGTTTCCGTGCTCTCTCTCTCTCTTTCTCTCTCTCTCTGGGCCTCCTCGCCGCCACGGCCGGGCCTGGCCCCGGAGTCTGCCTGGTCCAGGCGCACCCCAGGAGTCAGGAGGGGGTGGAGGAGGAGGAGGGAGGAGGAGGAGGAGGGAGGAGAGGAGGAGGGAGGAGGAGGAGAGGAGGAGGAGGAGAGGGAGGAGGGAGGAGGGGGAGAGAGGAGGAGGAGCACGAGGAGGAGGAGGGAGGAGGAGAGGAGGAGGAGGGAGGAGGAAGGAGGGAGGAGGGAGGAGGAGGGAGGAGGAGGTCCAGGGTGTGGCCTCCCACCCCTCCCACCCCCGGACGGACCCCCCCTGGCGTCCTCGGAGTGAGGGGGCCGAACGGTCGTTCGCTGTCCCCGGGTGCGAGGCTGAAGTGGGCGTCCGCGGTGCGGTTTGTTGTTGTTGTTGTTAATAGAACATTATTACTTCTAAAGAATAATTATTGTTGGGACCCCTGGTGCACGGCCCCCTCGCCGCGCCTAGGCCGCAGCCATGTTTTCATCATTTTCGTGAGGAAGTCTCCGGCAAAACGGGTTGGTCCGGATCCGGTTGTTTTGTTACGGGCGGTTTTCCCTTGCAAAAAATAAGGCAAAGTGGACATTTCTTGTTCTAACATAACCAAACTTCAAGAATCCCTTGCAAAAAATAAGGTAAAGTGGACATTCGCGCGCGCAAGACGAAATCCTTCCAAAACCTTAGTGTTCGTAACGATTTTAACATAAAAACATCAAAAAACCAATGGTTTTTCAAAAAAAAAAGTGTCAAAATTTCATCCCGCGCGCTCTTGCGGATTTGTAGGAAACCCAACACTTTTTAAACATTTCTGTCAAACGGGCTTTTGCGAGCAACTACAGACAGTACCGGCGTCGTACTGGTTTACCGTGGTTTCCTATTCTGGCGTCAGGAACACGTTACCACCAAAAACCAGTACAGGTGTCCAGTGTTGGAACAGGGGGAAAAGTCGTATACTAAGCTAGCGTCCAGAAAATGTTACCACAACAAGTCACTGTACCCATGCGCCAGTGTAGTAGCCACGGTCGTCCGCAGGCCACGAAGTGAAGTGTCCGAACGTCATAGGGCGGGAAGCTGGGTGTGGGTGGTGGCGAAGAGTCGTTTGGAAATGTGGTAGAGCTTGAACCGGCCCCCCCACAAAGTGGGGGTATTGCCCGCCTCCTATGAAAACCCTGGCACTGGTGAGAACGGAGTGTCCCCACGTGCTAGTAATTGTTGTTGTTGTTGTTGTTGTTGTTGTTGTTGTTGGTGTTGGTGTTGGTGTTGTTGTTGTTGTTGTCGTTGTTGTTGTTGTTGTTGTTGATATAGTTGTTGTTGCTGCTGCTGTTGTTATTGTTGTCGTTGTTGTTGTTGGTGTTGTCGTTGCTGCTGGTGTTGCTGATGGTGTTGCTGTTGCTGCTGTTGTTGCTGCTGCTGTTGTTGCTGTTGTTGGTGTTGTTGTTGTTGTTGGTGGTGGTTGTGGTTGTTGTTGTTGTTGGTACTGTCGTTGTTGGATTCTCACAACTGCAGAATAATTATTGTTGATCCCCCCTCCAGGGCACATCGCATTTGTCAATTAAAGTGTTCCTCCCGGTGCTCGCCCCCTGCTTTTGTACAATGGGAAATCGAGGGTCACCAAACTGGGCCCCGGGCCCCTGGCCCCCGAGTTACAGCAACAACAACGGTTCCCGCCTGATATTTCCTCACAATGTGTTTCAAATACACGCTCTCGCGCTGGACTTCCTCAGAGTTTATGCAGCAATCGCGTTCTCGCGTGGGACTTCCTCTCAATTTATTCAGGTGTCTCTAATGATCTACTTGGGAATCGCGCCCATTGTTAGAGATGTCCTCGCGATTCATACCTGTCGGGTTCTGTCACGTGTTGTTTCCCAACCATCCTGTGGTGTTGGGTCCTCGTTTTGAAGAGACAGCGCCCCGCGTCTCCTCACCTCCCGCTGCCCTCCTCTCTCCTCCCATCATCGTCATCAGCAACAGCATCATCATCATCGTCGTCATCATCATCATCATCATCATCATCATCATCATGGTCGTCATCACCCCCATCATCATCATCACCGATTTCGGCACACCCCTCACACGTTTCGTAGCCCCACAGGGAGCTCCACCGAAGGCCCCAGTGGTGCCGCCCGCATGCGTCACCCCCACCCAGCACAGCGCTTCGTGGCCCAATAGGGAGCTCCGCCGAAGGCCCCAGTGGTGCCGCCCGCATGCGTCACCCCACAAGGAGCTCCGCCGAAGGCCCCAGTGGTGCCGCCCGCATGCGTCACCCCACAAGGAGCTCCACCGAAGGCCCCAGTGGTGCCGCCTGCACGCGTCACCCCCGCCCAGCACAGCGCTTCGTGGCCCCATAGGGAGCTCCGCCGAAGGCCCCAGTGGTGCCGCCCGCATGCGTCACCCCCACCCAGCACAGCGTTTCGTGGCCCCACAGGGAGCCCCAGCGAAAGCCCCAGTGGTGCCGCCCGCATGCGTCACCCCCACCCAGCACAGCCTTTCGTGGCCCCATAGGGGGCTCCACCGGAGGCCCCAGTGGTGCCGCCCGCATGCTTCACCCCCACCCAGCTCAGCGCTTCGTGGCCCCATAGGGAGCTCCACCGAAGGCCCCAGTGGTGCCGCCCGCATGCGTCACCCCCACCCAGCACAGCGTTTCGTGGCCCCACAGGGAGCTCCACCGAAGGCCCCAGTGGTGCCGCCCGCATGCGTCACCCCCACCCAGCACAGCGTTTCGTGGCCCCACAGGGAGCTCCACCGAAGGCCCCAGTGGTGCCGCCTGCACGCGTCACCCCCGCCCACTTCGGCACACCCCTCACACGTTTCGTGGCCCCATATGGAGCTCCACCGAAGGCCCCAGTGGTGCCGCCCGCATGCGTCACCCCCACCCATTTCGGCACACCCCTAACACGTTTCGTGGCCCCATTAGGGAGCTCCACCGAAGGCCCTAGTGCCGCACCCCGCATGCGTCACCCCCACCCACTTCGGCACACCCCTCACACGCTTCGTGGCCCCATAGGGAGCTCCACCGAAGGCCCCGGTGGCGCCGCCCGCATGCGTCACCCCCATCCACTTCGGCACACCCCTCACACGGTAGTGGCCCCACAGGGAGCTCCACCGAAGGCTCCAGTGGTGCCGCCCGCATGCGTCACCCCCACACCCACTTCGGCACACCCTTCACACGTTTCGTGGCCCCATAGGGAGCTCCACCGAAGGCCCCAGTGCCACCGCCCGCATGCGCCCCCCACACCCACTTCGGCACACCCCTCACACGTTTCGTGGCCCCACAGGGAGCTCCACCGAAGGCCCCACTGCCACCGCCCGCATGCGTCCCGCACACCCATTTCGGCACACCCCTCACAAGATTCGTGGCCCCATAGGGAGCTCCACCGAAGGCCTCGGTGCCACCGCCCGCATGCGTTCCGCACACCCAATTCGGCACGTGGGACGGTGGCTCAGAAGGACAGGACCATCGCGACATGTTTGAAACTGTGTTCTGCGCTCGTTGGAGCGTTCGCTTTGCGCTCGCGTGTTCAGAGTGTCGCGCGTTGGCTGGTGGGGAGGAAAGCGCGGGAGTGGGTGGGTGGAGATGCGCTGAGAGTTTTCGAGCGCGTAGAAGGACAAGACCATCGCGTTTTTTTTCCCAACCATCCTGTGGTGTTGGGTCCTCGTTTTGAAGAGACGGTCCCCGCGTCTCCTCTCCTCCTCTCCTCTCCTCTCCTTTCCTCCCCTCCTCCTCCTTCTCCTCCTCCTCCTCCTCCTCCTCCTCCTCCTCCTCCTCCTCCTCCTCCTCCTCCTCCTCCTCCTCCTCCTCCTCCTCCTCCTCCTCCTCTTCCTCCTCCCCCTCCCCACCGTCATCATCGTCATCACCAATACCGGCACACCCCTCACACGTTTCGTGGCCCCATAGGGAGCTCCACCGAAGGTCCCACTGGGTGTGCCCGCATGCGTCCCGCACCCAATTTCGGCACACCCTTCACACGTTTCGTGGCCCCATAGGGAGCTCCACCGAAGGTCCCAGTGGGTGTGCCCGCATGCGTCCCGCACTCCCATTTCGGCACACCCCTCACACGCTTCCGTGGCCCATAGGGAGCTCCACGAAGGTCCCAGTGGGTGTGCCGCATGCGTCCCGCACCCAATTTTGGCACACCCTCACACGTTTCGTGGCCCCATAGGAAGCCCCACCGAAGGTCCCAGTGGGTGTGCCCGCATGCGTCCCGCACACCCATTTCGGCACACCCCTCACACGTTGCGTGGCCCCATAGGGAGCTCCACCGAAAGTTTCAGTGTGTGTGCCCGCATGCGTCCCGCACACCCATTTCGGCCCACCCCTCACGCGTTTCGTGGCCCCATAGGGAGCTCCACCGAAGGTCCCACTGGGTGTGCCCGCATGCGTCCCGCACACCCATTTCGGCACACCCCTCACACGTTTCGTGGCCCCATAGGGGGCTCCACCGAAGGTCCCAGTGGGTGTGCCCGCATGCGTCCCGCACACACATTTCGGCACACCCCTCACACGTTTCGTGGCCCCATAGGGAGCTCCACCGAAGGTCCCAGTGGGTGTGCCCGCATGCGTCCCGCACACCCATTTCGGCACACCCCTCACACGTTTCGTGGCCCCATAGGGAGCTCCACCGAAGGTCCCAGTGGGTGTGCCCGCATGCGTCCCGCACACCCATTTCGGCACACCCCTCACACGTTTCTTGGCCCCATAGGGAGCTCCACCGAAGGTCTCAGTGGGTGTGGCCCGCTCCACCGTCCAGTGGGTGTGCCCGCATGCGTCCCGCACACCCATTTCGGCCCACCCCTCACACGTTTCGTGGCCCCATAGGGAGCTCCACCGAAGGTCCCAGTGGGTGTGCCCGCATGCGTCCCGCACACCCATTTCGGTACACCCTCCACACGTTTCGTGACCCCATAGGGAGCTCCACCGAAGGTCCCAGTGGCTGTGCCCGCATGCGTCCCGCACACCCATTTCGGCACATCCCTCACACGCTCCGCGGCCCCATAGGGAGCCCAACCGAAGGTCCCAGTGGGTGTGCCCGCATGCGTCCCGCACACCCATTTTGGCACATCCCTCACACGCTTCGTGGCCCCACAGGGAGCTCCACCGAAGGTCCCCGTGGCGCAGTCCGCTTGCGTCTCCCCCACCCAGTACGCCTCCGCCGGAGGCCGTCGGAGTTCCGCGCCTCGCTCGCCCGTCGTCGCTCTGCCCAGCGGCAAGAGCCTTGCCCGCTATCAGCCAGCCATCTAGCTTTTTTTGCTGCGCCCACCGGACGACCCGCGCGCATCGCTGGGACCCCTCCGGGGCGACCTGCGCGCGTCGCTGGGACTCCGCGCTGCGCTGCGCCCGCAGCTTTGGACTTTTGAGTGCGCGGGCAAAGAGGGAGTAAAAGAAGGGGAGGAAGCGGGCGCGATCCTCGCGGTGGCGTCGCGGCGCGCGGGCGATGCCGTCGGGGAGCCCCGGGGAAGCTCCTTGCGGCGGCCACGCCCAGCGTCACGAGTACTCAGAGGCAGTCACTCACAAACTATCAGCATTCATATACAAGTGCACCATGCATTGGCATACTCGCATTCATGCACGTAGACTCGCTCGCACGCAGATTCATTCACAGTCAGACGCACTCACGCTCATATTCACCCGCGCTCAGTTTGCCTACGTACTCAGATCAATCGTTTTCGTTCGCGTCGTGTACCACGCCACTCATTTCGGCACACCCCTAGCACGGTTCGTTGCCTCATAGGGATCACCACCGAAAAAGGGAATCACAATTGCGGTACTCACACCTGCATATGGTTGGGTTATTCCCCCCTCCTGCTGATCTCTCTCGTGCTCCATCCTTCTCCCTCTCCCCTTACATCCGTCCTGTCGTTCCCTGTCTCAGGGGCTGCGCCAACTACACGCGGCAGATAGCGAAGATATGCCCGTAAGGGGGGGCACGATCGAAGACGACCAGGGCGGGTACCGAGAGTTCGGGATATACGTGTTGAATGGCATGCGAGCAGGTATGAGCTTACCGTATTATAATGATTGTTGGTGTTATTGCTGTTGTTGTTGAACTAGCTACTGACGCATAATTACTGTTGCCCCCCCCTCCGGGGCACAGTATGTTGTTCAATTGGCGTGCCCTTCCGGGGGCTCGCACCCTGTCTTTTTATCAGGGGAAGTCTTGAATCTCAGAATTTGTTTGTTGTCCCCCGTTTTCCAACAATTCGCGTGGGACCTCCTCGCAATGTATTCAAACGCCGCGCCCTCGACACTCAGAAATCACCCTTTCGCTGTGAATTCCCTCACGATTTATGTGGGAATTGTGCTGTCGCTCAAGAATTCCTCGCGATTCATGCAGGACGCACGCTTCAGCAACTCGCCTGCTCGACATGGTCGCCTGGTCCCGCCTTCCAACCCGCCTGTTAGTGTCTACCCACCCGATCAGCACGCCTGGTTCTGCCACGTGTTTTCTCCTAACCCCCCCCCCTCCCGCTACTCTTTTCGGGTGTTCCATCCTACTCCCTCCCCGTGGACCCTTACATCCATCCTCTTTTCCCCTGTCTTAGGGGCTGCACGAAAGACACAGTGCAGGTAAGAAACATATACTTTCGAGGGGATACGATCAAAGACAAGAGGGCGCGTCTCGAGGGATGGGATACATTTGCTGGGTGGCACGCGAACAGATAAGAACGAACAGTCTTAGAATCAGTGTTATGGTGTTGTTGTTGATGGTGGGGGTGTTGTTGTCCTCGTCGTTGTCAGTTGTTGCTGATGCTGTTGTTGATGATGTTATTAATATTGTTGCTGCTGTTGTTGTGATGTGTTGTTGGTTGGTGTTGCTGCAGTTGCTGATGTTGATGTTGTTGTTGCTGTTGAATGAAGTCTGGCCACGGCCCCCGCGCGCCCCCCAGAATAACAACAACAACAACAGCAACAACAACAACAATTGTTTAGAAGACTGTTCGTTCTTATTTGCCCGAGTGACAGTCAAGGTATATTTTTCAAACCCTCGATACCCGCCCCCTTCCGTCCTCGATCGTACCCCCTTTGGGGGTCTATCTTTCTTCCCTGCAGGCCGGGCCAAGGCAAGCGGCGAAGCGGCCGCGGACCGTCGGCCTGGCCAGCGGCAGCGCTGACCGGCGGCAACCCGACCCCAAGGGACGGACAGGGGACCGACGACGACGACGACGAGACGACGACGACGACGACGACGACGACGACGACGACCACCACCGGGAGGAGGACCGTGGATGGGGAGGAGGAGGACGAGGGGAGCGAGGACGAGACAGGGGAAGAGGAAGAGGAGGAGGACGAGGCGGAGGAGGAAGAGGACGACGACGAAGGAGGGACGGAGGGAGGGGCCACGAAACGGGGCACTGAGGACAGCAACGGGGCCACGAAGGGCAGCGAGGGGACCACGAAAGGCGACAGCGCGGCCGCGTAGGGCATGCATATGGGGCCGCGACGGGCGCGAACGAACGGGAGCCACGAAGATCGTGCGCATATGGGCCAGAAAGGACGACAGCGAGGCCACGGAGGCAGCAACGGGGCCGCGAAGGGCAGCGAGGGGGCCGTGGAGAGCGACAGCGGCGACACGAATGGCAAGAACGGGGCCACGAAGGGCGCGAGCGAGAGGGGGCCACGAGTTGCACAGAATGCGGGGCCACGAGTGCAGCGCAAGATGGCCACGGGAGGCCCCCAGGAGTTGCCACACAGAGGGCATGCGCTCCCGGAGGGCGGCCATGTCGCTCCAGAGCGCGAGCGTGGCCCGCACGGCGTCGGAGGCCAGCGCGCCGGGCGCCACGCCAGAGGCCCCGCCGCGATGACAGCCTCCTCCGCCTCCTCCTCCTCCTCTCCTCCTCCTCCTCCTCTCCTCCTCCTCCTCCTCCTCCTCCTCCTCCTCCTCCTCCTCCTCCTCCTCCTCCTCCTCCTCCTCCTCCTCCTCCTCCTCCTCCTCCTCCTCCTCCTCCTCCCCCGTGGCGATGACAGTCAAGACGCTGAGATAAGGAGATCACCTCGTGCTTAGGAGGCGGCTTTCCTGGAGAAGGAGCTCCCCAAGATGGCGGACTCGCTGACGTGGCGCTTGTGGGGGCCACGGCAGACGTCAGCCTCCCATGGCCAGGGTGGGCACGCTCATCGATTCCTCCCTTCTCCCTGCATCGCCTTGCCATGCAGGCACGACGGCGAGATAAGAAAAGAGCGCGTTCTGTGGGCGCTTGGCGGGGGGGGGGCTGGAACCGGCCCCCTCCCCCCTATGGTTAAAGGCGGGGGTTCGAACCCCTCCCACCCGTGCCTGCGCCGGCGCCGGCGGCGGCCCCCTACCCCTCCCTGGACGGCGCCGGCGGCGGCGGATGTCGCAGCCGGCGGGGAACGTCGATGAGGGCGACGATTCAAGGAAGGGAAGGGGGGTTCGAACACCCCCCTTTCCACCAGGCCGGCGCGGGCACGGCGACGACGACGACGACGACGGCGACGACGACGACGATGACGACGACGACGACGACGACGGCGACAACAACGGCGACGACGATGACGCCGGCGACGACGAGCACGACGACGGCGACGACGACGACGACGACGACGGCGACAACAACGGCGACGGCGGCGACGACGACGACGATTGCGCCGGTTGCGACGACGACGACGACGACGACGACGACCACGACGACGACGACTACTGCGACGACGGTGACGAGCACGGCGACGACGACGACGGTGATAACAACGACGACGGCGGCGACGATGACGACGACGACGACGAGGGCGACGAAAGCCACAACGACGACGACGACGGCGACGACAATGACGACGACGACGAAGACGACGATGACGACGACGAGGACGACGACGACGACGACGACGACGACGACGACGACGACGACGACGACGACGACGACGACGACGACGGCGACGGACGACGACGACGACGACGACGACGACGACGACGACGACGACGACGACGACGACGACGGACGACGACGACGACGACGACGACGACGACGACGACGACGGCGACGACGACGACGACGACGACGACGACGACGACGACGACGACGACGACGACGACGACGACGACGACGACGACGACGACGACGACGACGACGACGACGACGACGACGACGACGACGACGACGACGACGACGACGGCGACGACGACGGCGGCGACGACGACAGCGACGACGACAGCGACGACGACAGCGAAGACGACGACAGCGACCGCGACGACGACGACGACGACGACGACGACGACGACGTAGGCGGCGGCGAAGACGACGACGGAGACATCGACGACGACGACGCCGCTAACGATGACGACGACGCCGACGACGACGACGAGAACGGCGACGACGACGACGACAACGACGGCGACGGCGACGGCGACCACGACGACGGCAACGACGACGACGAGAGCGACGACGACGCCAACGACCACGACGATGGCGACGACGACGACGACGACGACGACGACCGCGACGACTTCGCCCATGACGACGGCGACGACGACGACAACAATGACGATAACGACGACGACAGCGACGGCGGCGACGACGACGACGGCGACGACGATGGCGACGACGGTCACCTCGACGACGACGACGACCACCACGACAACGACGACGACGACGACGACGACGCCGACGACGCGGGCGACCACCACAACGACCAAAATGATGACAACAGCGACGAGTACGACGACAACAACAATGACCACGACGACGACGACGACGACGACGACGACGACGACGGCGACGAGCACGGCGACGACGACGACGACGACGACCACCACCACGACGACGACGACGAAGACGACGACGACAAAACGACGACGGCGACGAGGACGACGACGACGAGTACGACGACGACGACGGAGACATCGACGACGACGACGACGACGACGACGACGACGACGACGGCAGCGACGACGGCGACGACGACGACGACGACGACGACGACAACGACGACGACGGCGACGAAAGCGACGACGACGAAGACGGCGACGGCGACGTCGGCGACGACGACAGCGGCGACGGCTGAGACGACGACAGCGACGGCGACGACAACGGCGACAAGTGTTATGACGGCGACGACGACGAGCACGACGACGACTACGACGACGGCGGCGACGATGACGACGACGACGACGAGGGCGAAGATGGCGGCGACGACGACGGCGGCGACGACGGCGACGACGGCGACGACGGAGACGAAGACGACGACGACGACGACGACGACGACTACGACGACGACGGCGACGACGACGACGGCGACGGCTACGACGATGCCGACGGCAACGACGGCAACGACAACGAATATGACGGCGTCGCCCACGAAATCGACGACGACGACGACGACGACGACGACGACAACGACGACGACGACGACGACGACGGCGACGACGACGATGGCGACGACGGCGACGTGACGACGACAACGGCGATGACGACGACGACAACGACGTCGACCACTGCAGCGACCACGACGATTTCGAGCATGACGACGACCACGACGACGTCGGCGACGACGACGACGACGGAAAGTGCGGGAAGCCGCGACGCAGCGCGAATATTATCTATATTTGAAGTCCTGGCCCGTCCATATTTCGATATTGAGGTCCGAGGACAGAGGACTACAATGGACATTGTCGTCATCGTCTTCTTCGTCCTGGCCATCGTCGCCGTGTCGCCGCCGTTGGCCGCCGCCGGCGCGCCGCCGCCTGCGCGGGGGGGGGGCTCGGGGGGGCGGGGGAGGGGGACGGAAGTCCCTGTGGTTTTGTTCGACGGCGCCGAATGTTCGGGGGGGGGGTCCCGGTCCAAGCGCGCCGCCCCAATGCGCCTCCTCCTCCTCCCTCCTCCTCCTCCTCCTCCTCTCCTCCTCCTCCTCCTCCTCCTCCTCCTCCTCTCCTCTCCTCCTCCTCCTCCTCCCTCCTCCTCCTCCTCCTCCTCCTCCTCCTCCTCCTCCTCCTCCTCCGAACTCAGGACCACCTTCGGGCTTGAGAGGGGCTCTGGCTTTCGGGCCGCTCCCCGGTTCACTAGGCTTAAGTCGGGCGTGTCACTCTACAGGAGGAGCACTCTCAAGCACAGCAACAACATATTCCGGGGGCGATTTTTTCATACCAGGTTTGACAATCTGCACACGCTGTTTGACTTGTTGTTCGCCCAGGTTCCGCCGGTAGGGGGACGCGCCCGACCTAATTCTAGGTTGGGGGAACCCCTTCGTGGGCGAGGCACAGTGACAAAATATTCCGGGGGCGATTGTTTCATACCATGTCTGGCAATTTGCACATGCTGTTTGACTTGTTGTTCGCCCAGATTCCGCCTGTAGGGGGACGCGCCCGACCTAATTCTAGGTTGGGGGAACCCATTCGTGGGCGAGGCACAGTAGCAAAATATTCCGGGGGCGATTGTTTCATACCATGTCTGGCAATTTGCACATGCTGTTTGACTTGTTGTTCGCCCAGATTCCGCCGGTGGGGGGACGCGCCCGACCTAGTTCTATCAGGAGGGAAAAAAACACACAGACACAATTAATCGTCGATTTCCCAGAAAATATGGGAAAATATGGGAGGTGGTGGGGAAGACAAAAACCCAGAAAATATAGGAAAATATGGGGAATATTTTTATTTGTGTGTATTTATTTGTGTGTCCTTGGGCCCCTTCATTGTTGTTCGCCCAGATTCCGCCTGTGGGGGGACGCGCCCGACCTAGTTCTATAGGCTGGGGGAGCCCACTCGTGGGCGAGGCTCGCCGTGGCCAGAGGAGCCGTCGGTCCTTATATTCGTCCTTCCCTCTGGTAGCACGCAGGCCCGGGAGCGGTTCTGGTGCCTGGACCGTTCCTCGAACCTGGGTCAGGTCTGGGAACCTATTCGTTGCCGAGGCTCGCCGTGGCCAGAAGAGCCGTCGTTCCTTCTTCGTCCTTCCCTGTGGTGGCACGTAGGCCCGGGAGTGGTTCTGGTGCCTGGACCGTTCCTTCGGGGGCGGAAAAGAGGGGGGTGATGCCTAGGGGGGGGGCGTTCCTTGAACCTTCGGGAGCGGAAAAGAGGGGGGTGATGACTACTAGGGGGGGGGGGATATCATGGCGCGGGCCATGATGTCTCTCCAGATCTCGTGGCGCCGCTTCTTGTTTCATCACGTCCCTGGCCCCCCCCCCGCTGGGCCGCGCACATGCCGCCGGTCATGATTTGCGCCCCCCGCACACCCACCCCCAACCTCCCCACCCTTCTCTGTTTTTCTTGCTGTGGCAAGGCCACAGAGTGGATCACAAATCGTCCCCAGCACTCCGGGTGGGTGTCGCGATCGGCCGAAACCCCACTGGTCTTTTGTTTCCTCCTCCTCCTCGGCTCTGCCTACCTTCGCCCTCCCCGTCCTGCGGAGCAGCGGCAGCAGCGGGGGAAGGAGTGGGCAGCGGGAGGACAGGGGGCAAACGAGGAGGAGGTAGTACAGCAACAACGCTGAAATAAGGACCGTCTCGGGTGCGGCTGTTTCTCCAGCTCCCCTCGTTGAGGCCAACACGGGGGGTCGTTCCTTAGTTAGCGTTCCTTAGTTCAGCAGCCCCACTGTACGACGACTTCGTGAAGGAGGAAGCCAGGGATGAGGATGCGGAAACGATGAGGAAACAAAAACGTAGTAGGAGGAGGTCGAGGAGGAGGAGATTGAGTGAGGAGGAGGGCGACGACCTCGAGGAAAAGGAGAAGGAGAGGAGGACGACGAGAAGAGAGAAGAGGATGTCAGGAGGAGGAAGATGAGGGCGACGAAAAGACGACGACGACGACGCAGGAAGAGGATGAGGGCCTCCAGGATCGGCCAAAAAGGATGAGGGCCTCCAGCATCGGTCGGCCCGTGCCGGAGGTCGATTGGGGCGACGACGAGGCGAAGGGCGACTCCGATTTCGGGGACGCCGACACCGAGACCGATGAAGAGGGCGCCAGCGCCCGACTCTGCGCTCGCGGCGCCAGGATGGAGGAGCAGCAGGGCGACCGGGGCGCGCAAGCGGGGGCCAGCGTCAACGGATGTCTCTCTCCCTCCCCCTCCTCTTCCTCTTCTTCTTCTTCTTCATTTTCCTCCTCCTCCTCCTCCTCTTCCTCTTTCCTCCTCCCTCCTCGTCGCCCCCCCCCGTCCTCGTCCTCGCCCTCGTCGTCCTCGTCCTCCTCCCGCAACCGGTGTCAGCCGACCCCCTCTGGCTGGCCCGGGTTTGGGAGCCATGCGGGGCCGATCCCCACTGGTCCGCCTTCCGCTGGCCCGGGTCAGGCAGCTGCTGAACGGCGGGCGGGCTTCGCGACAGTGCTTCGGCCGACCCGGGTCAGTGCGTCCCCGAGTCGTGCCGACGCGGCAGCGGCCCCGCCGCGGGCATCCGAGGCTGAACGTCGCCGGTGGCGCAGAATCGGCCAGTATGGAGCGATCTGGCGATCGGGAAGCCGCCGCTCGTTGAAGGTTGAACGAGCCACGCGTTGTCAGAGACCAACGCTGGGGTCGTCAGTCGTTGAAGGCATGAGGCGGGATACCCCGAGAGCACTGGCACACTGTCAGCCTGGCGGTCGCGGTATGCAGAGTTTGCGAGGCGTGTCGGAAGCGCTTTTCTCCAAATCTAACAATCACAACTTGTTGGGTGGGGAACAACGTACACTGACCACTGCAAGCGTGGGGGCGAACATTGTTGGAATAGTATGGGTAAGGTTTAAGGTAATGGGTTGGCTACCAACCAGAGTTGATAACGAAAAACCAACCGCGGAACAGGATGTCAATCTCGCCATTGTTACGATAATGCAGGATGGTGATTAAGAAATTCGTAGGGTTCGTGTTCACGCGGCGGCGCCCCGGATGATGATTAGAAAAAGCAGCCCTGCGCCATGACAGTTTTTGTTATTAATCGTTTCCCCCACCCCCCATCTCGGGCGCGCGCCCGGACAGCCGACGGGCCAGACGGAGCCGAAGCGGAGAGGGAAGGGAGTCAACAGCAGCGGGATACAATTACAACGGCGAACGGATTGGATTTGCAGTTACCATGAGCAGTAATAGGAGGACAGGAAGGAGGTGCAGTTGAAGAATCATTCGGTGTTGTAGTAGAAATTGGTAAAGGATCGGAGTGGTAGTTGTAGAGTTTCGAGTTGCGGTCGGGCTTTTTTAGGTGTTGGCGCAGAAGCTGCAGTCGGAGTTTTACCATCCAGGGTGATGTGTAGCAGATATTGTAGGCACAAGAGCTACGCGGGAGCTGTTTCAGTTGCTGGAATTGGAATTGGTTGAAGTCTGTGATAGGAACCGTAGTTGGACATGTGGCAGCAAGAATTGCATTAGGAGATGAATCACCAGGAGCTGCACCAGGGAATGAATCGGTTTGACTCATGTTACGTGCTGAAAATGTATAATGCTCACCATGTGGAATATCAAAACAACCAGCAAAGTCGAAAAACTCTGGCTTGAACAACCCCCGTGCCATTTTTACTGGTTTCCATATGGCATTATGTGTGTGATACTTACGCATGACGAAAGATTTTCTTCTTGAGGTGCAAATGGCGATGATGAGATGGAAGTTAATGACCGAACCCCCTTCCCCCCATTCAAAACGGGGCAAAAATCGGACCCGCCGTAAAAAATAAGACCGAACACGGATCCAGTAAATCCGAAATCGGATCCGCGCGGACGGAAATCGGATCCACCGAAGCAAACGCCAAAACCACAATTGGATCCGCGTCCGTTTCACGGGATCCGGCGGTGGTTATTTCTTGCGCGTCTGCTCAAGACTTCAAGCCGCCGTTCCGGGCCCAAGAGGAAAAAAAATCGTCTTGGGGATGTATGATTGCAGTTTTGCCCAGACTAGGTGGACAATGAGTTTTTAATGTGCAAGCCAATGGCCATTGCACCTGTTGGCTGTTACACTGGAATGTGCACGGTTTTGAACGCTGAGGGCTCAGAGCGCTCGCATGCCTTACTCTGCGCGCGTCGTTGTGCAATTGTTCGCGCGGCCTGCATGTCAACTTCGTTGTGGGAAGGACCCGCGACAAAGACTATACCGAACCCGTTGCTTCAATGTGTTGAAGTTTCGATGTGGACATGAAGTGTCTGGAAGGATGCGCCCTCTGTCGCTTTCCCCCTGGCTGACCCATCTGCCCGTTATGTTGGGACAGATTGTTGGTCATATTGGGGCCTCCGAATCGGTGCATGTTGATGCCTCGGATCCCGTTTTTGAAATTCCCTGGGCAATATCGGAGATAGATTGGAACCTCTGGAGGGGGGCATTCGGGATGGCCCTTGGCGGACATCTCTGGGGTTCGGGGGGCCGTCTTGCGCATTCGGGGGTCAGCGGTGGGGGCTTCTCTGGGCCGAGCTACGGCTCTCTTGGCCCGTCGGACGCTTTTGCGGGCCATTTTGGGGGGCCTCTTTGGGCCGTCTTGGTGGCCTCTTGGGGAGTTGTCAGCCGTCGTGAATGTCGTGGGCCGTTTTGTGGGTCCCCCGGACTGTCGCCGGGCTCTCTTGGGGGCTTTTGGGCCGTCTTGCGGCTATCTCGGAGGCCCCTGGGGCCGTCTTCGGCTGTCGGAAGCCCGAGCAGGCGAGATTGCGGTAGACATTTCAAAGCCACAGCAAGAACAAGAATGTGGACCTCATCGGGCCATCCTGGAGGGCCTCATGGAGGCCTTTTGGGGTAGTTTTTGGGCCAGACTGGGTCATTGAGGAGGCGTCTTGGGTGAACTTGGAGGCATCTTGATGCCATGAGGCAAGATTGGAGCTATCTCGGACGGAAAAGTCGACGGTCACTGGTCCGCAAGGCTGGTTGGCAGCATAGGCCGACACCCGATTTGGGAACCTCTTGAAGGCCTCCTGGATGGATTTTGTTGAGCGAATCCCCGCTCCAGGATCCCAAAAATCCTTCCTGGAGGGTTTCTGTGAACGAATCCCCCCTTCAGGATCCAAAAAACCCGTTCGCCCCGGAGGGGTCAGGAGGGATTTGGTTCACGGTTTTCCACTCACGCTCGCATTTCGGGAGGATTTTCCAAGAATGAACCCGGCACGACCCCAGTACTTGGCATTGCTTTGCGCCCGAGGAACCTCCGAGCAACGAGGAGCCCGAGGAGCCTCCGAGCAACAGGTAAAGTAACCCCCCGAGGCACGGGGCGGGGAACCCGAGGAACCCGAGGAACCTCCGAGCAACGGGCAGAGTAACCCCCCGAGGCACCAACCTTTCACTGAGTAAGAACCCCCTAGGTAAGCCTACTTCAGGAAAGTCGGAGGCACGGATGGCGGGGAGCCCGGGGAACCTCCGAGCAGCGGGCAAAGTAGCCCCCCCGAGGCACCGAAGGCGAGGACCCCCCGGGAACCCGAGGAACCCGGGGAGCCGAGCAACAGGCAACGTTCCCCCCTTGAGGCACCATTTTCTTCACCAAGTAAGAAGCCCTAAAGTTATGTCGGGCCTGTCCCCCTCCAGAGGAATGTTCGACGAAAAATAAAACAATCCCCCAAAATGCAGCAAGAAGGTCAAAAAAGATTCCAAAAATAGTCCCCTGACTATTTTTGGATTATTTTTTGATTATTGTGGGAGTATGTTTATTTTTCGTCGAAAATCTTCCTGTGGGGGGACAGCCCCGACTTAACCCTAAAGCAAACCTAATTGGGGGAAAACCCGTCTCGAACCCTTCTGCCTCCCGCCCCGAATGCTGGAGACCCACCCTCCAGGATCCCAACAGCCCCTCCTGGATGGGATTTCCCAGGACGGGTTCGCCCCGAACTCTCACAGCGGCCTCCCCCGTGAGCCATTTTCCATGTGGTCTCGGGTGGGAAAGGTCAGTGAACTTGGGGTGCCGTGCCATTTGGCCCCGGCAAGGGCCTGGTGGGGGGGAAGGGAAACATCTCGCACGCTTGGAAGCCCCAAAGGGATCAGCGCACTCTCCCTGAACAGCTTGTCTGGGGAAGGGGAGGAGGAGGAGGAGGAGGAGGAGGAGGAGGAGGAGGAGGAGGAGGAGGAGGAGGAGGAGGAGAGGAGGGGATAGGACGAGGAGGAGGAGGAGGAGGACGAGGAGGAGGAGAGGAGGAGAAGGAGGAGGAGGAGGAGGAAACAGAAGAAGAGGGGGAGGAGGAGGAGGAGGAGGAGGAGGAGGAGGAGGAGGAGGAGGAGGAGGAGGAGGGGAGGGTTTTCAGAAAACAGCCGGTGCGTTGCCGGATCCAGAAACGGTCGGGCGACGCTGCCTCCCGTGGCCTCCCAGTGTCGTCCCTATCCCTGCATCCTTGTCCTTTCACCCCTGGCCCCACCATGCTCATCCCGACCCCACCATCGTGGCCCCCGTCGCAACTATGCAGAGCTGTTTTGGGCCTCCTGCCGCAAGGGTGCAATTTTGACATATGTTCTGGGCTCGCGCCCGCCAGGGGGCATGTTGGATCGGGTGGACGACGAGGACCTCCCGCCGGAGTGAAGGGTTTCCAGGTCGACCGGCGCCGCGGCTTTCCAACGCCTCGTTTCATGATGCATTCTCTCTCCCGTGCTACAATAACAGTGTTCCTCCTCCTCGTCCTCCCCCTCCTCCTCCTCAGTTCCTTCTCCTTATAGATCACTTCTCCCTGTCGCACCCCGAGGCCAGTTTTTAGGGCGGGCCGGGCGTTTCGCCTGAGACTTTCTCACCATTATGACCCTGAAACTTAAAAATCGGCAACAGCTTCATAGATGGAGGGCGGGTCGTTTTCAAAAGGTACCTCTCGCTTTAGAACCGCGCATATTCGTTTTCAAATTTGCAAGAGCTTCACATATTGAGGGCGTGTGGTTTTCAAAATGTGGCTCTCGCCTGAGCGCCGCGCACATTCGTTCTAAAAATTTGCAGGAGTTTCTCTGATTGAGGGCGGGTGGTTTTCAAAATGTGTCTCTCGCCTTGGCGCCGCGCACACTCGTTGTAACAAATTGCAAGAGCTCCCACGGATTGAGGGCGGGAGGTTTTCAAAATGTGTCTCGCGCCTTAGCGCCGCGACATTCGGTTTAAAAAATTGCAAGAGCTTCACTGATTGAGGGCGGTTGTTTTTTTCAAAATGTGGCCCTCGCCTAAGCGCCGCGCACATTCATTTTAAAAAACTGCACCATTTCACACACATTGAGGGCGGGCGGTTTTCAACATGTGGCTCTCGCCGAAGCGCCGCGCACATTTTTTCTTATTCGCAAGAGCTTCACGGATCGAGGGCGGCTGGTTTTCAAAATGTCGTTTTCGCCGAAGCGCCGCGCACATGCGTTTCATACATTCACAAGAGCTTCACGGATTGAGGGCGGGTGGTTTCCAAAATGTTGTTCTCGCCGAAGCGCCGCGAACATGCGATTTAAAAGTTTGCAGGAACTCCAACGGATTGAGGGCGGGTGGTTTTCAAAATGTTGTTCTCGCCTTGACGCCGCGCACATGCGTTTTAAAAGTTTGCAGGAACTTCCACGGATTGAGGGCGGGTGGTTTTCAAAATGTTGCTCTCTTAAACAGTTGCAAGAATTCCACGGAATCCCATGATCGACGTGTCAGCAATGGGGTTTTGGAAGGGTTCACGATTTTGAGGGCGCAACAGTTACGATGATTCGCGAAGTTGAGATCCCAGGAATGGCGTTTGGGCAAGATTCAGGATCGCCAAGACGCAACAGTCAGGTTAACCCGCGGCGTTGGAATACCGAGAATAATGTTTGGGCATGCTTCAGGGTCTTCAAACGACTGCCTTCTAACGTGGCAGGTCCTTCTGTGGAAATGAACCGTTGTAGGGGCCTATGAAGAGGGAGCTTGGGGGGAGGGTTACTCCAACATCGTTGGTGACTCTTGGTTTAACACTGGTCCTCCTCCTCGTCCTTCTCCTCCTCATCCTCCCTTCTTCATCCTGTTCGCTGTTTCGAAAAAACAGCAGGACCAGAAACCTTCGAGGTTCCGCGCGACTTTGTCGGATTGGCGCTGGGGCCCCTTTGGCGCCGCCTCCACGCACCAGAGATGGGGGCCCAGCGCCGATCCAAGAAGTCCGAGCAGATTTCCGAAGTTTTATGTTTATGCTTTGGTGTTTTCCTCTACTCGTGTTGCTCCTCATGCTCGTCGCCGCCGCCCCCACTGCTGCACCGCCGCCCCCATTGCCCCTTCAATCTCAACTTGGGCGCTCACCAGCTCCCTGGCGGACGTCATGTTCTTGTGTTTTCTCAAAGGAGAAACTGTTCCTCCTCCTCCACTTCCTCTTCTTCCTCAGTTTCTTCTTGCGTTGGGTTCACTTGTGCGGACAAATCTCGGTGGCACCATTTGTACAAGCAATGGCGCACCAGCAAGCAACCACCTGGGACAGTGCTGCGACAGCGGAGGAGACGTGCACTGCAGTGGTTTGCCCCCCAAGAAACGGCAATCCGCTGCAGCCGATTGCGAAGCAGCGACCGTGCGTTTCCCGCGTCACGGAGATGGCTCCTGCCCTCCTCGAGTTCCTGTTTGTTCCTGTTGAGTTCTGCCGTGTTCACCGGCGTCGTGAGCACGAGGCTCGGCTCCTAGCAGGTAGGAGTGATGAGCCCGAGAAACCCGGGCCCCGCAAGAGAGGCAGCTCCCAGGTCTCGGGGGTGGAGAGATTCATCTCCAAGAGGTCGTCGTCCAGGTCTGGGATGTCCTTCACCAAGTAGTCGCTGCGGAGGGTCCGCAGCGGAACGTGCTTCTCAGGCATCAATGCGATTGCACCAGGGACCCTGCGACCGATCTCCGCCCACAAGTGGCAGAAACGGGCCTCGCGCTGGATGCCGAACTGCGCTTCCTCTGCCCCAATAAGCGGGTAGTTCACCAGCGCCGTGAACATTTCGTCGCGCGGGTGCTTTTCGATCACGACCTGCTGACCCGAGCCTGCTGCTCCTGGCCGGGGTCCTGCGGCGCGTCCGGGACGAGCTCCGGGCGAGGGTCTGCCGTGGCACGACTGTATTCATGCCCCTTGTGGCTGGCGACCCACTGCGGCACATTCGCGGCTACGTCGGCACGCCACAGGGCGGATCCCCAGGCGGCCGTGGCGCCGCAGCGCGATTGTCACCAGCCCTCCTGGCGGCCGCGCCGGCCGCGCCTGCCCGGATGCGCTCTTGAAGGCAATCGGCCTTGCAGATTTGTTGGTCTTGCAGATACGACAGCTCTTTGCGCCGCTCGACCTGAACTTGTTGGTTCGTGCCACACTTCCGAGCAAGTTGGCCCAGGTACTGTGCGTTGTCCAGCATCACGGCCCTGACTGCGGGCGATCGTTTTCTGCCCTGAGAACATTTCCGGTGCTCTCCAGTTGCTTCTGACGAAGATGATAGAGATGCACCCGGCGTAGCCAACCTTAGCATATCGACCTTAATGAAACCATGGGGAAGCTGGGCAATTGGGACCCCGAACAACCGACCGACGAGGTACATAAATTTGTTGTGTCCTAGTGTTTTCGTGAATGCATCTTTGGATGTTCTTGGTCCTTGGCGCATGGTCCGGTAGTTAGTATCCATGGCTAAGGAAGAGCAAGTTCGTTTGGATCGCGAGCTGCACGCCTTGGTTGTCGAGTTAGCCCTGGACGACAACTGGAGCAGCACGGGTGCCCTCGATCATGGCTGCTATCCCGATGTTTTGTTTCGCCGTCTTGCTCCAGGCGAGCGTCTCGGACTCTCTGGACCTGGTGATCGCAACGTCCTGTCGGGTAGCTCCCCAGGACAGCGGGTCCTGGGAACCCTTTGGGCCGGTCGGTTCCAGGTAGAATCCCGTGGTGTTCGTGGAAGCGGAGAAATTTGCGTCGCTGCGGGCATGTAGCTCCAGGTCGTCCCAAGACTCGCCGGAACTCAGTACCACAAGGCCGTATTCCGAGCTGACGACGACGTAACCGACGAAGTGGCCAAGCTCTGTCTATGCTCAAGGGCACCATTTGTCTACGCACCGAGCGAGACGACAGACTGCAAACGAGAAGTCCAGCCTAGTCCAACGATCTGCATAAAATGCCTCACCAATATTTCTACGCTGACTGGTTCCAGCCTCGGCTGGCGCCAGACCCCCGGCCGTGAAGGCATCGTTTTCTGCGCTGGCGTTGTAGCGGGTCGCGCGCTGTAGCCGACAGTCGCCTCGTAGTCTCTGGCGATCTTCTGGCAGTACTCCGAGTGGGACAAGACGACGGCGGCTCTCGCGCGGCCATTTGCACGACTCATTCGGCGAGGTACATTGCACGAGCTACCCTAGAATTTGCAGACCACCCATGGGGTATTGCTGCTGAAGGCGATTCTGATGGCATCCAAAACGAAGGCACGGTGACGCGTTCCAGCGTCTAGCTCGCAATCATCGGCGTAAGTCGCCATAGAGCTGCACTGTTTGGGGCTCCTTCGCACGCGGCGTTGCGTCGAGGCCGAGGACTGGGAGACGTCGCGCCACGGCGCGCGGTTGGACTGCGAACGGTCCGAGCAGGATTCTTGCCAGCGCCGCGTTCGGCGTCGATCCACTTCTTCAGTTTTGCAGCGAGCCGCGTGGCCTCACGGTCGGAGCCCCCGTGCCGGAGATAGAGAACATCCAGCTCCTCCCCCATGGACAGCCGCTTGTTCCAGCTCGATCAGGCGAAAGTGGCTATGAAATCCGAGCCGGAACGTTGAAGACCATGCGACGCGCGGACCAACCTACACATTGGCATCGTCAGGGAATGGAACTCTTGTTGGACGCGCGGCGGAAGAATGTAGGACGTCATAATGATGATGCAACGCCCCTCCTCTCATCCGAAGTGCACCAGAAAATGCGCACTGGGAAGATCGATGGTCTCCACCTCGCGTTCCCTCGAGAACGAGCGTGCTAGGACGGGCGCCCACGGCGACTCCGAGGGCGAAAGCACTATTGTCGTTCACCTGTCGAACAAGACGTTGCCCACGGCTGCGAAGCGGGCCTTGCACTCATGAAGTGCTCGCGGCTGCCCCCAGTTCTTCTCGGAGACAGGGGCCCCCCTTTGACGAATCGGGCGCCCTCCAGAATCGACGACAGCTGCTCGGCCAGGCGTTCGAACATGTTCCACGGCCATCTGGACGTTGGAGATGCAGTTCAGCGCCCATCGGCTGCGCGACGCGCGCCGCCTGACGGCCCAAGACGCACAGCATCTCGACTTCGGGCCCCAGCGCAGCGATGGCGCTCGCGAGAATGCGGAAGGCGCCTTCGACGGACCCCATCGCAACGGCAGCGGCGCCCACGGAGCGCACTGGCTGGAGCGAGCGAGTTGCAGTCGCCAGCGCGGCCACCTCATCGCGAGACAAATCCGGCTGGACGTCCTTGCTGCGAGACGCAACGGGCGCGAAAGACGAAGGAGTGGCACACGCAGCGGCGCTGCCCCAATCAGAGTCAACGCCGCCTCACTGGCGCGGGATCTCCACCGGCGCGACCAACGGGTTGGACCGGACACGTTCGCGGGCCCGCTTCCGCTTGCGCCCGCGCCTATAGGCTCGCTGCTCCTCGACAGTAGCGAAACGGCCGCTGGGGCGTCGCGTCCGTGCTGCGGGGCCGTCGGAGGCGCCAGCTCCAGTCGGGCGCGGCGCAGCTCCTCGCTTGCCCCTGGCCGCCGCTCGCGCGCCCGCCGTCGGCGCCGCCGCGCCGGTCTCCGCAGCCGCGGAGTCCTTCCAGGGACGAGGCGCGCCCGACTCCGGGACGTTGAAGAGGCCGACGAGAGGGTCGAGTTCACCACCGCGAGTCTTCAAGGGGAACTCCGCGTCGACGAATCGGACGGCAGTCGAAACGATGATTCTCTGGACCACCCATTCGCCCCCACGCCAGGCGACAGGGGCAACCCTGACACCGCGAACCGTCTTCTAGCCGAAACAGACGAACACGCCGAGCCGAGCAACGCCCTCGAGCTTGTCCGCCTCGCCCCATAACCCTATGGGAACGCCCGCTTGGAGGAGAAAAGCACGCGCGATCTCGAATAGCTTTTGGACGCGCCATTTCGGCGACGCCGCTGGCCTCCGACCTGGAGCCGCCCGCGTCGGTGGGGATAAAGCCACGCCCCCAGAGCGACCTGTCAACCTCCACCCATTAAACTCTCCGCCGCCGCCCGAGTGGAATCGCCGCAGCCGCCGTTGGTCGAACATGCAATCAACCATCGCTTCGTGGGCGCGTCGCTGCCCCATTTCCTAAGCCTGCCCTGCTGTTTTTCGCGTAACCTTTTTCGCCTGGGCCCCACCACGGGCTGTCTTTCCCCTGCCCCTGGCCCCACCCCAGGGCGCGTTCCAGCGTCCGCACGTGGGCATTCGTTGCCCTAGTGCCCTGGCTGATGGCAGATGCGGCTCACATCCTTAGGTAAGGACTTGTTTGCATGGTTGCCATTGTGGTAAAACTTACAGCTGTTGCCCCAACAGCAGAACCCGCTGAGGTAGAACGAACATGGGATCCAGGGTTGCTGGTCCTTGCCTTTGCCGTTGCTGGTCTTGCGCTTGTTCAAGTTTTTGTCATTGTCTTTTCCTTCGTCGCGTCTGTCGGTGCGCACTGCGTTCGCTGGCACCCTCACTTGCTGCGAAGAGGTCGCCTCTCCAGCCCAGTGCCCTGCTCTGGCCTCCGCCATCTTGCACATGGCGTCCGGGTTGCCCGGGGAGGCCATTCCCATGATTTCAAGTGGGGCTCGCAGGATGTTTACTTTGCCCAACAGCTGTCGCAAAGACCGAAGCAGTGTGTGCTTTGACGGTTCAGAGCCGGCGGCACGAAGCTCGGAGAGTTCCGTTTGCCGCACTTTCAGATCGTGATGGAGCTTGTTGTGATCTGGGACTGGCAATGGTGACGCAAATTTGAGGTACAAGGTTGGCCGGAACCATGATGGCGTCGTGGAGCGAGGCTAGTATGGATACCCCGTCCCTGCGAGCAACGCCCGTCCAGTAGAGGCTGGCGTTTTCGCTGGCATGCGCACGCAATTCAGACGCAGGGTTTCTGTTGGCAATGGTGAACCGGGGCTCGCTGTGCACTCCGGAAACGCCCGAGGCAGGGCGGCCGAGGACGCAAGGACCGCCCCCGCGAACCCCTGCGGCTGCAGCCCACACCACCCAGCGAGCTCCGTGTGTGTCCAAGCGCGCCAAGCGGAGGCGTTCGGCAGCGCGCGGCCTTGCGCCGCTCGGCCAGGCGGGCAACGGGTGCTTGCAGCCGTCGCCGGAGGAGCGGGCGGCTGAGAGTTCGTGAGCCACTTTGGCTGAGCTCTCCCCCATTTGTGCCATGAGAAAGGCTTGTGTCGTGTCCTGAGTGCGCGGTGTTGTCCTCGTGTGCTGTCCCTGCTGTGGCCGGTGCTCAATGATACTTCCAGTTGGACGTGGTGCAGCATCGCGAGCGCCACAATCACGGTCGGGTGGAGGGAGATCGTCATCTAGATCCGAGCCGCGGTCGGAGCAGGGGATCGGGATGTCTTTTGCATCGATTGCCATCCAACGTAAACCCCGATAAGAAAATCGAAGGCCATCGCGCTAAGGTCATAATTTGCAAATACGCGCGGGCCTTTCACGGGCCTTGAGCCACAACGCAGCGTGGCAGCCCACCTCCTTCCCGCAAAAAGTATTCGTGGAGTCCCCGTTAGAAGGGCGCTGAAGGACCGACGAAATCATCCGAAAGCCTCGGCCATCCACGGCTGACCTTCTTCCATCGGGGGCCACGATAAGGGGAGGGGGGAGATAGGCACAGGGGGGATGCATCGACCCCGAATCGCCCATTGATTGCCAATAGGGGCCCGACAGCGCCAATCCGCCCTGGAAGGTGTGGTTTCGCTATCGGGGGCTCATCGACGATCTATCGACGATATATCCCTTGGCACCGGGGAGTGACCCAGGGCGGACGGCCGCGCCATTTTGCTTTTGACAACGCAACGCCGCTTGTTGGTCCCACGGCAACACCCCTGTTGCTCCTAATATGTTCCTTGTATCCCCCCACCATCGCGAATACAGAAAGAGCAACGTAATCAACATGTACCCCCGCCCTCGTTCATCATATCTTCTCGTGCTTCGCCACTGTTTCGCCTCAATGCCCGTCTTCCTGAGTTTGGTCATCCTGATCCTCGTCGTCCGCCTATTCACGCCCGTGCAGCTTCGATATCGCATGCGTGATGGCGCTCGTGCGCCTTAGGGAATCAGCTTACACTGTGTGTTCAGCTGCCTGCTGAGTTGACTAGGCAGTTGAACTAGGTCACCCTAGCTGCCTACGCTTGCGAGTTCGAGTGCAGTGTTCCTGGAGTGTGCACGACTCGTGTCTTCGAGAGAGAGAGATAGAGAGAGAAAAAAAAAGGGGGGGAGAGAGAGAGAGGAAAAAAAAATAGAATGCATGCGAGGGCAGTCTTTCATGGGATAGTTCAGCAAGACGCTCCTCCCAGGGGAACCTCTCTTTCCCCGCGCGTCCTAATTCGCCGCCGTTGCCCCCTGCTGCACTGACAGCACCAGGGCAGCCCTGGGGCCCATAGGAGACTCGGCTTCGGCTGCGCCGCCCGCGGAAAGCCGGCCCTCTTTGGGAGGGGAGGGGCCTTGAGGGACGCAGGTCTTGCTCCTGCTCCTCCTCCTCCTCCTCCTGCTCCTGCTCCTGAGGCGTTCCGTCATGTTCGGACCCTCGGGGCCCCCCCAGGACCCCAGGGGCTGTCAAAGCACGAGCTCCGATGACGAAGCAGCATTGGAGGAGTGCCGCGCGGCCTTCTGGAGCCCGTTTCCGTCAGGACCTGTGTCTTTTCATGCGTGATGGACAGTGAGCAGCTGGAGCAGGATCAGGAGGGAAGAAAAGCACAGAGACAAATCAGCGTCGATTCCCAGGAAAACATGGGAAGTGAAGGCGAAGACGAACATCGAGAAATCATCAAAAAGATTGGGCATCCTGGGATTTGTGTCTATTTGTTTGTGTGTCCCAATCGGGCTCCGAGCAGATGGTGTCGCGCCACACCGCCGCCGATCCATTGTCGATGCGGCTCGACGTGGAGCCCGACTCCACGCCGACGGCGGCGATGCATCGCCCACGTCGCCGATGTGAAGGCAACGTGTTGGCGACGTCGGCGCGATCCTCTGACCCCGCTTACTCGGACCCCATTGGGGAGACCCTTGGAGGAGGAAGAGGAGAAGGAAAGGGAGGAGGAAGAGGAAGAGGAGGAGGAGGAGGAGAAGGAGGAGGAGGAGGAGGAGGAAGAGGAGGATAAGGAGGGGGAGGAGGAGGAGGAGGAGGAGGAGGAGGAGGAGGAGGAGGAGGAGGAGGAGGAGGAGGAGGAGGAGGAGGGAGAGGAGGAGGAGGAGGAGAACAACGAGGAGGAGGAGATCGGGGGAGGGGGGCAGCGACTGTCGTGTCGGACCGCCCCGCCCGTGCTCTCGCGGCAGCTGTCCAGAGTGTTGCCCGGGCATTGTTGAGTGGCATCGCTTGGACGCGCGTGTGTGTGTGTGTGTGATTGTGTTTGTGTTTGTGTTTGTGTTTGTGTTTGTGTGTGTGTTTGTGTTTGTGATTGTGATTGTGTTTGTGTTTGTGTTTGTGTTTGTGTTTGTGTTTGTGTGTGTGTGTGTTGCAATTCCCGCGCGTGCGTCAAGGTGGAATGTCGGGAAGCCGAAAAAGCAAGAACGCCAAAATCGCTAAAAAAAAATTGCATGGCAGTCCCTGATGCTGGCATCTTGAGGCCTTCATGGGAGGCCTCTTCGAGGCATCTTTGGGCGTCTTGGAGGCTTCCTAGGCCGTCTGGTGCTTCAACCGTCTGGGGCGCTTCTCGGCGCCCTCTTGCCCCGTCTCGGGGCCCAGTTGCGCCCGAAAAAATTTGGCGACAAGACGTCCCAAGCCCCAAGGGACACACGGGAAGACCCGGGAGATTTGGCAATTCTGAGTCCGGGGGATTTGGCAGTTCTGTTTTTTCAAGATTGAGGATTGAGGTCAGGGGATGGGGCAAAGGACCTGAGGATACGCCCATTCCGTGCCCAGCGGCACAGTGGCGGATATCGAAGATGGGGGGCGAGTGAACGGAGGAGAGAATACAGTCGGGGCTATCAAGAAGAGAAAGAGCGCTTTCTGACGCTGCTGGCAGAACACGGGGTGGGCCACTGATCAGTTTCAACCCCTCCCCCCTCGAAAATGGGGGGGGGTCGTTGGGGGTTCCAAACCCCCCTCCCCCTCGGTCCTTGCTGAAAAGTTAGGGGGCGTCACTACCGGATCGAACCCCCCATCTCGGAAAAGTGGGAGGGATTACGGATGGATCCCTTTCGTGGCGGATCACAAGTGCACTCCTCCTGTGGCGGATTACCGATTGGAGGCCTTCTGCGGCGGATTCTGCATGTACTTCTTCTGTGGCGGTGCCGGCGCCTTCCAGCGCCTTCCTGCACCCCTGTCAGGCCACCAGGACCTCCTCGCACGGGAGACCGGGATTGCCGCGTGGGCACGTCGGCTCTGGCGTGATCGACTGGGGCCCGCTCGGGCCCGTCGGCTCCGACCGGGTCGAACGCGGGGCTCCCGCGCGAGTCCGTCGGCTCCGGCTGGGTCCACCCGGGGTCGCACGCGGGTCCGTCGGTCCCGCCCGGGTCGAACGAGGTTCGCGCGCGGGTCCGTCGATTCCGCCAAGGGCTCGCGCGCGGCTCTGCCGGGACGACTGGGCCGATGTCGGTTTTCCCACGACGTCAGCTCCGACCCGATCGACCAGGGCACGCGCGCGGGTCCGGGTCCGTTGGCTCCGACTGGGACGTCAAGGGCTCTCTTGCGCAGGTCCATCGGCTCCAACCGGATCGACTGGGCCTCCCGCGCGGGTCCGTCCGTTCCGGCGGGGTCCACGGGGCTCGCGTGCGGGCCCGTCGGGTTCGGCCAGTGGCCCGTGGGCGCGGGCGTGGGCGTGGATGTGGGTGTGGGCATGGGCGCGGGTGTGGGCGTTGCCGTGGGCGTGGGCTTTGGCGCGGGCGTGGGGGCGGGTGTGGGTGTGAGTGTGGGTGTAGGTGTCGGTGTGGGTTTGCGTGTGGGTGTGGGTTTTGGGCGTGGGTGTGGGCGCGGGCGCGGGCGCGGGCGCGGGCGTCGGCGTGGGCGTCGGCGTGGGTGAGGGCGTGGGTGAGGGTGTGGGTGTCAGTGTGGGTGTCAGTGTGGGTGTCAGTGTGGGTGTGGGAGAGGGAGTGTGGGTGTGGGTTTGGGGCGTGGGTGTGGGCGCGGGCGTGGGCGTGGGCGTGGGCGTGGGTGTGGGTGTGGGTGTGGGCGTGGGTGAGGGCGTGGGTGAGGGTGTGAGTGTCAGTGTGGGTGTCAGTGTGGGCGTGGGTGAGGGAGTGGGCATGGGTGTGAGTTGGTATTGGTGTAGGTCTGGGCGTGGGCGTGGGTGTGGGCGTGGGCGTGGGCGTGCGCTTGGGTGCGGGTGCGGGCGTGGGTGTGGTTGTGGGCGTGGGCGTGGGCGTGGGCGTTGGCACGGCCGTGGGCACGGGCGTGGTCGTGGGTGCGCGGGCGCCGTCGCAGGCGCGGGCGCGGGCATTGGCGTGGGCGCGGGCGCTGGCGCGGGCGTCGGCGTGGGCGTAGGCGCGGGCGTTTGTTGGGTCATGGGCATTCGCGTCGGCGTGGGCGTGGGTGTGGGTATTGAAGTGGGCAGAGGCGACGGCTCTGTCATGGGCGTGGGCGTGGGCGCGGGCGTCTGCTGGCTGATCGTGGGCGTGGGCGTGAAGTGGGCGCGGGCGTGCGCGTTGGCGTGGGGGTGGCCGTGTGCGTGGGCCTTGGCGCGGGCGTGGGGGCAGGTGTGGGTGTGAGTGAGGATATAGGTGTCGGTGTGGGTTTGGGTGTGGGGTGTGGGCGTGGGCGTGGGCGTGGGCTTGGGCGCGGTCGTGGGCGCGGGCGTTGGTGTGGGTGTGGGTGTAGGCGTGGGAAAGGGCGCGGGCGTGGGCGTGGGTGTGGGCCTGGGTGTGAATGTGCGTTTGGGTTTGGACGTTGGTGTGGGTATGTGTGTGCGTGGGCGAGAGCGCAGGCGGGGGCGTGGGCGTGAGCGTGGGCGTGGGTGTGGGCGTGGTTTCGGGTGTGGGTGTGGGTGCGTTTGTGTGGGCGTGGACGTGCCGTGGACGTGGGCGTGGGTGTGGTGCTGGTGTGGGCGTAGGTGTGGGTTTGGGTGTGGGTGGGAGCGTGGGCGTGGGGTGTGTGTGTGTGTGTGTGCGGTGTGTGTGCGTGGTGTGTATGTGTGTTGTGCGTTGTGTGTGTTGTGTGTATGTGTGTTGTGTGTGTTTGTGTGTGTGTGTGCGTTTGTGTTCGTGGTTGTGTTCGTGCTTGTGTTTGTGTTTGTGTGTTGTGTGTGGTGGGGGGGGACGTGGGCGTGGGCGCGGCTGTGGGTGTGGGCGCGGGCGTGGGCGAGGGTTTGGGATTCAGCGTGGGTGTGGCTGTGGCTGTGGGCGTGGGCGTGGGTGAGGGTGTGGGTGTTTGTGTGGGCGTTGGTGTGATCGTGGGTGTGGGTGTTGGTTTGAGTGTAGGTGCGTGTGTGGGGCGTGGGTGTCAGTGTCAGTGTCAGTGTCAGTGTGGGGTGGGTGTGGGTTTGGGTGTGGGTGTGGGCGTGGGTGTGGGCGTGGGCGTGGGCGTGGGCGTGGGTGTTGGTGTGGGTGTGGCTGTGGGCGTCTGTGTGGGTTTGGGCGTGGGCATTGGCTTGGGTGTGACTGTGGGTGTCGGTGTGGGTGTGGGTGTGGGCTCGGGCGTGGGCGTGGGCGTTGGTGTGGGTGTGGGTGTGGGTGTGGGTGTGGGCATGGGCGTGGGTAGGGCGTGGGCGTGGGCGGAGTGATTCTTTTGTGGCGGATTACACATGGATTCCTTTTGTGGCCGATTACACATGGATACCTTCTGTGGCGGATTACAAATTGCTCTTCCTTGTGGCGGATTACACTTTGATTCTGTTTGTGGCGGATTACAAATAGAGTCCTTTTGCGACGGATTACCTTTTGTGGCGGATTACAGGTTGATTCTTGTTGCACCAGGATTTTTTTGGGGGGGATCATAAAAGGAATCCCTTTGCAGAGAATTGCAAAACAAATGTATACATGTAGTGATCTCTCCCAGTTTTCTGGGTGGGGGGGTTCAAACCGGTAGTGAACCCTTCCGGGTTTTGGGAAGCGGTGGGAGGGGGTTCGAACCAGTAATCAGTGAAACCCCCGGTATTCCAGGGGAGAGGGAGGGAGGTGGGGGGGAGGGGGTTCGTGCCGGAGAGGGAGGACGGGGGGGGTTCGAGAAAGGAGGGGGAGATTTTTGGGAGGGAGGCGGGGGGGAGCCCCGGGCTGTGGAGGGAAGGGGGGGATTTTCCTCAGCAAAGCGGCGACGGATCACGCTCTCACAGAAGAGGGCAAGCGGAACATGTGGAGGAGAGGTTTGAGGACACGGGGCAGAGAAGGAGCAAGATATGGAGAAGAAGGGTGAGAAGAGGGGCAGGAAGAGATGGAGGAAAAAGAGGAGGTTGGAGCCAAGAGGCATGCTTGGTACAAAATGTTGTTGTGACCCCAAATGCACGAGTGCTGTCGACTAGTATGCATTCCGCTGCCGTGCGAACCCACGCGACGAGTAGAACATAACACTATGTTGCACGGCATTTTTGCGGCGCCCTATGGCGAGGAGTGCGGGGTAGCTGCCGCTGCCCATTTGTATTTTGTTACATCAAATTCGCCGCAGCCTGAACAATTCGGCTCCGCAAAACATCAAGAGATGGGGGAGCAAAAGACAGGCATCGTACTTGCGCAGGACCGCTTGGCAAGCTGGAGGCGTCCAAGCGGGGCGAAACTTCAAAACGGATCCGCAAGCCATAAAAACACAGTAATTGAACATGCGCATGACCGCCTGGTAAACCCGAGGCGTCGAGGCAATGCGAAAACCATTTGACATATGCCCCCTCCCACAAAAGAGCTCTGCTCACGAGCCTTACAAAAATGATGCAGCATGGGGGAAGTAATGCGTTGTTGCGCGCATGGTCTTTTTTCTTTACCCTGCCAGCGCAGGGAGGCCCGACAAAAATGCACCTTGAATATTTCTGCGCAGCTGCAATCGCGCTTGCGCAAAACCGCCTGGCAAACCCGAGGCGTCCAGAAAGGCGAAAACCAACAAACAGCTCCGCAATCAATGAGCACAGGACAATATATGCGCATGACCGCCTGGAAGGCCCGAGGCGCCAGGGCAGGGCGAACATTTTTCGAAGTATTGCCGACCTCTCTCACATAGCAATCGGAGCTCAGGTTCACAAACTTTTAGATCGTGCTGGAACGGTGAAGACGGAACATACAGCATGGGGAAGATGGTTTGTTGCATGTCATATGGGGCATCCTTTTGCCCTGCCAGCACAGGGAGGCACGACGAAAATACATGTTTAATATTTCTGCGTAGTGGCAATCGCGCTTGCGCAAGACCGCCTGGCCAGCCCGAAACGTCAAGTGCGAAAACCAATGTAAAGTCGGCTCCCCCCATCCTCCCGCACATGTTTCATTATCTTGCGCCCGAAAATGTCGAATGAATGTGGTGCTAGGAAACCAGAGGTTTGTCAGCAGCCAGCCTCTTGTTTGTGCATTGTCCAACCTGGCGTGGTGCAAGCGTCTGGTATGGGAGAAATGAACGAAGACCGCGCCAGGAACGGCGCCGGAGACGCCGCCGAAGAGCCCAGTGCCGTGAAAAAAATGACAGAGGAGGAGGAAGAGGAGGGAAGGGGGATCAACAAATTTTGGCGAGGGGCCACACAGGTTCGAACTGCGTGCGTGGCAAGTCCCCCTCTGGCTCAGAACCGACCTTGCGACGGCGTTTTGGAGCGCCACCCCTAGGAGACCAGCCCACCGATGCACGAGATCTAATTAACGCCAGACCTTTACGAAGACTGTTGTGGGTGCCGCGGTTGCGCTCTCGAGTTACAGCCGGCAGGAGGTCAGCAATTTGTTTACCGAATCGACCGTACACTTCTGAACCCACTCAGCACCTCAAGTCGTTTCATTTTCCCTTTCAGCGTGCCGTAGCAGCACCTCCATAGTTGCTTGCCCCGGGCCGTGGCATGCTCTTCTTCGATGCTGGTGCACCACAGTCACGTTGCAGAAGGGAGACAATCTTTGTGCCATATCCAGACATGGCACAGTGATGCCCTTGCGGCGCAAATCACTTGGGACAGCCTTGGCTGCATTCCGGCGTAGTTGGGCGGACGCACCGAAATTTCCATCACTCGGGAGGAATATTCCGCTCCATCCCCCTACCGCGCAAGCGAGTGCCAATCTTGGGCTGAGATTGCCACCAGGGCCCGGCCCCCCGAACCACTCGTTACGAGCACCACTTGTTACGAGCACGGGTGGTAATGTTGCGCGGGGCTCCGCCTTGCCAGGCCAGCGAGCGAATGTTGTTTCCAGGAGGAAAACAAGATTGATTTGCATGGGATAGTTCCCCACATCCAAAGTGGGTTTCTTGTTTTCTCTGGACACCCCACGCAGGAACACACAGGAACACACACTCACTCACACCCGCATTCACTCACACGCAGACCATCTTGATCACCTTGACCATCACTCGATCACACACTCACTCGCCCACTCACTCATCATCTGCATCATCCTCATCATCATCCTCATCATCATCACTCATCATCACTCATTCAGTCATTCACTCACTCATTCACTCACCCACTCATGTGCTAACTTGACTATGGGAAAAGTCTCAGGCGCAAGCCTTTTCCGTGAGTGAATTGCGAGGAAGTCCCAGGCGAGAGCCCTCTCCCTATGGGGCCCGCGCTTCATGTTTTGAATCCAAACGGGTCATCCTCAACCCTGTAATTGACGTCACGTGAATATGGAGGACTCGTGTGTGGGTGAACTGCGAGGAAGTCTCAGGCGGGAGCCCCCTCTTTGTGGTGCCCGCGCTTCACGTTTTTCATCCGAGCGGGTCATCCTCAACCCTGCAATTGTCGTCATTTTGGGGCTCCCGAGGCTTGAATATGGAGGAAGTAAGAGGCGGGCAGCCTCGTCTGTGAGAAAGCTGTGAGGAAGTCTCAGGCGGGAGCCCCCTTCCCTATGGTGCCCGCACTTCATGTTTTTAATCTGAGCGGGTCATCCTCGATCCCGAGGCGTGAATATGGAGGAGTATCAGACGGGGAGCCTCGTGTATGAGTGAACTGTGAGGAAGTCTCAGGCGGGAACCCCCTCCCTATGGAGCCCGCACTGAATGTTTTTAATCCGAGCGGGTCATCCGCGTGCTGTTGGATGGAGTGGCATCCGGGGAAGTATTCAGAACAGTATCCACGCTCATATGCAATCGCCTTCAGCGTTGTCGCCCCGATCCCACCGCAGACGCGCCCGCTCGATCTCCACTAGACTTTAAATTGGGATCCGGAGAAAGACTCCGCGGATGCTCTTCGGAATTGCTTCCGTGGTCCGGACGCCAGTATCCGCCTCGATCTCGATGTCTACGGCGTCGATGCGTTGCCATTTATCTGGTAAATGCGCAACTCCAGGGCGATTTCGTCGGCGAGTTCGCCATGTGGCCCGAACAATTTGTGCTCCATGATGCGATCCATGACCCGAACAATACCGGCATCAAAATATCATGTCAAATAAATGCTAGAGAATGCCCATGGATCAAGACGTCTGGATTGCCCAAAAAAACATCCACGTCCCTTGACCGCGGGAACACCGAAATGTCGACCCCAAACAAAGGCGATTCACATCTTTACCTCGCATCTTCGGCGCAAGCAATTGTAATGGCCACCGGTGATTAACAACGCCCCCTGCGTTTCCGCCGCGCCCGCGACCCCAATCACGATTAGAAATACGAGGAGTTACCGCTACCGGTACCGTGGATTTTCCTTGGGAATTGTTTTTCTAGAATTTCGAAGCGAATGCGGGCGCGGCGGCGCGGGTCGTCCAGGCCGACCGCGTCCGTATTTTTTCCTCGCCCGAACCTCGGCTCCGGCCGCCGCGACCGCGGCTGGATGGGGCCACCCGCGAGCGGTCGGGGCGCGCGCCCCGCGCGCGGTCGTGGCGCCCAAAAGGCCCGAACAAGGTCTGCGAGGCACCTCGGACGCTCGGTGTAAGAGGCGTCCGGGACCGCCGAGAGGCCTCCAAGACGTTCCAACAATCTTCCATTAAAAGGCCCGTCCTCTGCGCGTTTCCGACTTCCCTGATCGAAGCAATTCTTTTGGACATCGTTTTTGGATGGGCGGGTGGTGTTGCGCGAAGCGGCTTGATTTTTTCGTGAATCTACAATTTCTATTACGTTGGCCCTTTAGTATAAACACTTGTTGGAATTTGATAATCCGGCCAGTCCGCGTCTGCATGAAGAGCGCGTACTACCGGGGCAAGTGCAAATTTTGTCACGTTGAAATCCGCGCCCCATTTCCAGTGCGCATCCCGAGGGAGCGCTAAGATTCGCCTTTCGATATTGGAAGAACCTTCAGTGAAAAAAACTTTTGGGAATACGCGAAGCTTGGATTCGTCATAGTCCGCGCCGTTGAATTTTGAAGCGCGCTCTTGGTAGAATTGGCACGCGCGTCCATTCTCATCCTAGTCGCGCGGGCAGTCGCCAGACGTCGAATTTGGTTTGGCTCTCTCTCGCGGGGTTCGGGCAGACCCTTGGAAGCCAAATCGACCGCGCCATCGCAATAATATCAAACTTGGCCAAAAAATAGCTCTTCCATTCCTTGATTTCCATAGAGTACATTTATCGAAATATTGCAAATCTTGGAGCGCGTTTGTATTTTTTGTTTTTATACCTTGCGTTCAGATTTGCGTAGGACAGCTTGGACTTGCAGGGTCGCAATTCGAAAGGGCTCTGGATATCTTGGGGTTTGGTTGCAAACCTCTGGCTAGCACGACGGTTCCGACTCACCCAGAACTTCATGCAGATGGACCGGCCCCTCCCCCAACCTCCGAACAGCGGCAAGACGACGCCCCCCCCCGCCCTTTGCTACCCCAACTCCCCACCCCGTTGTTTCGACCCTGCCTCAAAGCGAACAGCGAAACGACATACAGAGTGCTGTTGCAAGACCGCCCGGCCCCGGGACGACTCAATTAGACACAGCTCTCGAAGTCTTACGGCTCGGTCCCAGGCCACCGACAGACGCGAATAATGAATTACCCCCTTACCCTCCCAATCAGCCGGCTGCACTCGGGCCCGCTGATCACCGAAGGGCAACGGGATTCGCAACTGAACAACGGGACTCGCAACTGGAACAACGGGACTCGCAACTCAACAACGGGACTCGCAACTGGCAACAACGGGACTCGCAACTGGCAACAACGGGACTCGCTTTTGGCAACAACGGGACCGGCAACTGGCAACAACGGGGCTCGCAACTGGCAAGAACGGGACTCGCAACTACATGCGCATCCCCGAGAACGAAGCCCAGCGAGACGAAACCTGGCGAAAGCGACCCCGGCGAAACGAAGCCCGGCGAGACGAAGCCCGGCGAACCGGGCGAACAGCATCCGCGAGAGGCGGGACTTGGAAGAGGAGGTTGAGGATGAGGAGGAGGCAGAGGGAGGTTCGTAACGAGGAGGCAGAGGGAGGTTCGTAACGAGGAGGCAGAAGGAGGCCGGCAACGAGGAGGCAGAAGGACGCTTGCAACGAGAAAACAAAGGAGGACGAGGAAAAATGTAGGGGACCTTCCTCCATCTCCCATTCCTCCATTCCTCCTGTTCCGGCTCTCTCCTACCTATTCAGGTTCCCTCCCATTCTGGTTTGCTCCCATTCCGATATCTTTTTCCGATTCCCTCCCATTTCTCTTCTTATTCCGGTTCTCTCCCATTCCTCCCATTCCGGTTCTCTCCCTCCTATTCCGGTTCCCTCCCTGGTTTGGTCCCATTACGATATCTTTTCCCGATTCTTTCCGAAATCCACGACGGGGCTTACCCTATTATATAAATCCGCTTGGAGCCCTGCGGAGGCAAATTCTAATTGGGGAAAGAAAGAGAAAAGGAAAAAGATCGAGGAGCAAGAAAATGAAAAAGAGAGAGGGCGAGGAGCATGAAGAGAAGGACGAAGAAGAAGAGCAAAAGAGGAGGTCCAAGAGGAGGAGGTCGAAGAAGGCCACGGGGAAAATTTCGTCATCGCCTAGCAGGTCGTCGAATGCACAGAGACTTCCCTTTACAGTTGCCGGGCGGGAAGGAGCGAGACCGCGGCCGCGTTCTGACTTAGCGGCCGTCGGGGGGGTTCAGCACGGCCGTTTGGGGTGGACATAATTGCTCTGTGAGGTCCGAATGAGGAAGAGGGTGAAGAGGAGGAAGGATCACATGCAAGAGGTCGGCCAAGGAAATTTCATTATCGTCGAGCAGGTCGTCGCCATGAAATTGTCGAGGAATTTCGTTGTCATCGGCAGGTCGTCGTCGAAATGTAGCGCCGTTCTATTGGCTGCAGGAGGCCCGCATATGACAAACGGAATAATCATTATGATCGCGGGTTCGGTCTTTGAAACAACGCGGAAGAATGTCGGGAATATTATAGGTTTCTCCGTATGGTTACGGCAATGTTTTCAATCCGGTGAACGGGGACCATTTACGATTACGCAATCGAAAGAAATGCAGAATCCGGGCGAATACAAAATCAATGCAACACAAATAAGACAAAACCGGATTTCACCGCCGACATATCTCACCATTCTGCATGTCCCGCTAAGGCCGACTCACCAAACCGGCTTTCCCACAAAATAAGCTCTAGATTTGAAAACGGTTTCGTTTTTAAGCCTTCCGTCCCGTTTGAACCCAGTTTCTTATTAAAGCAACCTCTGCTATTAAACCTAGTTTTCTTTTTGAAGCCAGCTCTCCCGGCTCTCCTGCTTAAGCCGGCTATCTCGCTTAAACCGGTTCCCCCACATAAGCCGGATCTCTCGCTGAATTGGTTGGCCGGTTTCCCCGCCTAACCCAAATGTTTTTTTTTTTCATTGACTTTCCCGCTTAAACGCGGTCTCCTGCATAAACCGCATTTTTCTACAATTCCTTCGTTTGCGCGCCCCGGTGCTGCCAATTGCAGGTCTCCCTGCTGCCAATTGCGAGCCTGCCAATTGCGAATCCCGCTGCTGCCAGTTACGACCCGTGCCAGTTGCGAGTCCCGTTGTTGCCAGTTGCGAGTCCCGTTGTTGCCAGTTGCGAGTTCCGTTGTTGCCAGTTGCAAGTCTCATTGTTGCTAGTTGCGGGTCCCGTTGTTGCCAGTTGCAAGTCCCGTTGTTGAGTTGCGAGTCCCGTTGTTCCAGTTGCGAGTCCCGTTGTTCAGTTGCGCGTCCCGTTGGTGTCGCTGATTACCCCACACCCCTTGGCTTGAGCGACGAGGGCGCCATGAGTGAGCTGAGTGACGAAGAAGGCGACGGCGATGACATGAACCTGCCTCCACTATTGCCACTGCCGCCCGCCGCTGCACCTGGAGCCCCGACCGACCCCGGCGATCGCCAACCTGAGGCTTTCGACCACCCACCTCTTCTCGGGCATGCCCAGGGAAAGTTGCCGACACAGAAGTCGGGAGAGGAGGCACGACGAATTCCGATGCCGAATGCTGAATCTTACCCCCACCTTTTTCCTGATCGAGCTGCCCGCTCAGCCGTTCACATGTTATTACAAATGTTGGATGGCATCCCAATGGGACTTCCGGACCATATTGCGCGGGCGCGAATATTGGATAATAATTGGTCGTATTTTCATATTCCTTTGTTGTGGGTTGCGGTGGATAACGATATAACCAATCCAGTATACACTTGGTTGGGATTTATGGCGGGGCATTTCGATTCAAATACAATGGCTACGCACGCACTTCAACCAAGCATTCGACGTTTTCGCAACACACGTTCCAACAGAATGGGGTCCATAGTCCATAATACTGAGATTTCATGGAGTGGCTGATCATCCATACAACTTTCGATTTTCGGCCTGAGGAGGCCAACCATTGCAAGAATACGTCATGGATTTGGCTAGTAGCAGAGACGCCACTATAATTGGCATCGAAGATACGTTCAATGCGATTGCTTTGGAACTCTACCGGCACACATCCGTTCGGTTATATTTGTCGCAAGCCTTGTATGATCTGGTTGTCGTTCGCTCGCTTACATCGCCCCTATTGCGTGGCGGGTAGCCTCCCCAATATCCGCTGCAACAACCGATATTGCCGTGCAGACTTGCCCGATGGCACTATCTAAAACACTATTCCCCGGGGCACTCGGGATCAATATCTCCCCATATTAACGTATGTATTGGTTGAACTAGAGTGTTCGAACAGGAACGGCAACAATGCCCCTTCTCAAATTGAAATTGTTGTCGCTTCGCGAATCCCCACCAGCCCATCCAGAAACGATGCCCAGAGGAATTGCCTCGATCAGAGAAGTGGGCAGCACACAGAGGAAACCATTATGAGACATCTTGGGATATCTTGAGCCATCTTGGAGGTCATTTTGGGCTCTCCCAGACGCTTTTGGAGTCATCTTAATCCGTGCCCCCCCCCAAGAGGCCTCCATGTGGCTAAAACCTGTGTAGAATCAATGATTAGGCATTCTCGCCGAGGCCTCTTGGAGCATCTTGGGTGCATCTGGGGGGGCTCTTGGGGCCTCTTGGGGGTCTCTTGGGGGCCTCCGGGGGGCCTCTTGGGGGCCTCTTGGGCCATTTTGGGGCCATCTTGGGACCTCTTGGGGCTTCCTGGGCGCTTCTTGGGGCCATCTTGGAGGGAGTCGATCAAACAAGAGGGGGGGGTGAATTAGCGCCCCCCCTCGGAAGCCCCTAAAATCGCCTCTTGGACCCCTCTTGGAACGCTCTTGGAGTGCTCTTGGGCGCTCTTGGGGCCGTCTTGGGGCTCTTTTGGGGCTCTCTTGGGGCCCTATTGGGCCATCTTGGAACCATCTCCAGGCCTCGGATGGCCATCGGAAGCGAAAAGGCGAGAAAGCAAAAATCATTGATTTTCCTTAGGTTTTGGGACGATTTTGGCCTCTTCGGGGCCTCCTTGGGGAGCTGTTTGGCCACTTGGAGTTATCTTGGGGCCGTCTTTGGGCTTCTTGGAACCATCTTAGGAGCCATCTCGAGCGATCTTGCGCTATCTTGAGCCATCTTGGAGCTCATCTTGGGTTCTCTGAGGCGCTCTTGGAGCCGTCTTGGGCCATCTGGGACGCTCTAACTACCAGCGGCCCCCCCCGTCCAGGTCCAGGGGAGGGGGTAGGGGGAGGGGTAAACCCCTCCCCAAGGGGGAAGAGGGAGGGGTGGAAGAGGATCTGCTCTAGACCACCTACGCCCAGAGGGCTGGTGGGATTTGAGCATTGCTTCTCCTATTACCGCAGGTCCTTCTATACCACGCGCTCCGCGAAGGCGAGCAGGGGAGCGCGAATTACAGCAACGGATATTATGGTTCGACGGGGGCTGCTGGGACAGGTTCAGCACGGGCTAGTGCAGAGAGAACGTCTACTTAGGAACCTAGCCGGGGCCCAAAACGAACCAAAATGGATGAAGTGCAACGTTTGGTGCAAATTGGTGAGCTCAGCCACGCCACTTGCCTTTTTTCGTCAACAGGTCTGGGAGCGATGCAACGCTAGACGAGCTCCAGAACCCGGGCCTAGTGTCGTCGTTCAGGGAAGCAGTGTCACCACTGAAATCTACGATCTTATTCCGTTCATCCGACAATGGTATAGCGCGCAATCGGAGTTCTTATGGCGGGAAAGACGCGTTCGATCTTGCAGGGAGACGGTGAGAAGGCAATGTATTTATGCCAGCCCTATTCTGTCTTGTCTTACATCCGGCATTTTTCCCACGTCAGCAACCACTTGCTCCCCGGGGCCGAGATCGTCGCGTACCTGGACGACATGCGGTGCGCGACCCGGAACATTGCGCAAATTTCCTGGAATTTGCAATGCAAATATTATGGGACATGTGCAGTATCAATGTTACTTTCGGCAATTGTTGGTTTGGGGACACAATGTTGCACCGTGCCCTCGTGACCTTTTGGCGTATGCGCCGGACGCATAGTGTTCTGACAAACCCTTACCAAAACGCGGGGTGAAAATCTTAAAGGCGCCATTCGGGAATTGCCTTCCTAAGCCCACATCGGCGCAGAATATGTGGTTCCTCTTGTATTTCTGCGCAGTCCCCTGGATGAGTGAATCACATCTTGCGGACCACGCCCCCCTCATTTGCACGCTTGCTTACAAAGACACGGCGGTAGTGCATGACTTCATAGATATTTTCGGCATCTCACCAGACACATCATGATATCCCGACCTCAAGCTTACGAGACGCATGCCGAACAACCTGGAATGCGTACTGGGCAAATTGGGCCGATGCCACTGCCTTACCTGAGTTGCTCCGACGTTTCCCTACAGTCAGGAGCCATATCGTATTCCACCTTAACACGCTCTCTTCCGACAACGACGACAACCACATTAATCATGCGTGGTCGCACCAGACTCTGCGACGCAACATTGCGTCAATATGAGATGGGAAGACCGCCCAAATTGAACGGCACTGGCCGACGGTCTCCAACCACCACTGGTGTCAGAACACACGGAATTTGGTGAATGGAACCATGGGTGGCAATATCATGCGTTGAGCGCTATGGAAAGCGATGCCCACTGCAAGGTATTCCAGAGATTCGTTGGCCTTGCTGCATTCTTGCACGGGGCCATTCACAACTGCATGGCTCCTCGTCTGCCCAACGACGCCGGCACTCACGTTCCCAAATGACGAAATACGGTGTACAATGAGCCGACGGCTGGGGGTAACAAACCCATATGAACACGCACATTTGGCAAACGCAACAAACGGTCGGCTTCATAGTGACATAAAGAAATAATATTTGCGCGGAGGGAAATATTACAAGAAACGGGGGGCACAGTACCAAATTCCAATGTGGAGCGTTTTTTACGCAATACGTTTCCCGCTCTTCTGTGACGTCATACTCGTGAATCCTATTTCACAGAATGGGGCTTCACGGTCGGGCACCAGCTACCAGAGTGGGAAACTATTGGAAAGGGCAGAAACGAAGGACAGCACAGCTTACCCAGAAATCCATGACAGTGGGTTGGGGCATTTACTATGTCTTGAAGCGGAGGTATACGAACGGTGGAGTGGGCAATGTGTCAAATTAGTGCCACAACTTGCTAAGGCGCATGTGCAAGGGATGCATCACAGGGTCAGGCGGGGCAAAACTCTTGGGTTCCAACATCGATGGTGGGGAATCTTGAGTGTCGGAATGCAGCCTGCGGTGGCAAGAGCTGTGTTACGACCAGTGGGCGACATGACGACTACACAGTTCGAGGCGGTCCCGGCTTTCGCCGAACTCGAGGTGGGGCAACGAACGGTGAGAGCGCCCCCCCCTCCTCCTTTTTGTTCCTCGCCTTCCTCCTCCTTTGACGCCGCTTTGCGCGCTGCTGCGGCGTCGGCGTTTTCGTTTGCGCCCGGTGTCATTATCATTGTGTTCAGTTGGGCGCGTGACTCTCCCCTAAAAAGAATTTGCGTAAATTGCGCGCACTACAATTGTGTTACAGGAATGCGCAGAAATAAGTGGTGACATTCACGAATACGCAGAAATAGGAGGTGACATTCACGATGGTGAATTCTGCCGCTGGATTATGGCGCCCTATTCCGTTTTGATGCGATTTGTTTTGCAATGCGCTCTCTGAAATATGTTCCCCTTTCTCCCAATTTTTTTGCGACCTTCCACCAAAAACGGTCGAAGAATTCAAGGAACAAGAATACTGAATAATGCGCGTAATCTCGAATACGTTCGCTTTGATTCGAACGTAACCAATAACAATTAGCGGCGGAAACATCTCTCTTCGCGCGCCCGACACGCGTCACGGACAGAAAATTCCCGTGGACTGCGTTCGTAATGGCGGCCTCCCAGTCAATGCGCACGGCTGCAGAATGCCCGACCAAATATATGTTGGACGCGGACCAGCGCGCACGGATGCAATTAGCCAATGTTTTGACAATTTGGTTGCTTTCGTTGCAAGGCACAAATTCTCGCGAGGACGACCGCAAATGCTGCCGCGGACGACCGACGGCAACGAAGACGACCGCGACAACGACGATGACGATATCTTGATCGGGATTTTGTAAGTCCGGCAAATCCTGCGGGGAAATCGCGAAAAAATAATGGCACAAACGTCTCGTGTCGCGCGCCGCGGTCGAGACGGGTTGTAAGCCGACATGACGCGAGCGTGAATTTCTGCGCTTCAGGATTGCGTGCACCATCGCAACGCAACGCATTTGGTGTGGTGAGTCTCGGTCCTGCGCGAATTCCACCCAACAAAAAAAAAACACCATAGAACGAGAATGCGTTATTTTAAATGCTTTTTGGTTCTGTCCAATCGTTATTCAGACGCAAGAACAAATTCAACATACTAAACATATTCGTTTTCAGCGCAAACTTGAATGACACCGCCTTGTTGCACAAAACGCATGCCATTTGAAATTGCCAAGAGTTCCATTGGCAAATTGAGTCTGTTTGCAATCACGATAAAGGGTTCTGTTGGTTCGCCGATTTGAGCTGACAATTTGAAAATCCCAAACAGTTAAATTCTCGGTGTGAAGGCGTATATGATTTTTCTTCAGATGTATTATCGACACCACCGGCTGCCAAATCGTTGGCGTTTGCAGGGCCACGAACAAAATGTCATTCGCGCGTCGTCGCAAGTTCAGCACTTGAGCCGATGTCCCCCCATGCGTTTTTTTTTGATACTTGAGTTTCGGTTTCACGAATCAGTGCGCGAAAATTCCATCGAAAACCCCAAGGATCTGCAAACGGAAATCCTCAACCACTCCGGGCGCCACTGCTCCCGCACGGCATGGTGTGGGTTTCTGCAGCGATTGATTTTCTTTTGCTGTTAAACATCTTTCTTGTTCGCGAAACGGTTCCCTACCGTTCGGCAGTGTTTTCATCAGTTGCTGACCAAATACGCAATGAGAGGTTCTCTTTTCCGTTGGTTGGATCTCCCAAGTAGGAAACCGTCTACTCGTGCCCATAATGATGCGTCGGGAAATATTTGTGCACGCATTGTGCCCCCGTATTCTTTATTATATATTTCCTTCCAGGGGTTTACGTTTTTTGTTGTTGTTGTTTTTTTCTTTCAATATGCGTTTGTCTATGCAGTGATTTATGTACTCGCCTCTTCTATCGCGCTGTGGCTCCTTTCTATGACACCGTTCAACTGGGTCATGTTATTTTGTCAATCTATCTTTCCGATATCGAGACAGAAAAAATTGCAAGACAATTTCCATTATGTTCGGAATATTTGTCCCCAAACGCGGTCACCGCTTCCACAATACATATCATATAGTACGCAAGCACTACTCATGTCCAATGAAATATTTGGACGCCTGAATGATGCAAGTGCTAATGACGCCTCAATGCTTCATTGTTGGGTCACAATGACAACGAATACTTGTTTTCCCAAAATATCACCATGCTGAGTTTTAATCTGCGAACAATTAGTTCACAAAAGCCAGATTGAGAGAGAGGTGGATTAGCATGGAACCGACATGGAACGGACGCGGAATGAACATAGGACGGGGAAGGAACATGAAATGGGAAATGGCCGGAATACGAAACATGTGAACAGGGCGAAAAAAAAAAGGAATTGTTTACGCTTCGCGGGCCCCCATCAGCCCATCCAGAAATAGCGGCTCGAAAAATGAGCGTTGACCGTAGGATGTTTTCTCTTCCTCTCACTCTTTTTTGGTTTTTCTCTTCCATCTTGTTCTTCTTCTCCTCGTTCTCATTGTTTTTTCTCTTCGTCCTCTTCCTCCTCCTGGCGTTGCCGTGCGATCTGGGGGCTCTTTTAGGATCTCAGGGTATCGTAGCTTTGGGGCTGTCTTGGAGCTCTCTTGGGGGTTCCTTGGGAGTCTGGAGCTCTTTGCGAGAGTTTGGGAGGTCTCTTGGGGCCATTCATGTAAGCCGCCAGGCAAAAGAAAGAGATAGCACTTACTCGTGCATCCCCGTCGGGGCCCGAAACATCGCCTCTTGGAGCCCTTTTGGGCCGTTCTTAGGCGCTCTTGAAGCGCTCTTGAGGCCGTCTTGGGGCCATCTTGGGCCATATTGGCCGCTTTCTGGGCCGTAACCGTCTTAGCTGCCTCTTGGGCCGTCTTGGGGCGGTCTTGCGGGCCTTTTGTGCTGTCTTAAAGCGTCCGGAAGTGGAAAAGGCGGGAACGCTAACATGTTTAATTTTCGTTTGAAACTTTCTTAAAGCATTTAGGGGGCCTCCTGGCTCGTCTTGGCCTCTCGGCGGCGTCCTTGGGAGGTTCCGCGGCCATTTGGAACCGTCTTCGGACGGTTTTCTAGTCCTTTGGGTTCTTTTGGGCCGTTGTTGAACGCCTCTTCGGCGCTCTTGGGGCTGTCTTGGAGCCCTCTTGGGCTGTACTGGCCGCCGCTTGGGCCCGTTTTAAGCATTCTTGGAGCGTCGGGAAGCCGAAAGGGCGGGGACGCTAAAATGTTTGAAACGCTAACAGAAAATCAAAGGTTTTGGCTTTTCGGGGCCCTCTTAGGGCGCCTCTCGGGGTTCTCGCGGGACGTCTTGGGGACCTCTTGGGTCGTCTTTGTTTCTCGAGCATTCTTCGGAGGTTCTGCGGGCATTTGGAGCCGTGTTGTGGCGGTCTTGCAGCCGTTTGAAATTTCTTGGGCCGCTCTTGGGGCTGTCTTGGGACTCTCTTGGGCCGTACTGGCCGCCGCTTGGACCGTCTTGGGGTCCTCTTGGGCCGTCTTGGGGGTGCTCTTGCGGGCCTTGGGAGCGGTCTCGGGGCCATTGGAGGAGATCGGTCAAATAAGACGAAAACGCTTATTTGGCCCCTTCCCCCTGGCGCCACGATCCCGGTGAGGGGTGTCAAAAAATTAGCCCCCCAAGGACCGACAAAGGACGCCCCGGCGACCCGCGGCCCCTCCTCTCCAGGCCCAGAGGGGAGGGGGGAGGGGGAGGGATCAAGACCCCCTCCCCGTCTCGCTCATTCCTACCCACCCTCCCAACACATACGTAGCACCCGAGTCTGGCCCGAGCCTCAGCAGATTCACCAGTCCTCTTTGGATGGGCAACTACTGGGGGCCAATCCGCCGCCGCCGCCGCCTCTGCCGCCGCCGCCGCCGCCACCGCCGCCGCCGCCGCCGCCGCCGCCGCCGCCGCCCGCTCCCGCTGCCGCCGCCGCCGCCGCCGCCGCCGCCGCCGCCGCCCCCCGCTGCCAAACCGCCGCCGCCGCCGCAGCCGCTGCCGCCACCGCCGCCGCCGCCGCAGCCGCCGCAGCCGCCGCAGCCGCCGCCACCGCCGCCGCAGCCGCCGCAGCCGCCGCCGCCGCCGCCAAGTGTACTTTGTCTTGTCTTTCTGACAGAGATGGTGGGGGGGGCCGCATCGGGTTGGCTGCGCATGTTCCGAATGTGGAGGCAGAGTGTGTGTTTTGTATTGTTTTTTGCAAGGGATGGTGGGGGGGTGTCGTCATGGACTCGGGTTGGCCCCCAGTCGCCTGGGGGAGGGGGTGTTCACTAATAGGGAACAGTGATAAACCCCTCCCCGAAGGGGAAGAAGGGGGTTGAGAACAGAGAGGACTACCTAAACCAATCATGCCCTAAAGGGCTGGTGGGATTGAAGGAACTTGAATAGGAAAGAATGCGAGGGAGCGGGAGTGGAAGAACACGAAAAACCGTATTGGGAGGGAGCAAGAATTGGAATTGGAGGGGGCCGGACTGGGAGGAGCAAAGATGATCGGGAATGGCGGAATGAGGACGAGCCGGAATCAGAGGGAAGCGGAAGGCGAGGAACGAGTAGTCACACCATGCCGGCTGGCCACGGTGCGCTCGTCGGCCGGTCAGCCACGCTCTGGGCACCCGGTCGGCCGGCCACGCCACGCCAACTTGCCTCTCCCCGTGCCCTCCCCGCACCTGCTCCTGCCTCCCCTTCTTCTCCGTCTTTTTCCTCCACCTCTTTCCTCTTCTCTTTTTATCCTCCTCCACCTCTCCTCCGCTCACGGAAACGATTCGGAATGCACGCAAAAGTCTGGTGGGACATTCCAAAGTATATTGAGACCGAGACCCGTGGTACTGAAACCAATAACGTCGATACCGCAGCCTATTCTCGAGACCGAAACCTATAAACAATGCTGAAATCTATCGTCGGCATGCTAAAATTTGCACTGGATCTTGACAGGGCCGGTCCAGAGGTATCACGTCCAAAACGGCCACGGCCAAGAAACCCAAATTATTGGTTTCACCCCCCAGGGCGCTCCAAAACAGCCCCAAGAAGTGCTCCAAAGCGCTTCAAGACGGACAAATGCGGGAAAGACAAGCAATAATTCCGGGAACCCAAAGAAAACAAAACAAAAACATAAAACCAATAAAGCAGGAAATACGCCGGGGACAAACATCGAACTACAGAAGGGCAACTAAATGAGCAACGAATTCAAGCGATTGTTTTTGGGGGTATTGACGGCATTGAGCCTAATAGCTGTAGCTATTGTAATCAAAGTGTCGTGCATACTGAAAGCAATGCTCGTAATACTGAAACGTATTTAAACCAATGTTCGTAATAGAAACCAATCTATTCAGTTATTGAACATTGGAACAAGTGCTACCACTTGTTGAAAACAGTGCTTACAATTATTGAGACCAGTGTTCCATTAGAGAAATCGGCGTTCAGTTTTGAAACCTTTCTCCCCCCGAGTGATGCCTACTTAACTTTCTGTGTTCAGCGGCCGTGCGTTCCATCGCGGCACGGGTGCATATGATGCGAGAGGCCCTGGTTGCTCACGAACGCAATGAAACGATCAACCATGAAAACGAAGCGCAAAACGAGGATGCTATCGCGCGCCGAAACAAACAAACGAAGCGGCGCGTCATTCGAAATTCGTGGTAGACGCTGTGCGAAATATTCCCATTCAGTTGGGCTTGCAAGCCCTGGGAAAAGTCCGTGGCTTTCTCCATGAATTTTGCCCTGGGCAGATCGCACTGCGTTGAATGTAAGAATTGTGCTCGGATCTCGTCCAGCACCACCAAATCTAGCGCCTCGGCGTGCAGACTAGAAGCAGGTACTAGGCCACGTTTGCTTCCTCAAAGCGCAAGTCCAATCGTTTTGGGGACTTCGTTTCGAGCGGCGCATGCGTAATTCCATTATCACCCGTTATTTATTAGCCCACCTGGCAGCACACATCGAAATGACGATGAGCACGGGTTCCCATGGGTATGTTCGTGGAATCTGCAATGTGCAGCAACGTGTTCTATGGGACTTCTTGGAAAAACCGGGGGCCTGAATTTTCAAAATGCACGCTCTTCCCATCGAAAGCTTCCCGCACTTGTTTCTCGAACGTTTTGCCTTCGTCAAATGCCGCGGGATCGCCGATGGGGCCCCGCTTCGGTGCCAGCGCAAGCCCGGTATCCTCCTCGACTGCGGGGGCGTCGCTATCCGCGAAAGGAAAGGCCCCCCGCGCGCGACTGGACAGATTGCCGCCGCGCAAGAAGAATAATGCCCGCTTTTGCCCCCGCGCATTTCCACGGCGATTCGAAGGCCCATCTTCGGGTGGCGCCAGCTATGCTCCTGCGCCTCTCCAAGCCAAGCCGACCCCGGGCCGAGGATCGATCAGCCCTGGTCAATGCCAGCGTGGTTTTGCGCCACTTCGCGCCTCCGCTTGCGGGAGGAGGAGGAGGAGGAGGAGGAGGAGGAGGAGGAGGAGGAGGAGGAGGAGGAGGAGGAGGAATGATGACGATGACGATAATGATGATGATACTGATGATGACGATGCTGATGATGCTGATGATGATGAGGATGATGGGGATGAGGATCGGGATGACGATGATGATACTGATGATGATGATGATGATGATGATGATGATGATGATGATGATGATGATGATGATGATGATGATGATTCTGATGATGATTCTGATGATGATGCTGATGATTCTGATGATGATGATAATGGTTGTGGTGGTGGCGGCGGTGGCGGCGGTGGTGATGATGGCGGTGATGACGACGGCAATACCCTCGGGGCGTCTGATCAGCCGCAGCCGGATCGCGTGAATCGAATCATTCTCCAACGTATATTACCTTGCTCGTGTGTATGCATGCTTGTCGTCCTGGATGTGGGTCGCACGTTGCGCTGCGATGCTGGCGTGGGAGGGCCCATGTCGCTGGCGTCGCCGCGTGAAGGCAAGAGACACGAGTGTTGTATATGAGCAACATATGGAAAATGACCTGCCCACCTCACGCTCAGGTCGCTTGCAACACTGCTGGATGCGCTCGTGAATCTTCGGGCGAAGGAAAAGGACGAGGAGGTACAGAGCGAGGACGGAAGGAGGAGGAGGAGGAGGAGGAGGAGCAGGAGGAGGGATCCAGCGATTCCAACAATCAGGGGTGAACGAGAGGAGGAGGAGGAGGAGGAGGAGGAGGAGGAGGAGGAGGAGGAGGAGGAGGAGGAGGAGGAAGAGGAGGAGGAGGACGACAAAAAGGAGTGGGTGAAGGAGGAGGAAAGGATGGTTGCCCTGCCGCGCATGGAGAACACGGAACATTTGGCAGGAGCGCGCGTTCTCCGACGTCCGATGGAGACGATCACGTCGCAGTCCGTTGAAGGGGCCCCAGGACACACAAATAAATACACACAAATGAAAATGTTCCCCATCTTTTCCAATATTTGCTGGGTTTCTGTCTTCCCCCCACTTCCCATAGTTTCCAAGATTTTCTGGGGCATCGACGATTAATGGTGTCTGTGTGTTTTTCCCCCCCCTGATCAGTATCTGCCGCGCCCAACCCCACCGACCCATGTACTAGACTGCATGGATATGTGTATGCGATACGGCAGGTGAGGTCAAGACGTTGCCTGCAAACACACATTGTGCTGACGAACGCAAGCGACATGCTCGCCAACTGCGTGAGCTATGGGTGAGCAAGGGCCGCATGAAGATGGTACGGCTCTTTCTCTGGCAAAGGTTTATAATAACGTAGCAATGGCAACGCTGCACTAATGAATATGGCACCGATGTCCGCTAAACTTCGTACGAAGCCATCGGGTGGATGGAATAATCAGTCTGCGCTTCTCCTATCGCGGAATTCCCCTCCCAGCACAGAGAACTTCAAATCGACGAAGGAGGGTGCTAATTGGTGGAACTGCGACTGCACCTTGAGTTGCAACTGTTGTTGAACTGAATGTGCCGCTCATTAGACCACCCGTCGGGCGAGGCGGAGGTGGCAGGGAATGTGTGGGGCGTTCGGTTTGTGATGGACCTCGAATATGGTTTGCGCTATGTGTACCACCCTATCTATCCAACAATGCTAATCTTTCTGACTTTCCTGATCGGTCCAGCTATCCATCCTCGCCGCTCTCCGAATCCAACTGAGCGGCGAAAGGAACCGTGTCTTACCCAGCATGACAGATCGGCCTTAAGCCGTGGCTTACGCGGGCCGCCATCGCGGCACACCGCGTGGAAAAGAGGGCGCTTACGCGCGACCTTACGCGGGAAACTCGCACGCGCGAATGTCGGCACAACCGAATATGGTTTTCCGTGTCGCTCAAATCTTTATTCACATGCGTATACACAGAGCCGGCTCCCCAAACCCTGAACCCAAGCAGGTGGGCGCCTCCTCTTTACTTCCGCCGCCCCCCGCCGATCTTCCGCAAGTCCTGCTGGCGCTTCGCTCCCGCTGGCTCCCACAAGCCTTCCGCCGAGGAAGTGCGGCCAACCTCTTCGTCCCTCGAAGGCGAAGCCCTCTGCAGAAAGCGCCGTGCACGCACAGACTTGCACCCTTCGTTGCCTGCCAACTCTCTGCCTGGCCATCGCACTGCCACAAATTGTCACGTGGCCACGGGGCCACCGCGGAGGGGGATTAGGAGGGCGGAGGAGGGAGGGAGGAGAAGGGAGGGAGGAGAAGGGAGGGAGGAGGGAGGATGGAGGTGGGAGGGAGGAGGAAGGGAGGGAGGAGGAGGGAGGAGGAGGGAGGAGGAGGGAGGACGAGGGAGGAGGAGGGAGGAGGAGGGAGGAGGAGGGAGGAGGAGGAGGAGGAGGAGGAGGCGGGAAGCACCCGAAAGGCACGCGGCGGGCCATGTGACAACCCGCAGGACACCCGCGGGACACCCGGGGGGGGGGGGGGGCACGCGACGGGCACGTGCTGCGGGCTCGGCCATTGGCCCCATCGCTGACCGTCGGCCCTCGGCGGGCTTCGGCGGTCTTCCGGCGGTCCTTGGCGACTTCTGGCGGCCGTCGGCGCGAAAGCTGGACGGTTGCGTTTGCCAAGGGGCTCGTGGCAGGACACCGGGCCCCAGGGTAGGGGGCAATCTGGCATGGGATGTCCCCTGCCGGGCTACGATCTCTCTCGCCTTCGCGCAGCGTCGTCTCGCCCGCACCCCCGGACACGAAGGGAAACCGAGAATCTGCTTCCCTGTGGGCCGCACTCTGTTTCGCTCCGGTCTCCCCCCCCAAGCTCCGATATGGAATGTTCGCCTCGTCGGGCTCGGAAATAGGAGGCGAGAACAGACGGGGCAACACCCTCGGTCTCGGCGAGATCGGTGCCGTGATGTGCGTGCGGTCGAGGCGGAATTGCCTCCTGCCGTGGCAAAGGACACATACTTGGGCCCCTGCCAGGGAGCGTGCCTGGCGGGTTGTCCCGCGGTGGTTCTGTGCGGTTCTCCCGCGGCTGGCACGCGTGTGTGTGTGTGTGTGTGTGTGTGTGTGTGTGTGTCCCGCAACTGTCTCGGGGTTGGCCCGTGCAGTTGTCAGCGTTCTTCCCGCCACTGTTGGCGACTGCGATAAATGGATCGGTAGTAAGATTGCTAGATCAATACTTCTGCATATCGTCAGCTAGAAAATCAGGTAGGTCAACAAGTAGTCGGGCCACTGACTACATTTTTCATTAGATCGCTATGTGCATCTTTCTTGAGCTTGCAGGTGAACGCGCTTACACGTAAAACAACAGCATGTAGCACTTGGTGTCGATATTATTGGTTAGATGGTTATCTGATTGAACGTGCCTTAGAATATTGCTACTGTATCTTTGAAGATTGGGCCGCTGGGCCAATGGGTGGATTCGAACTCTGGTGCCATAATTCCACTCTGTGGGTTGCTCTTGATCATCCTGGTGTAACCCTTGCAACTGGTCGCAATATCGAAATGTCAAAACTCCAATCCTGGGGATGTTTTCCACCATCCGGGTGCAAGCCTTGCAGCCGTTCGCAACATTGAGTTGCCAAAACCTGACTTCTGGGGCTGGCTAGCTTAAAACTGAATTCGCCGGAATGGTGTTGAACAACTGGGTGCAACACTTCCAGCTGGCCGGTTGTCCGCTTGTCACAATCTCACTCCGAGGACTGACCTGAAGTGTCCAGATCCACCTGCCGAACCTTTCGTGTTCTCCATCTTGCCCAACATCTTCGACCCCGTGACTGATTTTGAGCCTCCGTGGCCAACTGTCTAGTTTTTGGTCCCTGACACGCTGCCAGAACAGCCCCATCTTCTGCCATTCCAGCCCCAACTCCAGCTCGAGCCCAGCTCCAGCCCCAGCCCGGCTCCAGCCTCAACTCCAGCCCAGCCCCCACCTCCCACTCTATCTCCAGTTCCTGCCCCCGCTCTGGCTCCAGCCCCAGCTCCAGCCCGTCCAGCTCGAGCCCAGCTCCAGCTCCAGCTCCAGCCCGACTCCAGCTCCAGCCCAGCTCCAGCACCAGCTCAAGGTATTGGTCCAGGCCAGGTCCAGCGCACGCTGCAGCTCCACATTCCGATGCAGCTCCAGCACAGCTCCAGTTCCAGCTGCAGCCACTGCTCCAGCCTCAGGTGCAGTTCCAATCCCAGCCACAACTCCAGCTCCAGCTCCAGCTCCAGCTCCTGATCCAGCTCCATCCGAGCTCCTGATCTAGACCCAGCGCCAGCCTCATCCGAACTCCAAATCCTGCTCCAGCTCCCAGCAGAGCCCCACCTCCAGCTCGAACTCCCGCTCCCAGATCCCGCTCAGGCCACAACTCCAGCCGCAGCCCCAACCCAACGCCAACATCAACTCCAGCCCAGCCCCTGCTTCCGCTATAGCTCAAGCTCCAGCCAACAACTCCAGCTCCAGTGGCATTTCCAGGCCCAACTCCAGACGCAGGCCCTGCTCCAGCCCCAGCTCCAGCTCGATCCCTGCTCTAGCCCAACTCCAGCCTCAGCTCAAGGTCTAGGCTGTCTATCCCCAGCTCCAGATCAAGCCCGAGTTTCAGCCACAACTTCAGCTCCAATGTATCGAGCGAGAGAAAGAGAAATAGAGATATAGACATATGGAGAGAGAGAGAGAGAGAGAGCGAGACATTAGCCTGGCGAAGGACACAACCATATGCAATAACGCAGATGTTGGCATCGTCTTCGGTGGAGCTTTCTATTGGGCCACGAAGCGTGTGAGGGGTGTGCCGAAATGGGTGGCGGGGACGCATGCGAACACCGCAACTGGGGCCTTCGGTGGAGCTCCCTGTGGGGCCACGAAGCGTAAGATGGGGTGTGCCGGAATGGGTGGAGGGACGCATGCGAACACCGCCACTGGGGCCTTCGGTGGAGCTCCCTGTAGGGCCACGAAGCGTCTGACGGGACTGTTGAAATCGGTGGCGAGGACGCATGCGAACACTGCCATTGGGGCCTTCGGTGGAGATTCCTATCGGGCCACGAAACGTGTGAGGGGTGTGCTGGAAGTTTTGGCGGGGACGCATGCGAACACCGCCACTGAGGCCTTCGGAGGAGCTCCTCACGGTGCCACGAAGCCTGCGAGAATGTATGCCGAAAGGGGGTGGCGGGGACGCATGCGAACACCGCCACTGCGGCCTTCGGTGGAGCTCCCTATGGGGCCACGAAAAGTGTGAGGGGTGCGCCGACATGGGTGGCGAGGACGCATGCGAACACCGCCGCTGGGGCCTTCGGTGGAGCTTCTATGGAGCAACGAAATATGAGTGATGTGCCAGAATGGGTGGCGGGGACGCATGCGAACACCGCAACTGGGGCCTTCGGTGGAGCTCCCTGTGGGGCCACGAAACGTAAGATGGGGTGTGCCAGAATGCGTGGCGGGGCCGCATGCGAACACGCCACTGGAGCCTTCGGTGAAGCTCCCTTCGGGGTCACGATGCGTGGGAGGGGTGTGCCGAAAAGGGGGTGGCGTGGACGCATGCGAACATCGCCACGAAGCCTTCTGTGGAGCTCCCTATGGGGTCACGAAGCGTGTGAGGGGTGCGCCGACATGGGTGGCGGGGACGCATGCGAACACCGTCACTGGAGCCTTCGGTGGAGCTCCATATGGGGCAACGAAATATGAGTGATGTGCCAGAATGGGTGGCGGGGACGCATGCGAACACCGCTACTGGGACCTTCGGCTGAGCTCCATATGGGGCCACGAAGCGTGCAAGGGGTGTGCCAGAATGGGTGGCGGGGACGCATGCGAACACCGCCACTGGAGCCTTCAGCGGAGCTCCCTATGGGGCCACGACACGTGTGGGTGTGTCGAAATGGGTGATGATGATGGGACGGGGGAAGGGGGGAGGAGGGGGGGAGGAGGAAGGAGAACGAGGGGACGAGGACCCAACACCACAGGATGGCTGTGAACAAAAACGAAGCTTCATTCACCAACGCCTGCTACATCGTGATGAGCATGGAGCTTCGAATGCACAGATCTATAACTATAGAGGCGGGGGGGGAGAGATATCTAGAGAGACAGAGAGAGAGAGAGAGAGAGAAAAAAAAAACGAGAGAGAGAGAGAGAGATATATAGACCGATCTATGTATATATATCTATATATAGAGAGAGAGAGAGAGAGAGAGAGAGAGAGAGTGAGAGAGAGAGAGAGAGAGCGAGAGACACACACAATCGTTTGATCAGACAAACAGGCACGCAGTCTAAGACATCCCCGCCATGACGGCGCGAACGGGCACATAACCTAACCTCTGGCAACCGCTCCTAGGGGTGCTCAGGTGCCACGGCTGCTACATCGCGATGAGCATGGGGATTGGAAACGAGAAACGCTGGATCAACCAAACATGCAAGCCGCCTGAGGCATCCCCAACACTCTGGGCGCGGACGGGCAAATGCCCCCCCCCCCCCCGGCGGCTCTTCCTTGAGGTGCTCAAGTGCGACGACTGCTACGTCGCGATGAGCATGGGGCTGAGTGTGTCTGTGTCAGGAGCTTGAGTGTCATGAGTCTGAGTATGAATGAACTGAATGCGATGAGTCAGAGTGTGAGTGCATCTGGGTGTGCGTAAGTTCGGTTAAGAATGATCTGCATGTTCTGAAACAGAGAACGGGAGCGGGAGTGAATGAGGTCAATGCGTCCCCGTAACAGCCAAACGCCCACACTCAAGTTATGGGGAACCTGTGTCGGGGCGCATGCCTGCCATAAGACCCTGGACAAAAACTGGCGCGACGCACTCCTGCCCAATGATCCCGGGTGAACACGTGTGTCTTGGCTGGTGCGGGGCTCACGGGCAAAAAAAGGCCCGTGCGTCAAGGAACCACCCAACGATCCCAAAAATGACTGTTACGGAAAACAACACGCACACACACACACACACACTCTGGAAGAACACGCTGAAGAACACACGCAGACACACAGAAACACAAACACACAGACACACATAGACACACAGAAGCACAAATACACAGACACACAGACACACAGACACACAGACACACAGGCACACAGACACAAACAGGCACACAGACACACAGACACGAAGGCACACAGACACACAGAAACACAGAAACACAGACACACAGGCACACAGGCACACAGGCACACAGGCACACAGACACACAGACACAAACAGGCACACAGACACACAGACACGAAGGCACACAGACACACAGAAACACAGACACACAGACACACAGGCACACAGGCACACAGGCACATTGGCACACAGACACACAGACACACAGACACACAGACACACAGACACACAGGCACACAGGCACACACACACAGACACACAGACACACAGACACACACTGAAAAGTGTTCTTTTACTACCGCGTTTGTGTTCACAGTGTGTTTCGCTGTGTTCTCCTCCCACGTGTTTTTCTTTCCCATCGTGTGTGTGCTTGTGTGGTTTTCTACAGATCTGGTCTTTACAACTGGCCTGGGAGCTGAAACCGCGTGACTTGACATTCACGGCCTCTGGAGGCCGCCTCCCCCTCCAGATTCCGGTGTCGAGCAGCGGCTGCATGCGCTCCGACGCTCCTGCAGCGGAGGGACCTTCTGCCTGCTCGTCCTCTGGAACCCCTCCTCCCGGCTCCACAAGTGTTACTCCTAACGAGATTTCGGGTCTGTGGCCTGGGCTCTCTGGGAGGACAGAGGGGAGACATCAACTTAGTTTGAACACCTAACTCGTGCTGTTTCTGGAATCCTCGTACCAGCTGCTTCTAACTAGAAGACGCTGTACCGTCAATGAAACCACTAACTCGATGTGCGGTTCGCCTGTGGTCTGCTTGGAAGTCTGATGAGTTACGCCATGTGTGCTCAGCGAGTAAGCTCAACATTAGTTGTATCGTCAACTCAAAATGCTTGGCTGGGCATACGCTTAGATTGTTCACACCTCGTCGCTGACTCGGTGGGCGCATATCAATCACTAGAGCGTCCGACGCGAGGCCATGGCAAGACGACAACTGCACCCATCACCGCCCAGACCCCTCTGTCACCCGAAGAGTGTGGTCTTGCATGTGTGCACACAGAAGCGCTTCGCCCTTTGCGAACCGGAGGCGGTCTCTTTGGCAATGGCGCGGTGTCGGTGGACGCCCTCTGCCTTTTTGCACTGTCGTACTCCTATTCTTGCGTGCGTCGCGCCAGCCCGAGATCAGCATTGCCACGCTACTGAGTAACCAACCAGGCGTGCAAATGTGCAAGTCCCCTCCGTCTGTCCCGGCGTGGGATCCAACAGCCTGATGGCAGAGGACACTTTTCTCTGTCTGTCTGGCCGTGGTCCCGCGAAGCGCTGTGTACCCTATCTTGGTGAGGGGGATGGAACAATGAATGCGAGGAAGACAGGCGCAGCCGCGCTGGGCTGAGGCGACCTTTGGAAATCATACTCACACTGATCTGCGCATCAGCTCTAGACACTCAACAAACCAGGTCCTTTCACAAGGCTCGGCATTGCTGATTCCCTGCGTTTGCGCCTTGAATTTCGGAGAGCATGACCCGAGTGGATAAGAAGAGGGACAGCGAATGCTCATCTCAGCGCGGCCCAAAACCCCAACACGTCTATCACACCTATGGCCCCCCTGATGAATCTCGATTCCCAGGGCGACTTCGGCACAGCATGGAGAGCCTTTCCCAAAGCCCTGCCAACGAAACGTCGGAAGGCACGCCCCCATGCAAGGGCCTTGAAAGGCTATGGCAACACTTTTGGAATGAGGCGCCACCAGCGAAAGTGGCCAAGAATGTGCCGAAGGGCAAAGATGCAAGGGCAACATTGGAAGGTTGGTTCATCCTTGCTATGCGCTTTGCCGGGCCCGCCCCCCGAAGCCGAAGCAGAAACGCGCACAACACACAAGCCGACTGGCGGCCGCACCTACTCGTGAGCGGCCAAGAGGGGGGTGTCCAAGAGGGGGGGGTGCAAATCATGACCAGCGGCATGTGCGCGGCCCAGCGGGGGGGGCCAGGGACGTAATGAAATAAGAAGAGGCGCCATAACATGTGGGGAAACCCCGACCTACCTTCCGTCGCGGCCTGACCTGGGTACGCAACGGGCCCCACAACTAGGTCGGCTTAGGAGGGGGGAGGATGCCCGCGCTCCCCTGTTGCGGACCCGTCGCTCCACCCTCCTTCTGCTGAGTCCGTCTTCCCGACATTCCACGCGTATGGTAGGGATGCGCGATAAGGATGCAAGGGGCTTGGACGGCCATGCCGACACTCTTCGAGCGGAGAGCGGCCAGCGAAAGTGACCAAGGCTGGGCTGAAGCGGCAAGGATGCAAGGGGAACCTGGGAAACTTGCCCATCCAAAGCACACGCTTTGACGGTATGTGTTTGACTAGCTCCTCCCTGTCGCGCTCCCAGACGTGTCGGTAGGACGGGCTCGGCCTTTCGCCAGATGCTGGTACCCCCTCGCCCTTTACGATCCTAAACCTTGAAGTGCGCAACCGCTGTACGGATGGAAGGCGTCGTTTCCAAACTGGAGAAGCCTCAGCATCTCGTGCGCTCGTCTGAAAAACTTGCAGCACTTCCAAAGATGAGGATCGTTTCAAAATGGAGCTTTCGCTTGAGCGCAACGCACACTCGCATTATAAAAACTTGTAGCAACTGTCCAAATAAACATCTGATCCCTTGTCACAGTCAGGGCTCTCGCCTGAGCGCCGCGCGCACTCGTGCTCACTGTTTGCAGCACGTGCAACTGCGGAGGACGGTTCCTTTTCAAAACGGGGCTGTCGCTTGTGACGTTCTATGTTTGATTGTCTACACATGGCTAACTCAACCCTGTCGCGCCCCCAGACGTGTCGGTAGGACGGGCTCGGCCTTTCGCCTGGTGCTGGTAAGTACTCCCTTGCCACTTACAATCCTGAAGCTCGAGGTTCACAACCGCTGTACGGATGGTAGGCGTCGCCACGCACGTTCATCTTCAAAACTTGCAAAACTTCCCGATTCGAGGTTAGTTTCAAAATGGAGCTCTGGCTTTAGCGCCACCTTATCATAAGTTTGTAGCAACTGTCCATATCAAGGGCTCTTCCCTTTTCAAACTGGGACTCTCGCCTTAGCGCCGGGCGCAATCGTGCTCACGGCTTGCAGCACGTGCAAATACGCAGGACGGCTCTTTTCCGAAATGGGGTTCTCATTTGGGACCTTTTTGGGATGAGCATCCTGGCGCTTCAACAGACGTAGCAGCTGAGCGGATTGAGGATGGCTCCCTTCATGTGCAGAAGTGTCCGCCCACCCCAGACAACACGAGAAACATTAGCCTGACGAAGGACCGCGAAGGCGATGAGACGAACTGTGTGAGGGGTGTGCCGAAATGACTGCCTGGGACGCATGTGGACGCACCCCCTGGGGCCTTCGATGGGCTCCCTATGGGGCCACGAACCGTGTGAGGTAGGCGAAAAGGAGTTCCTGGGACGCATGTGGCCACGCCCCCTTGGGGCCTTCGATGGGACTCCCTATGGGGCCGCGAACCGTGTGAAAGATGCGCCGACATTGGGTGACGGGGACGCATGTGGCCACGCCTCCTCGGTGGAACTCCCTATGGGGCCGCGAACCGTGTGAGGGGCGTGCCGGCATGGGTGGCGGGGACGCATGTCGATTGTGCCACTGGGACCTTCGCCGGGGCTCCGTATGGGGCCACGAGCCGTGTGAGGGGTGTGTCGAAATGGGTGGCGGGGACGCAAATCAACTGCGCCACTGGGGCCTTCGGTGGAACCCGCATGGGGCCATGAACCGTGAGAGGTGCGTGCCGATATGGGTGGCGGGTGCGCATGCCATTGGGACCTTCGGTGGATCCCCTATGGGGCCACGAACCTGTGATGGGTGTGCCGAAAAGCGTTGCGGGGGCGCACGTAAACTGTGCCGCTGGGGCCTTCGGCGGGGCTCCCTGTGGGGCCACGGAACATGTGAGGGGTGTGCCGGCATGGGTGGCGGGGACGCAGATACACTCTGCCACTGGGGCCTTCGGTGGAACTCCTTATGGGGTCACGAACCGCGTGAGCGGTGTGCCGTGTGCCGTAATTGTTGGCGTGTGGCGTGTGCCGTGACGCATGTAAACTGTACCTCTGGGGCCTTCGGTGGAGCTCCCTATGAAGCCACGAAGCGTGCGAGGGGTGTGCCGACATGGATGGCGGAGGCGCGTGCGAACTGCAGCACTTGGACCTTCGGTGGAGCTTCCTATGGAGCCACGAACCGTGAGAGGAATGTGCCGAAATGGGATGCTTGGGCGCATGTAAGATGTGCCAGCGGGACCTTCGGCGGAATCCCAATGGGGCCACGAGACGTGTGAAGAGTGTGCCGACATGGGTAGCGGGGACGCATGCGAACTGTGCCACTGGGGCCTTCGGCGGAGCTCCCATGGGGCCACGAAACATGTGAAGGGGTGTACAGACATGTGTGGCGGGGACGCATGCGGTCGGTACCACTGGGGCCTTCGGCGGAGCTCCTATGGGGCCACGAAACATGTGAAGGGGTGTACAGACATGTGTGGCGGGGACGCATGCGATCGGTATCACTGGGACCTTCGGCGGAGCTCTTATGGGGCCACGAAGCGTGTGATGGGGTGTGCCGAAACTGGTAGCTGGGACCCATTGAAACTATGCCACTGACCTTCGGCGGAACTCCTATGGGGCCACGAAACATGTGAGGGGCGTGCTGAAATGGGTGGCGGGGACGCGTGCGAACGGTGCCACTGGGACCTTCAGCGGCGCTCGTATGGGGCCACAAAACGCGTGAAGGGCGCGCCGAAATGGGTGGCGGAGACGCATTCGAACCGCGCGATTGGGGCCTTCAGCTGAGCTCATATGGGGCCACAGTGCGTGTGAGGGGTGTACAGATATGTGTGGCGGGAGCGCATGCGAACTGCGCCACTGGGACCTTCGGCGGAGCTCTTATGGGGCCACGAAACATGTGAGGGGCGTGCCGACATGGGTGGCGGGGACGCATTCGAACTGCGCCACTGGGACCTTCAGCGGAGCTCCTATGGGGCCACGAGACGTGTGAGGAATGTGCCGACATGGGTGGCGGGGACGCATGCGAACTGCACCACTTGGGACCTTCGGCGGAGCTCATGTGGGGCCACGAAAAGTGTGAGGGGCGTGCCAAAGTGAGGGGGTGACTGGAGGAGAGAGGAGCGGGGGAAGAGGAAGCAAGGACAGGAGGAGGGAACGCGGGGACCTTCTCTTCGAAATATGACCCAACACCACACGATGGTGGGGGACAAACCCAACTCGGGGTTGTTCCCGAACAACATTTTCTACGGTTACAACAAGGGAGGGGCAACTCCCAAACAAAAATCCCAACTCCAAGGTTTTTCAATCGTTATTCTGGGGTTCTGGGGCCCCACACTTCAAAACACAACTATTTCTGAAAATCGCTCAAAAATCCAACCTCCCAACTAGTTTTCTTGGGGGGTCTTGTGAGGTTCTGGGGTCCCACAAGTCGCAGCAAGACTAGTTGTGAAACCCTTCGGGAAATCACAATACAACCCCCCAACTCGGGTTTTTTCGGGTGGTTTCGGTGGTTCTGAAACCCCACAATTAAATTATCCTGGCGAACGTCCCAACCATATGCAGTTGTGGGTGCCGCAATTGTGAATATCTGCTTCGGTGAAGCTCCCTATGGGGCCACGAAGCGCTGCACTGGGCGGGGGGGAACGCTGTACTGTGTGGGTTGTGTGCCGAATTGGGTTTCCGGGACGCATGCGGACGGTCCCACTGAAGGCTTCGGTGGAGCTCCCTATGGGGCCACGAAGGGCTCTACTGAGTGAGTGAAAATGCCAAATTGGGTTTCCGGGGCGCATGCGGACGGTCCCACTGGGGGCTTCGGTGGAGCGCCCTATGGGGCCACGAAGCGCTGCACTGCGCGGGTGAAAATGCCAAATTACATTTCGCGGACGCATGCGGACGGTGGCACTGGGGCCTTGGGTGGAGCCCCCTTATGGGGCCATGAAACGCTGCACTGGGTAAGTGAAAATGCCAAAATGGGCTTCCGGAGCGCACGCGGACGGTAGCACTGGGGCCTTCGGTGGAGCTCCCTATGGGGCCACGAAGCGCTGTACTGGGTGTGCGGGACGCATGCGGACGGTAGCGCTGGGACCTTCGGTGGGGCTCCCAATGGGGCCACGAAACGCTGTACTGGGCGTGCGGGACGCATGCGGACGGTAGCACTGGGACCTTCGGTGGGGCTCCCTATGGGGCCACGAAGCGTTGTATTGGACGGGTGCAACGCAGGGAGGAGGGGGAGGAGGGCCACGAAACGCTGTACTGGGTGTGCGGGACGCATGCGGACGGTAGCGCTGGGACCTTCGGTGGAGCTCCCTATGAGGCCACGAAACGCTGTACTGGGCGTGCGGGACGCATGCGGACGGTAGCACTGGGTGGGGCTCCCTGTGGGGCCACGAAACGCTGTACTGGGTGGGTGAAAGGCATGGATGAGGGGGAGGAGGGCCACGAAACGCTGTACTGGGTGTGCGGGACGCATGCGGACGGTAGAACTGGGACCTTCGGTGGAGCTCCCTATGAGGCAACGAAGCGCTGTACTGGGTGTGCAGGACGCATGCGGACGGTAGCACTGGGGACCTTCGGTGGGGCTCCCTATGGGGTCACGAAGCGCTGTACTGGGTGGGTGAAGCGCAGGGAGGAAGGGGAGGACGGCCACGAAACGCTGTACTGGGTGTGCGGGACGCATGCGGACGGTAGCACTGGGACCTTCGGTGGAGCTCCCTATGGGGCCACGAAACGCTGTACTGGGCGTGCGGGACGCATGCGGACGGTAGCACTGGGACCTTCGTTGGGGCTCCCTATGGGGCCACGAAGCGTTGTACTGGACGGGTGAAACGCAGGGAGGAGGGGGAGGAGGGCCACGAAACGCTGTACTGGGTGTGCGGGACGCATGTGGACGGCAGCACTGGGACCTTCGGTGGAGCTCCCTATGGGGCCACGAAGCGCTGTACTGGGTGTGCGGGGCGCATGCGGACACTAGCACTGGGACCTTCGGGGTAACCAGTGAGACCGGGAGGTGAGATCAATGAACTCGCGAGTTCACTGATTTTGGCCGTCCCCCTCCTCCTCCGACGGGGCGGCCGAAATCAGTGAATTCGCGAGTTCACTGATTGGGCGGCCCAAATCAGTGAACTCGCGAATTCACTGATTTTGGCACGGGGCGGCCGGAATCAGTGAATTCGCGAGTTCACTGATTGGGCGGCCCAAATCAGTAAACTCGCGAATTCACTGATTTTGGCCGTCCCCCTCCTCCTCCTCCTCCTCCACCCTCGGAAGCCATATCGGAAACCGTTTCGGAGCCCGTCTCGGAGGCCGTCTCGGAAGCGAGGCCGTCTCGGAGGCCGCCTTGGACTGCCGTCTCGGAGGCCGTCTCGGCGCCGTTTCGGAAGCAGTCTTCCGTTTCGGAAGCCGTTTTGGGGGCCCTCTCGGAGGCCGCGTCGGCATCGTCCGCGTCGGCGTCGTCGGCTTCGGTTTCGGCGTCGTCGGCGCCGTCGGCCTCGCACTACTAATTCTACTTCTACTTATACTTCTATTTCTACTTCTACTTCTACTACTATTTTTTCGCCAGGGGGATCAGGAAAAACGGTCTCATGGCATCAGCACAGGGAGAGAGGGAGATGCGAGGCGGCGGGCGAGGCTGGTCAGCCGGAGTGGCAGCGCCACCTCTTCTCTGGCGCTTTGACCAGTGCGCACGCCTGGGCCACGCTCGGACTAAACCCAATCCCCACTTCAGATCCACTGCGATTTTTGGGGCATCGGTGTCAAGATTGCCCATGGCATCCGCGATGGTAGCAGCGGAGGAGACATGGGAGGCGGCGGGCGCGGCTGGTCAGCCCGAGTGGCAGCGCCACTTCTCCTGTGGGGCCTTGACCAATGCGCACGCTCGGGCCACGCTCGGACTAAGTATGGTTCCCACAAAACAGCCCGCTACTACTACTACTACTACTACTACTACTACTACTACTACTACTACTACTACTACTACTACTACTACTACTACTACTACTACTACTACTTACTACTACTACTACTACTACTACTACTACTACTACTACTACTACTACTACTACTACTACTACTACTACTACTACTACTACTACTACTACTACTACTACTACTACTACTACTACTACTACTACTACTACTACTACTACTACTACTACTACTACTACTACTACTACTACTACTACTACTACTACTACTACTACTACTACTACGGGTCAAACCTCACCTTCGTGTCTACTGAGAATGAATGGGTAAGGGTAAGGGTTCGGGTTCGGGTTCGGGTTCGGGTTCGGGTTCGGGTTCGGGTTCGGTTCCACACAATCAGTTAAAACCAAATAGAATAACATAGAATAGTCGGAGTTTAATCGTACACGAAGCAGGAGTTCGGAAACCCACAATTTCGCCATTCGCTGATACAGGGGGCTATAGAGCTAATAGTACACGAAAATGAGGTTCGGAAGCCCACTGATTCTAATAGTACACGAAGAAGGGGTTCGGAAACCCACAATTTCGCCGTTCGCTCGTAAGAAAACAACACAGGGGCTATAGAGCCAATAGTACACGAAGGTGAGGTTCGCAAACCCATTGTGGAAGACGAGAAACAGCGTTCCTCTTTTCCTGCTCGCTTTCCTTTTCCTCCTCCTCCTCCCCCTCCTGCTCCTCACCCTCCTCTTCCTCCTCCTCCTCCTCCTCTTCCTCCTCCTCCTCCTGCCCGTCCCCCACCTCCTCCTCATCCTCCTTTTCCTCCTCTTCCTCCTCCCCCCCCTCCTCCTCCTCCTCCTCTTCCTCCTCCCCCTCCCTCCTCCCTTTCCTCCTGCTGATCCGATGAGGAGAAGAAGGAAGAGCAAGAGGAGAAGGAGGAGGACGAGGAGGAGGAGGAGGAGGAGAAGAGGGAGGAGGAGAAAGGGTGAGGAGGAAAGGGGAAAGGAAGGAAGGAAGGAGGGAGGGATGGAGGCCGGAAGGGAGGGAGGGAGGGTGGGAGGGAGGAGGAGGATGAAGAGCAGGAGGAGGGAAGAGCGGGATGAGGGAGGAGGGCGGAAGGAAGAGGAGCAGGGGGAGGAGGCAACATGTTTCCGTGCGGTGCTGCCCTCGCCTCTGGCCGTGGTGCCTGCCCTTTCCTTATGAAAACCCACTCTCAAGTGGACCAGAGGGCCACGATCCTCGTGAGGTGTGTTCCGGCATTGGGCGTCGGTGGGTCGTCGGCAGCGCTCCACATTGGGCCAGGGCCACGATCCATGTGAGTGGTGTGCCGAACTTCAGCGTCGGGCGGCGATCCAAATGTGGCGAGGTCTACGATCCGTGTGAGGGGTGCGCCGATATTGCTCATCGGTGGGCCGTCGGCAGCGCTCCCAGGTGGGCCAGGACACGATCCTCGTGAGCGGCGTGCCGGAATTGGACGTCGGTGGGCCTTCGGCAGCGCTCCCACTTGGACCAGGGCCACGATCCTAGTGAAGTGCGCGCCGGAATCGCGCGTCGGAGGGCCAGGCCCACGATCCTCGAGAGGGTTGTGCCGAAATGAAGCGGCTGGCAGTGGCGGTTGCTCCAAATCCGACGTCGACACGAAGGACAGGTGTAAAACTGCGTTTTTTGTTCACTTTCTAATACGAATCCAATCTACAGCCTCTACAGCGAATAGTGCACGAAGGTAGGCATTGGCGCGAAAGACACGAAGGCCAGGTTTGAAACTACGGTTTTCGTAATTCCCCTGGTAGGAGTTCTATTAGGCCTGATACAAAAGAAGAGTACACGAAGGTGAGGTTTGTAGCGACACGAAGACCAGGTGCACCCCTACTACTACTACTACTACTACTACTACTACTACTACTACTACTACTACTACTACTACTACTACTACTACTACTACTACTACTACTACTACTACTACTACTACGACCACTACTACTAATAGTACTACTACTACTACTACTACTACTACTACCAGTACTACGACCACCACTAGTACTACTACTACTACTACTACTACTACTACTACTACTACTACTACTACTACTACTACTACTACTACTACTAAACTACTACTACTACTACTACTACTACTACTACTACTACTACTACTACTACTACTACTACTACTACTACTACTACTACTACTATCACTAGCGCTACTACTAAGACAACATATACGACTACTAGTACGACTGCGACCACTACGACAACGACTAGTCGGCAAAACTGACCAACGCTCGATGGCAGGATCTGGTTTGTAGTGCATCAACAGCTGTACACAACAAATACGTATACGTACACACTAGAAACTTCGCGCGCGCGTCGCGCGCGCTCAGGTTCTCAGGACCCCCAGCTCGCAGGGAGATGTCGAGGATTGGACAACGGTTTCGGATACGCCTTCAGTCCGGAGACGCTACGGGAGCACGTAGTCATCAGCCCGTCCCTGAGCACGGAGGTGTCCAGGAGAACGACGAAGTGGACGAGGAGGGCGGTTTCGAGGTCGAGAAAGGGGAGAAGAGTCCAGGAGCATGACGGCGACGAGAACGGTGACAGGACGGGAAGGAGGGGCAGGAGCAGAAGGATAAGTGAAGTCTTTGAAGATGAAGACCAGAAGGAGGACACAAAGAGGAGGGGCCCCACTCTGCCCCTCGTCCACGCGTGCCCACTCCTAGTGGTTTTGTGCCCATCATGCCACCGTGCCTGGTTTGATGGTGTGAGGCTTCTTGAATGCCTGGCCTCGAGGGAGCCTCTTGGAGGCAGTTATGAAGCATCTTGGGGCGCCTTTCGGCGCCTATTGGATCCTCTTGGGGGAGGGTCGTTGGAGGCCTGCCGAGGATCTTCGGAGTCCTCTCGGGACGGAGGCCTTGAAATGTGAGTTCGCGTTCCCCCCCTGGGCCTCCCTTGAGGCCTCTTGGGGCCTCTTGGGGCCGTCTTGGGCGGTAAAGAGTGACTCTTGGGCCATCGTGGGCCCTCCTGGGCCGTGTCGGGGCCCGCTGGGGGACCTGCTGGGCTGTGTTGGTGCTCTCCTGGGGGCCGCTGGGACCATCTTGGATGTTGCGCACGTGAATACAGCGAATTGGCTAGAAATGTGCGCTTCCTGAAAAAACATGGGACGACTTTTGCCTCTTCGGGCGCTCTTGGGGGTCCACCTGGAGCCGTCTTGGGACGGTCTTGGAGGCCTTACGGAGCGTTTTGACGCCGTCTGGGGCCGATCGGAAGCAACGTTGGCCCGTCTGGACCCTACCCGGGAGCTCGGGGGGGCCGGGGAAGCTCCAGAAAGGCTCCGGGGAGGCCCAGGGCAGGTTTCGGGGCGGGGAGGAAGGGAGATTTAGTGCATTTGTTCTCGGTCCAGGGGGCCCCTGGGGCCAGGTTTCCGACACATGAAATGGAATATGCGTGTGTGTATATAAAAAATATGTGCGTCAAGTGGAGGAAGAGAGTGAGGGAAAGAGAGAAGGAGAGAGAGGGATAGAGAAAGAGAGAGAGCGAGAGGGAGGAGAGAGAGCGAGAGAGAGGAGAGAGAGAGGGTTCCCGTGTCTTCGGGGGTGCCCCCCGAAGGCGCAGGAAGAACCTCTCAGCAGGCGCGAGGGCTTCTGAGAAGTCCCAGCGCCTTCTGGAGAAGGCCCTCTCCTTCTCACTTCCCTACCTTCTCGCTCGCCGCCGTCCAGAGGGGAAAGCACGAGCATGATCCCATGATTCTGAACAAAAAGATACCACTCCTCCAACGGTCACCCCAAGGCACACAGCGCACGGCAGGACCCTGCCGTGGCGACGGCGCTTGACTCTCGACACCGCGCAGATATCGCGCGGCCTTCCGATGGCGCAGATCCTTCGACGTCGGGCCGGCTCTGGGCCACTCGCGGCGCGCAACCTTGCACGCCCGCGCTGGGCGGCGCCGCCGCTTCCACGCGGCCCGAACCTGCGGCACCGATAACAATATCCTCGCCTTCCTGCTCGCCTTCCTGGGCCTCCCTGGGGGGGCCCTCGTCGCAGCGGCGTGCTTTACGCCTCGGAGCTCCCTGGCCTGAATGGCACCTCCACGGGAGATGGAGGGGAGGCACAACCAACAACCATGACCAAGCTTGCACGCGGGACTGTGCTGGATCGCGCTCGCAGGGTGGCTCCCGTGCGAGGACGGCGCAGGGGCGGCGTGAAGGGCCCAGCACGGGCGGGCAGAGCAGAGGAGGAGGAGGAGGAAGACGAGGAGGAGGAGGAGGAGGAGGAGAGGAGGAGGAGGAGGAGGAGGAGGAGAAGGAGGAGGAGGAGGAGGGGGAAGAGGAGGGGGGGGGCCCGCGCTCGCCCCTATCAGGTAGCCGGCCACGGCGGCCACGTAGGAGGCGGCGGCGCAGACGGCGAACACGGCGGCCTTCTCTGCAGAGCCCTTGACGGCCTGTGCGCGGGCAGAGGTGACTGAGGGAACGAAGCATGACAAAAACATAAAAACTCGGAGGTCCGCGCGGATTTCTCGGATCGGCGCTGGTTCCCCCTCCCTGACGCGCGGAGCGCGCCAGAGGCGGCGCCAGAGGCGCCCCCAGGGGGTCCAGCGCGGATCCGAAAAATCCGCGCGGACCTCAGAGTTGTTCTGTTTATGTCACTGCTCGTTCCCCTAGAGACGATGGCGACGTGTCCACTGCCGTGCTGAGGTCTCGTCGGGGTGGGGGGTCAGAATGCGAATTCGGCGTCTGGCAGAGGTTCTGCAGAGTTCGCCGGGAGCAAAGCGTGCCCTCACCATATATTGTGTTGCTATCCTGCTGCGCTCTTTCAGTGCAACGAGGGCCACTAGACGGCCAGAGACAGCCGCACGAAGGCTACGAAATTCTCCAAGATTGGCCCACGACGGCACGTGGCGTCTTCCACTCCAGGGCCCCACGGCGATCCCAAGAGGTGCAGCTCGTCGTCTGAGGGCTGAGGGGCCACGTTGAGGGGGACCAGCTCAAGGGGGGGGGGGGGGGAAGGGGAAACTCGCGAAGCATCGGCGATACATCGCCGATAGATAAGCGATAGGCACCCGAGGGCTAATCCGCACGCTCCTGAGCAGGGTGGGCTGTCGGGCCCCCCTTGGCGATAAATGTGAGATTAGGGGTCGATGCGTCGCCCCTGAGCTTATCCCCCCTTCACTTTGCCGCTGTTCGTCGCTTGCACACTCTATCTGGTCTCCTCCCCTTCTGGCGTCACTGGTGACATGGGCCCCTACGATTCTCGAAACCTTCCCTGGGCCCGGCTTTTCATCCTCAGTCGTAATCGTGGACTGCCCCTGGGCCCAACACTAGACCGAACCGAAGGAAAAACGTGCGCTCACGACTTGCTCAGTTTCAGCTCCAGGGGTGTTAAGACGGCCGCGTGGCGCCAGACATGAAGGGTGTCTTACTTTCTCCTCCTCCTCCTCCGCCTCCCCCTCCTTCTCCCCACCCTCTTCCCTCGCTGCTCCTCACGTCTCACTCCTCCTCCTCCTCCTCCTCCTCCTCCTCCTCCTCCTCCTCCTCCTCCTCCTCCTCCTCCTCTTCCTCCCCCTCCTCCGCAGACCCCTCCTCCGCAGACCCCCGACGTCGTGGGTCTTCCATGGCGTGGACCCCCAGAGGCCTAGACCCCTCCCCTGGGATCGGTCCTCCCTCCCGAGCCGCCTTCGGGTGGTCCAGATGCCCCGTGGATGGGCCCCCAGAGGCCAAACCGTTCCACACCACCCGTCGTGCTTACGTCGCGACCCGAGGGGGCCTGGGTTGAGCAGGGACCGACCGTCCCGGCATTCCCTTAGTCCTACCACGAAATGTTCTTAGAACCCCAAAATGTCATTGTAACAAAAACAATGTTGTTAAAACATAAACCCACTGCGCTAAACCAAGACAGTTCCAGCTAGAAATGTTCTAAGAACATTTCGTGGGAACCAGAAAAGGTTCTTAGAACATTGTTTGGTGGGGCTAGAAGTGAGCCAGGACGCTTCGCCACTGCTTGACTGGGTCCTCCTCCCCCCTCCCCCTCCTCGCGTCCGGCCGGGCGCGCGCGCGCCAGGAAGATCAGGGGCACGTAGGTGAACGGTTGCGGCAGGCCGTCGGCCAGAAGCACGGCCAGGAAGAGGCCCCAGAGGCCGACCTCTGCAGCGGCTCGTTTCGCGCGGAGCGCCCCCCGCTCTGCCGGCTCGCTATTTTCGGACGTTGCGCAGGACTGGAGGCGAGCGCCTGGAGCGTGTTCCTCAAGCTCCTCCTCCTCCTCCTCCTCCTCCTCCTCCTCCTCCTCCTCCTCCTCCTCCTCCACCTCCTGCTGCTGCTGCTGCCCCCCCTCCCCCTCCAACTGTTCCTCCTTTCCTCCTGCTGCTGCTGCTCCTCCTCCTCCTCCTGCTCCTGGTCCTGGTCCTCCTCCTCCTCCTCCTCCCCCTCCTCGACCTCCTCCCCCTCCTCCTCCCCCCGTCCTCCTCCTCCTCCTCATCTTCCTCCTCCTCCTCCTCCTCCTCCTCCTCCTCCTCCTCCTCCGCCTCGTTTCTTCTTTCCTTTTGCCTGCCTCACACAGTGCTGAAGCTTTTTCTGAAGGCTAACCATGAGCCTTCCTCCGATCCGGTCGGAGCCTCCTCCATCGCGTTCTGTACTCCCTGTTCCTCCCGTCCCCCTGTCGTCCACCCCCTTGTTATAAAAAGAACCAAGCAGCAGCAGCAACGACAACATCACCACCAACAACAACACCAACAACAACAACAGCAACAATAACAGCAGCAACAACAGCAGCAACAACATCAACAACCGCAACACCCACAACAACCACAACAACCACAATCATTGTAATACTGTTCGCTCTTATGTGGTCGCGTGTCATTCAACATTCATATCACAAGCCCTGGATACCCGCCCTCTTCGTATTCGATCGTGCCCTTTTTTGGGGGGGTATCTTCATTCCCTGCCATGAGGGGTCGGTGAAGCCCTTGAAAACAAAATGGTAACAGATAACGGGGAAAAATGAGGACGAAGGGGTCGGAGGAAAGGAGGGGAGGGGCAAGAAGGAGGGATGACGACGATTTGCGCTGCGAGTGGCGATTCAGCTTGCGCCATGGCTTGCGCCAGCCACTCCAACACAGGCTAACAATAAGTTTCGCCATGGGTCGCGCCATAAACAGCGCCACGTACCACCCCCTTGAAAGACCATATCGTGGATACCCCCACGGGGGGACGTACAACTGCGAACTGGTGTCAGAAACGAATTTCGTGGAACCCTGAAAAGAAGCGGTGCTGGGAGAGTGGGGCGCAAGGATAATGAGAACTGCAGAGATGTCGAGAGGAACGCGGGAGCCCCAAGTGAGAGCGCGATTCTCCAATAATCAACGGTGAGGAAATACCAAGCGGGAGCCGCGATCCGGTGGAAAATTGCAAGGACGTCACAAGCGAGAGCGCGATTCTTCAATACATGGTGAGGAAGTATCGAGCGGGAGCCGTTGTTGTTGTTGTTGTAAACTGGGGGGCCAACGACACAGTTTGACCCTGAAGACTCTCCCTAATAAAAAACAGGGTGCGAGCCCCCAGAAGGGGCACTGCAATCGAGAAAAAACAATGTGCACCAGACGGGGGAGATCAACAATAACGAATTCTTCAAACATGTGAATTCAACAACAACAACACCACCAACAACAACAACAACCATTTTAAGATTGTTCGCCCTTATCTGCTCGACTGTCCAATAACGCCTATTTCCCGAAACCTCGATACCCGCCCTCTTCGTCTTCGATCGAACCGCTTTTGGGGGGTATACCTTTCTTCCCTGCAGGCCGGGCCCTGGCAAGCGGCGGGGCGGCCGCGGACCGTCGGCCTGGCCAGCGGCAGCGCTGATCGGCGGGGCGGCCGCGGACCGTCGACCCGACCCCAAGAGGGACGGACAGGGGACCGACCACGACGACGACGACGTCGACGACGACGGCGACGGCGACGGCGACGACGACGAGCGAAACCGAGAGCGAAAGAGAAAGACAGCAGGGCCACAAGGGCACAAAGTAGCCCACGAAGGGCAACAGCGGGGACACGAAGGGAATATGCGTATTGGGGCCACGGAGAGCGCGAACGAGCGGGTGCCACGAAGGGCGGATCATGCGGGGCCACAGGAGGCAACGATGGGGCCACTGAGGGTACTCCAGATTTCGTAATAAAAGGGAGGGGGTCTCATTTCGGTGGGGGGGTCTCTTCCAGGCCATCTTGGAGGGCCTGGGGGGGTCTGGGGACGATGATTTGGAGGGTTCTCCCACGAGGGGGGGGTCTGAAATGGCTTGTCTTGGAGGGTTCAGACCCCCTCCCTTTTATTACGAAATCTGGAGTAGCAACTGGGCCACGCAGGACAGGTGCATACGGGGCCACCACGGGCACGAACGAGCGGGGGGGGCCACGGGCGAGGGGGCCGCGAAGGGATGCCACGGGGCCACGAAGGGCAGCGAGGGGGCCACGAAGGGCTGCGACGGGGCCACGAAGGGCTGCGACGGGGCCACGAAGGGCAGCGAGGGGGCCACGAAAGGCTGCAACGAGGCCGCGAAACAAAGCGAGGGGGCCACGACGGACTGCAACGGGGCCACGAAGGGCAGCGAGGAGGCCACGAGGGGCTGCGACGGGGCCACGAAGGGCAGCCAGTGGGCCACGAAGCGCTGCAACGGGGCCGCGAAACAAAGCGAGGGGGCCACGAAGGGCTGCGACAGGGCCACCAAAGGCAGCGAGATCCCGATTCCTATGTAATATGTGAGGGAGTCCTAAGTGTGAGCGCGACTCCTGGGTGCCTGGGTGTCGGGAGCGCGGCGCTTGAGTAAATTGCAAGAAATGGTTCAGCAAATTGCAAGCAA
>CAUYUJ010017760.1:713623-723623 GCA_963575745.1 Prorocentrum cordatum
CTCCTCCTCCTCCTCCTCCTCCTCCTCCTCCTCCTCCTCCTCCTCCTCCTCCTCCTCCTCCTAACCATCACGAACGAGAAACGAATAAAACCAAAATGCCTTCCCGAATAAAACCAGAACGACGTCCTTATGAAAACCCACTCTCAAGTGGACCAGAGGGCCACGATCCTCGTGAGGGGTGTTCCGGCATTGGGCGTCGGTGGGCCGTCGGCAGCGCTCCACATTGGGCCAGGGCCACGATCCATGTGAGAGGTGTGCCGAACTTCAGCGTCGGGCGGCGATCCAAATGTGCGAGGTCTACGATCCGTGTGAGGGGTGCGCCGATATTGCTCATCGGTGGGCCGTCGGCAGCGCTCCCAGGTGGGCCAGGACACGATCCTCGTGAGCGGCGTGCCGGAATTGGACGTTGGTGGGCCTTCGGCAGCGCTCCCACTTGGACCAGGGCCACGATCCTAGTGAAGTGCGCGCCGGAATCGCGCGTCGGAGGGCCAGGCCCACGATCCTCGAGAGGGTTGTGCCGAAATGAAACGGCTGGCAGTGGCGGTTGCTCCAAATCCGACGTCGACACGAAGGACAGGTGTAAAACTGTCGTTTTTTGTTCACTTTCTAATACGAATCCAATCTACAGCCTATACAGCGAATAGTGCACGAAGGTAGGCATTGGCGCGAAAGACACGAAGGCCAGGTTTGAAACTACGGTTTTCGTAATTCCCCTGGTAGGAGTTCTATTAGGCCTGATACAAAAGAAGAGTACACGAAGGTGAGGTTTGTAGCGACACGAAGACCAGGTGCAACCCTACTACTACAACTACTACTACTACTACTACTACTACTGCTACTACTACTACTACTACTACTACTACTACTACTACTACTACTACTACTACTACGCCTACTTCTACTACTACGCCGACTACGAGTCCTACGGCTACTACTACTACCAATACTACTACTACTACTACTACTACTACTACTACTACTACTACTACTACTACTACTACTTACTACTACTGCTACTACTACTACTACTACTACTACTACTACGACGACGACGACTACTACGGCTACTACTACTACTACTACTACTACTACTACTACTACTACTACTACTACTACTACTACTACGACTACGACTACGACTGCTTCTACTACTACTACTACTACTACTACTACTACTACTACTACTACTACTACTACTACTACTACTACTTACTACTACTTACTACTACTTACTACTACTTACTACTACTTACTACTACTTACTACTACTACTACTACTACTACTACTACTACTACTACTACTACTACTACTACTACGACTACTACTACTACTACACCACACAAAATATTACTATTCTCACTACTATTTATTTTTTTTTTTTTTTTTTTGACTTTTTTTTTACTACTTTACTACTCCTACTACTACTTCACTTCTACTCCTACTCATACTCCTACTACTACTACTACTTACTACATACTACTACTACTACTACTACTACTTACTACGACTAGACTACTACTACTTAATACTACTACACTACTACTACTACGATACTATACTACTACTACTCTACTACTGACTCCTACTCCTACTCCTACTCCCACTCCCACTCCTACTCCTACTCCTACTCCTACTCCTACTACTACTACTACTACTACTTACTAATACTACTACTACTACTACTACTCCTAGTCCTAGTCCTAGTCCTAGTCCTAGTCCTAGTCCTAGTCCTAGTCCTACTACTACTACTACCACCACGGCTGACCTTACTCTGCTTGCCCAAATTATTCTTTCGAAGGTTGGAAAGGTTGGTGGTGGGGGTCCTGGCGGGGGGAACCGCCGCGCACGAAAAGTACACGAAATCCACACGATCACCACACGACTACCATACGACTACCATACGGTTACCGTGCGACTACCATACGATTGCCAAACGTCTAGCATACGATTACCATACGACTACCATACGACTACCATACGAATACCATACGACTCTCAGACGATTACCATTCGACTACCATACAATTACCATATGATTACCGTACGATTACCATACGACGACTATACGACTACCAGACGATTGCCATACCACTACCATACGATTACCATACGACTACCATACGATTGCCATACAAGTACCATCCGATTACCATACGATTACCATACGCTTACCATGCGACTAGCGTACGACTGCCATAGAACCACCACACGATTACAATACAACTACAATACGATTACCATACGGAAGCCGTACGATTACAATACGATTAGCATACGACAACCATGCGGTTGCCGTGCGATTATCATGCGACAACCGTACGTTTACCGTACGACTACCATACGATCATACGACAACCGTACAACTACCATACTATTGCCATACGACTACCATACGCTTGCCATACGATCACCATGCGATTACCAAGCGGTTACCAAACGAATACCGTTCGATTACCGTACGAGTACCATACGACTGCTAGAATATGACCGTACGATTAACCGTACGATTACCATACGATTACCATACGACTACGATACGACTACCATACGATTACCATACGACTACCATGCGATTACCATACTGCTACCATACGATTACCAACGATTACCATACGACTACCATGCGGTTACCATCCGCTTACCATGCGACTACCATACGTTAACCGTACGACCCCCGTACGAACACCATGCGATTACCATACGAAAGCCATGCGAAAACAAACCATACGACTACCATGCGGCTACCATACGATTACCATACGACTACCGTACGATTACCATACGATTACCATGCGACTACCTTACGACCACCATACGACTATTACCATACGACTACCATACGGTGACCGGACGACTACCATACGATTGCCATACGACTACCGTGAAATTACCGTACGATTACCGTACGATTACCATCCGACGAACATACGGCTACCATAAGACTACCATACGACGACCACCATACGATTACCAAACGACTACCATACGACTGCCATGCGATTGCCATGCGATTACCATACGATTACCATACGACTACCATACGACTGCCATGCGATTACCATACGATTACCATACGATTACCATGCAACTACCATGCGACTACCATACGACCACCATACGATTACCATACGATTACCATGCGACTACCATACAACAGCCACGAATACCATACGATTGCCACACGAGTACCATACGACTACATACGATTTCCATGCGACAGCCATGCGATTACCATGCGACTACCATACGATTACCATACGATTATCATGCGACCACCATGCGATTACCATACGATTACCATGCAACTACTATACGGTCACCACACGAAAACCACAGGATTACCATGTGAAACACCATGCGATTACCTTATGATTACCATGCGACTACCATAGGACTACCATACGAATACCATTACATTACAACACGAAAACCACACGAGGGAAAGGAACAAACACACGCCTAACATGCGATTACCGCACGACTACCATACGGTTGCCATGCGATTACCATGCTAATTATCCGGGCGAGTGACCCAACCATATGCAGTTGTACGTACCGCAATTGTGAATATCTTCTTCGGTGGCGCTCCCTATGGCGCCACGAGCCGTATGCAGGTGTGCCGACTTGTGTGGCGTAGCCTCTGCAGGGGGCTTCCCTGGGAACCCCGGCGGCATCGGCCGCGCGCCGCGACGCCCGTGTCGGCGTGATCGCGCTCGCTTTCCCCCCTCCGTTGTCCTTTTCCTTTGGCCGCGCGCTCCAAAGTCCAAGGCTGCGGGCGCAGCGCAAGGCGGAGCCCTCGCGACGCGCGCAGGTCGCCCCGAATGGGTCGCAGTGACGCGCACGGCTCGTGCGCTGTGTGGAACTGAGACCAGCGACGCGCGCAGGGCGTCCGCGGCGCGAGGCCAAACAGTTGGACAGCCGAAAGAAGGCGCGGCTGTGGCGGGCCGCTCCTCAGGTCAGGCCTCGCGGATAAACTCGGTGAAACCAAGCCCACTGGCGAAGGCCGCGGCTTCCCCCCATACCTCGATCCTCGATCGACGAAAACAAATTATCCCGGCAAAGCAACCTAACAGCGATATGTAGAAGCATATATGAAAGCATTCGCTTTAAGATTCATATGAAAATCCGGTTGTAGAATTCTGCTGTTCTCGCAGTCGTAGTCGCATTCGCGATGACAGTCGCAGCGGCAACGGCAGTCGCAGTCCCAGCCTCAGCCTCAGCCTGCCTCAGCCTCAGCCTCAGCCTGCCTCAGCCTCAGCCTGCCTCAGCCTCAGCCTCAGCCTGCTTCAGCCTCAGCCTCAGTCTGCCTTCAGCCTCGGCCTCAGCCTCAGCCTGCCTCAGCCTCAGCCTGCATCAGCCTCAGCCTCAGCCTCAGCCTGCCTCAGCATCAGCCTGCCTCAGCCTCAGCCTCAGCCTGCCTCAGCCTCAGCCTCAGCCTCTGCTTCAGCCTCAGCCTCAGTCTGCCTTCAGCCTCGGCCTCAGCCTCAGCCTGCCTCAGCCTCAGCCTGCCTCGGCCGCAGCATCAGCCTGCCTCAGCATTCAAAATGTGGCCCAGGAGTGGAGTTTTGGGAACTAGAAGAACACGAAGTGGCCTACAGTTGGCTCCGGGTATTCAAAATCATGCCCAGGAATGGAACTCTGGGAATGTGAAGAGCACGAAGTGGCCTACAGTTGGCTCCGGGCATCCAAAATGTGGCCCGGGAATGGAGTTCTGGGAAATCGAAGAGCACGAAGCGGCCTACAGTTGGCTCCGGGCATCCAAAATGTGGCCCGGGAATGATTCTGGGAACTCGAAGAGCACGAAGTGGCCTGCAGTTGGCTCCGGGCACTCAAAATGTAGCCCGGGAATGGAGTTCTGGGAGGTCGAAGGGCACGAAGTGTGTGACTGTTGGCGAAAAGCGAGCCCGGCTCTGTTCCCGGTTCTCCAGAATGTGGCCCGGGAATGGAGTTCTGGGAGGTCGAAGAGCACGAAGTGTTTGACTGTTGGCGAAAAGCGAGCCCGGCTCTGTTCCTGGTTCTCCAGAATGTGGCCCGGGAATGGAGTTCTGGGAGGTCGAAGAGCACGAAGTGTGTGACCGTTGGCGAAAAACGATTCCCGGTTCTCCTCCCCGGCACCCGCCCAGACCCCCCTGAGGAGTCATGATGCTCTCTTTTGACCCTACTAGAAACCTGTCAGCAAAAACTGTTAAGTAAAAACGTACGAACGCTCCAATGAACGCAAGATACAATCCCCAAACATGTTGCGATGGCCCCGTCGTTCTAAGCCAACGAAGTACTGGCGACCGTCCGGTAGCGCATTCGCAGGGCGAGCGCCCCAACGAACCCCCGAGAACAATTTCAAACAAACATCGCGATGGTCGAGGATCCCTCCTTCCAGATAGCTTCGAGCCTCGATCCTCGAGGTCCGCGCTTCAAACCTTGACGTGAACCTTCGAAAATGACGAGGCACCCCCGTTAGCCTTCCCAAACGAGAACGCCTTCGGTGGAGCTCCCGATGGGGCCACGAAACGTGCGAGGGGTGTGCCGAAATGGTTGTGCGGGACGCATGCGGGCGCACCCACTGGGACCTTCGGTGGAGCTCCCTATGGGGCCACGAAGCGTGTGGAGAATGTGCCGACATGGGTGTGCGGGACGCATGCGGGCACGCGCCCGCTGGGACCTTCGGTGGAGCTCCCGATGGGGCGACGAAGCGTGCGAGGGGTGTGCCGACATGGGCGTGCGGGGCGCAAGCGGGCACACCCGCTGAGACCTTCGGTGGGGCTCCCTGTGGAGCCACGAAGCGTGTGGAGAGTGTGCCGAAATGGTTGTGCGGGGCGCGTGCGGGCACACCCGCTGGGACCTTCGATGGAGCCCCCTATGGGGCCACGAAACGTGCGGGGGGTGTGCCGAAATAGCTGTGCGGGACGCATGCGGGCACGCCCACTGGGACCTTCGGTGGAACTCCCTATGGGGCCACGAAACGTGCGAGGGGTGTGCCGAAATGGGTGTGCGGGACGCATGCAGGCACGCCCGCTGGGACCTTCGGTGGAGCTCCGTATGGGAACACCAAACGTGTGAGGGGTGTGCCGACATGGGTGTGCGGGACGCATGCGGGCACACCCACTGGGACCCTCGGCGGAGCTCCCTATGGGGCCACGAAACGTGTGAGGGGTGTGCCGAAATTGGTGTGCGGGACGCATGCGGGCGGCGGCGCTGGGGCCTTCGGTGAAGCCCCCAATGGGGCCACGAAACGTGTGAGGGGTGTGCCGACATGGGTGTGCGGGACGCATGCGGGCACGCCCACTGGGACCCTCGGCGGAGCTCCCTATGGGGCCACGAAACGTGTGAGGGGTGTGCCGAAATGGGTGTGCGGGACGCATGCGGGCGGCGGCGCTGGGGCCTTCGGTGAAGCCCCCAATGGGGCCACGAAGCGTGTGAGGGGTGTGCCGAAATGGGTGTGCGGGACGCATGCGGGCGCACCCCCTGGGACCTCCGGTGGAGCTCCCTATGGGGCCACGAAACGTGTGAGGAGTGTGTCGAAATGGGTGTGCGGGGCACCTGCGGGCACACCCACTGGGACCTTCGGTGGAGCTCCCTATCAGGGAGGGCGGAAACTAACGCAAAGTTCGCGAATCACACGTTTATCGCCCCCTGGGCGGTCTCTTGATGGCCTCGTTGGGCGTCCTGCGGGCATTCTGAGCCGTCTCGAGGCCATCTGCGCCCCTCTTGGAGCGCTCTTGTCCTGTCTCGCAGGGGGGTAGCAGGGCTGTGCAAGCCCAGCAGGGGGTAGCAGGGCTTCGCGCAGCACGGCAGAGCTTGAGATTTTGAGCAACGCGCAGCCGCGCGCGCACCCTCGCCCCTCATCCATGGGGCGACTCGGTCCAATTAGTCCGAAGAGTTCGGCCCTCTGGTCCAATTAGTCCTAATTAGTAGCACCATGGCCGCGACCTACCTTGCACCACAAGTATGAATCCTCTTCACAACGTCTGAATCCTCAAAATGTGAATCCTCACCCAAGGCCGTGTGAGGATTGAGGCGGGCTGCGCGCGCGAGCGGATTCATCTGGCCGCTGATCTGAGGCTTCGCTGTCACTTATCAGTCCCCCGAGGGTTCACTGACACTCCATCTGGTCGCTGAGGCGACCTAGCAGGGCCTAGCAGAGCACATCCGAGCGTAGCAGTGCTTAGCAAAGCTTGGCAGGGCTCAGCAGGGATTAGCAGAGCGTTGCGGATCCTATCAGTGCATGGCAGGGCCGAGCAGGGCCCGGCAGTGGCTCGCAAGGCTAGGCAGAGAATAGCAGGGCAACTCGAGTCTACATATATATATATATATATGTATATATATATATATATATATATATGTGTATATATAGATTGTATACTATATATATACACTATGTTTTCATATTCAGACGCCCTGGGGGGAACGCAAGCGGATCATGGTGCAAGGCCGCGCAGCCTCGGCGCGCGCCAGTTCGGAACAAGCTCATATAATACAAATGGAGCGCAAGCGGCGGGGTCGTGAGGCAGCCCCCATCATTTGTCCAGCCTGCCGCCATTGACCACGGGCACGAGGTCGCGCATGCGCTGTGGCATCTGCCTCCGCATGCCGCCGACGTCATGCTAGGCGTTGCCCCACGTGGCCGCCGCCTTGAGTCGCCTCTCGAAGTCCTCCTCGGTTTCAGCCCATGGCTCTGCCGGCAAGGTGAGCCGCAACCTCTCCCTCACCCGCGACGCAGCAGTCTCGTGTGGCCAAAGGTCCCCAGAGTGCCCTGGCTGGACACTTGCGTCGTCGCCGTGGATAGCCTTGAGCTTGTGCTCGCGCGAAGCCTGCTTGAACTCACGCGCGACGTCCCCGCCCTGATAAAAGCCACCGCCAAGGTCAACGAACACGACGCCTGGCTGATCGGCACGGAACCGCGCGTTGATGGACGACCTGAGCTCTCGAACGAAAACGGGCATGCCGCTGACATGGTCGCCGGCAAAACCAGGGCCCGACAACTCGAGGTGCAACTTGCCTCGCGCGAAGACAGGCATCCAATATGCCCGCGCGCACTCCTTCCCAGCGAGCGCCAAGTCCTTCTTGCTGCCGCGCATGTCCACAGACTCGAGCTTCGCGTCGCTGGACATCCATCCTGCGCCCCCCTTCTGCGCGAGGGCTTGGGCATTGGCTTGCCAGACAGCGGTGTGCAAAACGTTGTTGCAGATGTCCGTTCAGACAACGCGCCGAAAATACCAGTTGGGCGTGTGCTTCAGCGACAACATGTGCTTGCCAAAGGCCACGCGCTTCGGGGCGCCCTGCGGCACCACGGCCACATTTGCCAAGCGCTTCTGGTGAGACCACGGCGCGTCATGATCGAGGTCGTAGCAGCGACTCTCCAGGATGTCGCACACGACTTGCTTGCCGACTGGGCGCCCGGTGGCTGGGTTGATAGATGCATTCGGGCACTGGGCGATCACGAGGCCATGCGTAGGCTCCACCCCGCGCTCTTTCATGGCCATCGCGCTGGACGCGATGACAGCTTTGTTCGACTCACTCAGAGCTGACGGGCGACCGCCCAGGCCCCGGTGCATTTTGACTGGGAACCAGTCTTCGTCCTCGTCCATCTTGCCGACCAGCTTGCTGGTTGAACTTGCATGTGGGTGGCGGCGCCCAGGGCCCTGCACGTAGACGCGGTGCGCGATCCACTGCATCTTCCCATGCGCTCGGTCCCCGTGCAGCTCCCCCCCACGCCTCCTTCAGCCCATAAGCTTTGGCCTGCTGCCACGGGGACATGCAGCCATCCTTGCGAGCCCTCTTCCACAACTGGGACAACTCCCGCTGCTCATCGTCGAAGGACGCGGACATGTTGGGCCGGCGCGGAGCTGCAGCTGTGCGGCGGTGGAAGGCGGCGAAGGCCAGTTTGAAATAAGCTTGAACCGACATGGCCACAGACGGTGCATTTCTGCTTGCGTCCCTGCGCGTCTGTCTGGATGTATGTATGTCTGTGCGCCTGTGGCCCTGTCTGTCGGTCGGTCGGTCTGCGTGCCTCTCTGTCGAACTGTCGGCCTGCCTGCCTGTCTGCATGCCTATGCAACTGCGTGTCTGCCTGTTGGTCTGTCGCACCGTCGGTCTGTCGGTCGGTCGGTCGCCCCGTCGGTCGGTCTGTCGGCCTGTCGACCTGTCGGCGGCGTGCTCGCCTGTCGGCCTGTCGGCCTGTCGCTCGCGCCGGGTCACTGGGGCCCCCCCATCGGCTGACGCCCGCCGAGGGCACGCGACAAGCGCCCCCCGAGCACCTTCGACAACTCAGGGGGCCCGTTGCCTCCACTGGGGCCCGCCGCCTGTCCTTGCCTCTGAGGCCGTGGCGTCGGTGATCCCGAGTTGCTGAAGGCCCCACGAGGGGTCTTCGCGCGCCCTCGGAAGATGTCCACTGGAGAAAAAACGCAACATTAAACATTCGAGCTGGTCAGAAAGCGCGCGGGCGCGCTTTGGGGCAGCGACGCCAGGAAGAGAGAGGAGGCAAGGATTTCGCGAGTGGGGCGGCAACTCAAATCCTAAGAGAAACCTGAGCCTGTCTGTACTGCCGCCGCCGCCGTTGGCCGTCGTCGACGTCGTCGTCGTTGCCATCCCCCGACGCCGCCGTCGCCGTCGCCGCTATCGTCGTCCAAGCGCGCAAGTCGGCTCGTCCAGCCGCAGGGGTCAAACGTGGCCCTTGTGAGCAGCACGTTGCTAGGTGTAGTAAATGTTTGTCTCAATTTCCCGATGCTGCACCCCATTGCAACCCTCTGCGGGCTCTCCGCTCCTCGAGCAGTGGCAGGGCAATAGGCTTGCGCTACGCCAAGCACACAAATCGGCTCGTCCAGCCGCAGGGGTCAAACGTGGCTCTTGCGAGCAGCAGTTTGATAGGTGTAGTAGATGTTTGTCTCCATTTCCTGATGCTGTCCCTCATTGCAACCCTCCGCGGGCTCTCCGCTCCTCGCGCAGTGGCAGGGCAATAAACTTGCGCTACGCCAAGCACACAAGTCGGCTCGTCCAGCCGCA
>CAUYUJ010017760.1:731123-744781 GCA_963575745.1 Prorocentrum cordatum
TGCTACTACTACTACTATGCTGCTACTACTACTCCTACTACTCCTACTACTCCTACTACGAACTACTCCTACTACTCTACTACTACTACTACTACTACTAACTACTACTACTACTACTACTACTACTACTACTACTACTACTACTACTAACGACTACTACGACTACTACTACTACTACTACTACTACTACTACTACTACTACTACTACTACTACTACTACTACTACGACTACTACTACTACTACTACTACTACCACTACAAGTGCTAGTACTACCAGAACTGCTTCTGCTACGGCTACTAATACTGCTACTATTATCACTACGACTACTACTGGCTCATGGCGCTCATCGGGTCATGGTGATCATAAGGCTCATCGGGCTCATAGGGCCCACGCCTGTAGGGCTGACAGGGCTGGGGGTCATGGATCCCATCGGGCTTATGAGGTTCACATAGCCCAGAAGGCTCATATGGCGTATGGGGCCCAGGAGGCTCATGGGGCGCATAAAGCTCATAGGGCCCTGTGAGCTCGCAGGGCTCATAGCGCTCAGAGGGCTCATAGCTCATAGGGCACACAGGGCTCAGAAAGCTCCCTCGTGAGGGTCATGGGGCTCACAGGGCCCATAGGGCTCATAGGGCCTCATAAACCTCATTGGCCCTCAGGGCCCATGCGACCCACAGGGTACGCAGGGCTCATGGAGCACATAAGGCCGAGAATACACATGATTGGGCCCGTAGGACGCATGGGGCTCATAGAGCTGCGCCCAGCCGCGGCCAAAAGGGCACCCGAGGACAGCACAAAACGGCGAAGAACCAGATCCAGCCTCGTTGTCCCGCGTCTTTTGGAGCGCTGCCAACAAACCTAGACCTCCGGCGTCCTGGTGTTTCCATGACGCGGGCGCCCAGACCTCGACCCGGCCCCAAGGGCATGTTTACAATTTGTTTTTTTCCAAAGCAAAAGGCCCCAAAGGCTCCGAAAGGACTCCAAAGGGGTCCCCAAAGGACCCCAAAGGGGCCCCGAAAGGAACCCAAAAGGGGCCCCCAAAGGACCCCTAAAGAACCCCCAAAAGACCCCAAAGGGACCCGGGAAGGTCCCTGTGGGGCCACGAAACGAGTGAGGGGTGTGTCCACGTGGGTGGCGGGGACGCATGCAACTGCTGCCACTGGAGCCTTCGGTGGAGCTCCCTATGGGGCAACGGAACGCTGCCCTGGGTGGCGTTGACGCAGAGGAAGGAACGGGAGGTGCGCAGGAGGTGCGGGGCCACGAACCGTGCGAGGGGTGTGCGTACGGTTTCAGTATCCTACCAAGAGAGGCTACGTCCAAACGGGAATGAGTTCATGCAGAGACCGAACACTCCGTGCGGAATTACTGCGTTTGGGCTCTTGTATCCTATGAGGCGATGCTAAGTCCAGACGGACTACGTGTGGACTGACTTCGTATCGACTTCAGCATCCTACCAAGAGAAGCAACATCCAGACGGAGTACGTCCATACGGAGACCGAACACGCCGTGCGGACTTATCCGTACGGATTCAGCATCCTACCAGGAAAGGCGAAGTCCAGACGGAATAAGTCCATATGGAAAGACACACACCGTGGGGACCTACTGCGTACGGGCTCCGCATCCTACCAAGAGAGGTTAAATCCAGACGGAATAGGTCCACACGGAGTCCGAGCATTCCGTGCGGACATACTGCGTATGGACGCAACATCCTGCCAAAAGAAGCTATGTGTACACGGGTTTCGTCCATACGGGAACCGAGTATTCCGTGCGGTCTTCCCGCGTATGGACCCAACATCCTACCAGAAACGACGAAATCAAGACGGAATAAGTCCATACGGAGACCGAACATTCCGTGCGGACTGACTCCGTATTGACTTTAGCATCCCAGAAGGAGAAGCTCATACGTCCAGACGGAGTATGTCCATACGGAGACCGAACACTCCGACGTTCTCCGTATGGACTTAGCAACCTACGAGGGGGGGCCACGTCCACACTGAATAAATCCAGACGGAAACCAAGCATCCCGTGAAGACGCACTGCGTATGTACTTCAACTTAATTACAGGAAAGGCCAGGTCCAGACGGACCGCATCCGTACGGACGCACCCATGTGGACTCAGCAGCCTACCAAGAGAGGCCACGTTCAGACAGAGGAAGTCCATACTGAGACCGAGCACTCCGTACGGCTTTACTCCGTATGGACTCAACATCCTACCAGGAGAAACTAAGTCCAGACGGAGTATGTCCATACGGAGACCGAGCGCATCATATGGACTTACTCCGTATGGAAGTAGCATCCTCCGATCGAGGAAAACAGGCTGGCTGGGCAAAGATGGTGCCCCAACGAAAAGTGGCCTCAAACAGTGTAGTTTCGGCTCCGGACCCCTCCGCTGTCTGGCGGCGTGCGCATGGGGGTAGGGGGAGGGGGAAGGCTTCTCAGAAGGAGTCTGCTTCTTAGAAGGCGCCAGCCGTACATCTACATATAGACACGAGCGCGTTTCACGGGCATTTGCCTTGGGAACAGTCGGCGGCGCCGTCGATCAGAACCAAAGGGACCCCCCCCCCCTCCCGAACCCCTCCTCCCGCCCCAGGGGGGGGGAATTCCAAAACCCCTCCCCCCCATCGGCGCCAGCGCGGGCGCCGGCGCTGGCGGCCGCCAGCAGCGCCGACGGCGGGGACGCAACGACGATGACCAGAAATGGCCCAGGGAAAGGGGGGTCGGGGTCGGGGGTGGAGTAGGGGGGCAACCTCCGCCCGCCCTGGCGCCGGCGCCGGCGCTGGCGGCGGCCAGCAGCGCCGACGGCGGGGACGCAGCGACGGTGACCAGAGAGGGCCCAGAGGCCGCAGGGGGAACACACACACACACAAATTGCCATATCGAGCCCTCGCCTCCCAGAAGCCACCGAGAGGCCCTTAGGAAGGCCCACGAGGCTTCACAAATGATCCTCAGACGCCCCCGAGACCCTTCTGACGAGACCTCAAGAGGAGTACTTTGACCCAAAACCAAAACACGGTGGCGGGAGGAGCCGAAGGCCACACCACAACCACCATAAACCACCACGCCACCACCACCACCACCGCCACCACCACAACCACCACAACCACCACAACCCACCACCACCACCACAACCACAACCTTCACCACAAACCATTACACCACCACCACCAAAAACGCCAACACCACCAGCACCAACACAGCCCACCACAACCACCACCACCATCACACCATTACCATTACCATCGCCACCACCGCCACCACCACACCCATCACCACAACCCACCACCACCAGCACAACCCACCACCATCACCACAATCACCACCACTACCACCACCGACACCCACCACCCAGCACCCACTACCACCACCAGCACCGCTACCAGCAACACCACCACCACCACCCCAACCCACCACCACCACCACAAACCACCACCACAGCCACCACCACAACAACTCACCACCACCACCACAACAACCCACCACCACCACCACCACCACCACCAACACAATCTACCACACCACCACCACCACCACGGCCACAACCACCACCAATACCAGCAGCACAATCCACCACCACAACCACAAACCACCACAAACCACCACACCACCACCAACACTACGACCACCAACACCACCTCCACAAACGACCGCCTCCACCACCACCGCCACCACCACCACCACAAAACACCACACCACCACCACCACAACCCACCACCACAACCACAAACCACCACCACACCACTACCAAACCACCACCACCACTACCCACCACCACAACCACCACCACAACAAACAACCACACTACAACCAACACAGCCACCACCACCACCACCACCCACCACCACACTACCACCACCACTACCACCACCACAACCACCACCACAACCACAACCCACCACAACAAACCACCACCACCACCACAACCACCACCACCGCCACCACCACCACCACAACCTACTACCACCACAACCACTACCGCCACCACAACCACCACGACAAACCACCACACCACTACCGTCACCACCGCCACCACCTTGACCCACCACCACCACAACTAGCACCACTACCACCACCCGAAACCACCGAACCACCACTAACTTCGCCACCACCACCACCGCCACCACAACCTACCACCACAACCACCACAACAACCACCACCACCACCAACCACCACACCACCACCACCACCACCGCCACAACCCACTCCACCACCACAGCCCACCACCACCACCACCACCACCACCTCAGGGAGGCCCCAATAGACGCCCAAGAGGCGCCCAGGAGGCTTCACAAATACCCTTATGAGGCCCCCGAGAACCCTCCGACTAACCCCCAAGAAGCATCCATTAGAACTCTTATCAAAAAATCAAGGCACGGTGGCGGAGCATCGTCGTCGTCATCGTCGTCGCCGTCGTCCCCGTCGACGCTCCCCGCCGCCGCCGCCCGCCGCCGCAGGCGCCGGAAAATGAAGTCGTCGTCCCCGCCGCCGCCGCCAGCCGCCGCCGACGCAGGCGCCGGCCTGAGGAGAGGGAGAGGGAGGGGGGGGGGGGGTCGAATCCTCCCCCCCCTCCGTCACGGGACGGGGGGGGTGTCCGGTTCCACACCCCCCCTTCCAAGCGACCGCAGAACGCGCTCTCCCATGGATAAGGACCGCGCCTTCTAAAAAGAAGGGGTGCTTCTGAGAAGCCTTGCCCCCTCTCCCTCCCCCCGTCCGCGCGGTGCTGAACTGCCCGTTGGGCCCCGTCCCTCAGGGCCCCATCTTTCAGCCGCCGAACTGGGGGGGTGGCGCCCAGACGGTCCGCGAGTCGCCTTCGTGTGACGTCGGCCGCGGAACGGTGGGGTAAAAACCGCGGGGGCGCCCGGCCCCGGGGACCTCACGGAGATGTGGAGCCCGCCCCAGCAAGGCAGGCCCGGCTCCGCCCAGAACGGGACAGACCAGATCGGCTTGGCCATTCGATCCAGGGCGATCCATTCTACTACGAACAATCATATAACCATACTAAGGATATTGCTAATAACAATACTAATGATATTACTAATCATAATAATATTACGAATACTAATAATATTAGTAATAGTAATATTATTAATCATAATAATAATACTATTAATAAGATAATACTAATAATAATACTAATAATAATACTAATAATACTAATAATAATATAATCATAATATAATAATAACAACGATACGGCTAATACTACGAATCATCATCATGATACTACTAATACAAATACTAATCATAAGGATAATGATGCTGATGCTCATGATACTAAAAAATGAATAGAGGAATCAGAAGAAGAAGAAAACGGCATAACAGTAAGCTTGGGCGCTCCGCGCGGATTTTTTGGATCTGCGCTGATCCCCCCCTCCCTGGCGCGCGGAGCGCGCCAGGGGCGGCGCCGGAGGCGCCGCTGGGGGGCCCAGCGCGGATCCGAGGAACCCGCGCGGAGCGCCACAAAAAATTGTGCTTGCGCCGCTTCCAGGATTTAGAATGGAAGTGTTGAGTTTTTGCGTGCCCGCTCGAGGATGGTGCGCCCCCCGCGCCAAAACATTGGGGATGTCTCTAGCGAAACGCTCGTTTGGCAAAACTGGAAGGACCTAGGCGCCCCGGTGTGAGCTGGTCTCCTCTCGGGCCCAGCCAGGGGCCAGACGCGGCAAGCCGGGACGGCGCGGCCTCGGCCCACACTCTTCTCCGAGGGCGGGGCGGGAGCGCGCCGGCCTGCGGGCCAGCGGCAATGCCTCGGACACCGAGGACCTCTCCCTCCTCACGAGCCCCTGGCCCCCACTCTGCGCTCGCGGGCCTGCGCTGGATCGGATCGCGAGATCGGATCGGAGCGAGAGCGGATCGAAGCGCCAACGAATCGTCCCGAGTCGGATCGGTATGAAATCGCCGCGCCCCGCTCCCGGCTGGCCCTGGCCGATGCCGGTGAATAGAGCTGGATCGCATCGAATTGGAATCGCAGCCCCAGCCGGCGAATCGAATCGCATCGAATCAGAGTTCCTGGCTCACTGCGAAGAGGAACAAGTGGAGGGGAGAGGAAGGCAATTCCAGGGGGTCCTCTTTGTAAAACGAGAGCCGTCCTCCGCGCATGCGGCTCGCACTTCCGACCGGGTGTGCTTTCCAGCAGCGCGATTGCGGGCCGCTCCAGCGAGGCTCCGAATGCAAAAGTCGCCGCTCTGTGGGTGCGTAGCATTACCCGGCACCGCTGGAGGAAGGCACGTGGCGGGAGCAAGAGGGGCGCCTTGCGGCAGGAGGTCCGTGACAGCAGGAGTCGAGAGAAAGCCAAGCCCGCCAAGTCCTCAAAATGGGCCAATACGAAAGAAACGTGTAGCAGTATCCATTCCGCGAATCGGACTGAAGAAGATTGTGATCTGGAGAGCGTTTCCAACCATGCCTCGGAACGCCGATTCGAAACACCAGGAGTGCAGCAAAAATCGTGCCGCTCTTCGAACGCGCGTGGCAGCACAACGGCGGATGCTATCAGCGCCACCTCGAGAATGCCAAGGGTTGAACACGTGGGTGACACTGGGCCGCTGCTCGACCCCGAAGCGAAGCGTGAACCTGCTGCTGCAACAGAACATGAAAACAATTACTCGACGCGGAGATCCCCATGTACCTCGTTTCCTGGCATGTTTCGCCCCGAGTGTCTGGGTACAAATGAGTCTGGGTATGGGCGGTCTGCGCATGAGAGTCTGAGTGCGGGTGAGTCAGAGCGTGCGCGAGCGAGTCTGAGTGTGAGTGAGTCTTGATGTGAATGCGCCTATGCGTATGGGTTTGAATACGACTACGCTTAATGTAGGTGCATATGAGCGCGAGTGGTCTAAGTGTGACTGGGCTTCAGTATGAGAAGGTCTGAGCGTGAGTGTGAGTGGGTCTGAGTATGAGCGACCTGGGAGGGAGCAGGCGGGAGGACAGAGGAGAGAAGGCGGCAAAAAGACGATTCATTTCTTTTCATTATGCGTCCTCCTCCGTCCTAAACCGTCCTTTCTCCTCCTCCTCCTCCTCCCTGGCGGCCACCCTCCCCCCTCAACCTGCGTCCTCATCGTTCCTCCTCCTCCTCCTCCTCCTCCTTCTCCTCCTCCTCGTCCTCCTCCTCCTACCAGAGGGTCTGAGGTGTGAGGAGGTCCGGAGGTGTTTGAATGATAGCAAAAACCCCATCTTATGATATGGGGATGTCATGCCACATGCCCATGGGGACCCCCCTGTCTGGGCAGACAAGGTGGACGATCATGTTGCATTCCCTTGACATTGTGTGTGTGCTGTGATACTGCAACTTCCACACCCAAAATGGGACATGCATCTTGGACAGCTAATGACATGGACGCCGTAGACGGCCTTAGTTTTAACCGTCGTTGCAACGATTCTTCATGCCGAGGCGTTGCTGGAGCTCGGTTAACAAGTCCAAGCGGTTTGCATCGACAATATACCGTATCATGCCAGTAGGGCCCTGGCGGCAGCTCGGGCGCAGATAGTTTGCTAACGAAAGAAACCACGTATCAACGTTGCGACTGGCCGCGGTGGTTTGCCCGATGCATTCTTTGTTCGTATTCATCGTCATCATCATGGTTACAACATTATCAGTACTCCTCTTCTTATTTCATCCTCGCATTCCTTCTGAAGCTCTCTGCGCGTGCACATTTGCGCGCGCGTGCGTCTGACTACTGCGTTATCTGGGTCCTGCAATATCTGCTGTGTGCACAGCAGGAGGGGGAAGGGCGGCCCCCGATGATTGTCGAGTTGACGACGACGATGAAAAGGACTGCATGTTTCGTCGCGCGCGCCCCCATCTCTGCGCGCGAGCCTGCTGTCTACGAGCCATGGCGGCGGCGCGCCGCGGAGGCACTGCTGCGGGCGTGCCTGCGCCCCCCACACGCCCACCCCAAGAGAGAATTCAGCTCGCCTCCCCCTTCTCGGCGGCCGCGGCCCAAACGCATGACTCCGCGCGGAAGCGCTCGCGCGGGGGCAGCTGCGCGACGCCATTGGCCAGCGCGACACGATAACGGCGCAGCGCGTCCAACGCGCTGGCCGTGCCCGCGCGCCTCGGTAAGGCTGCTCCTGACGGAGTCTCAACCGCCTTCTTGGTCTCGCCGGCGCAGTGCCTACCCACGTTGCCCACGCGAACGCGCCTGCGCCGACTCCGCTGAGTTATCCCCCACCGCGAGCTTGAAGCGCAACTTCGTCTCCTGGGCGACGGGCGCCCTGCCGCGGGAGTGACGGCGCAGCGCGGCGGCTGTGCGCTTCGGGAGCTTGCTCTTCAGCAGCCCCGTCACGGGTGTGAAGACCTTGTCCTGGTGGTTCGCGCCGGGCAGGCTGGGCGCGCCGATCTCCGCGGCGGCGGAGTGGAAAGCTTGGGCGCCGTCGGGCGCCTGCGCCGTGCCTTGCTCGTGGCGCGGGCCAGGGGGCCGCGCGCCTCCGCCGGCGACTCTGGGCCGCCAGACCCACGCTTCGCCATGGAGTTCCTCGTCGGCAACGTTGAGGCCGTCCACTTCTTTGAGAACCGCCCCTTCATTGCCGGCAGACGGCCCTGGGGGCTCTTCATGCCGCCCGTCAACTTCTTGCGTGCCATGCGGGAGCTATCAACCTCGACTATCTCGTCCTCGAACACTGTGTCGCGGGCGTGCTCCACCTCCGAGTGCGCCAGCGCCACCTTGTGCGTCGCGTGGAACTCCGACACTGCGCGCTCTGCGGCCGCGATGCTGTCACCCTGCTGCCGCGCGATCTGGGTTGCAGCGTCGCTGGGCAACTTGCGTCCCAATGCATAGGCAGTGCGCAAGCACATCTTGGAGTCACGATCGTAGCCTCTGGCGTCGAAGCGGGCGAGCGGCGCGTCGGCCGCGTCTGGGTGGGCGAGGCGCGGGCGGCTGCAGTTCGCCGCCGCGCGCCTGAAGCCGCCGCCGCTCTTGCTCATCTCGCCGCCGCGCTGCCGGCATGCAAGAGGCGCCGCCTCGCCGCGACGTGGCAGAGCGCCAGCCTCCAGCAACGCCTTCTTGGCGCCGTTCTGGCTCAAGGCACTGACCTCCTCGTAGGGCTGCTGGCCCAAGCGACGCAGCGTGGTCGTCTGCGCAGGGGGTGATGCCGACTTGCCGCTGTAGGTGAGGCCGACCTTGTGGAACTTCCCGTTCGCCCGCGACGCTCTGGCGGCGCGGCTTTCGGCGCCCTTGCCACTCGCCCTCGCGGGCCGCCTCATCACTGCCCTCTTGCCGCGCGCCTTCGCGGGCTTCTTCGCCGCCTTCATCGCCTGCTTGAGGGCCCACTTTTTGGCCGGCCTCGGCGTGCGGGCGGGCGCTTCGCAGGCGCGGCCGCGCAGATAACGCTCGGGCACTGGGCGGCCGCCCAAAGCGGCGGGTCCTCCATGGGCCGTTCGAGCCAGAACGGCGACGGCAGAACATCAGCGAAAAAAATGCGATGGAAGCGCTGGCAACGCAACAACAAACGCTGACTGCTCAACGTGCCAACTGACGCGCTGATGACATTAAGCGCTGCAATGCACCCCCAACGAAACAGATCCCGCAGAGCCCAGAATGCGACGATGAACAAGAGGAGGGCGAGCGAAGCGGGGGCGTGGGGGAGATGGGCGAATGTTCCTTTAATATATCGGCGCCCATATCCTGTCGGGCCCTCTGCGACGCGCAGTTCACCCTGCGGGTGGGCGGCCCCCCGTCCTCATGTCCCGCCTAGCCGCGCCCAGAACTTCTCACGCGTGACGCTGGCGTTTGCCTTCTCGCCAGCTTTGGTCAGCGCGTCGCGCACCTTGTCATCGTTGCCCGGCGAGCCGAAGTGAACGATCATACAGTCGAACATGTACACGAGAACCTGTACACCCTCGCCGAACTCGCGGGCCAATGCCTGGTGGACGTTCATGATGAGCTCGTCCTCGATGGCGCTCAGGGCACAATGCAGACGAGCCGCCAAGGGCAAGCGCCGACCAGAGAACTTCGAGTTCAGGTGCTAGAGCCGCGGCTTCTCCAGGATCACCCGAGCCGCTGTGCGAAGCTCGACTGCGAGCGACCACAGTAATGGCAGCTCAGCCTTGGGCTCGCCACAGTGGAGGATGCTGGTGAACTGCTTCTGTGCCTCCTTGACAGTGATGTCCAGGTAGCTGGCCAGCAAACTGCGGAAGCCACGCGGGTTGCGAACATACGCAATTAACGTCTCATACTCGATCTCAGCGCCACTGCCCACAACTCCGCAGAGCTCGCTCCACAAGAACTGCATGAACGCGTTGACACAGTCAACGTCGTAGTTCTCGAAGACGTCACCGTACGAGGCGTCGATGTCACACTGTGAGCGGCACGCATGCTTCTTGAGTGCCGTTTTGAGGCCCTGTGCGCTCGGGCTGTGCGCGTACTCCCTCCCCTCCATGTCGTACTTCCTGAAATAAGCGACAGTGAGGCTTGAGAGATCACCCTTCCGAGTACCGTTCTCGCGGTGGCGCGCGATGTAGCGCCTGGCGTAGTCGAACCCCTTGCCCTCCTTATTGCCGACTTCGTTCTCCAAGTCCACGATGTTAATTGTCTCTGTCAGCTTGCGAGAAACCTCAGAGGCGCTCATCACCTCCACATCCACACATTGCTCTTCGCCTGGGCTGAAGTCGCGGAGCTGCGAGCGCAGGTCCCAGTACCCCCCCCACCCTTCCAAGCCCCCTGCGAGCGAGTGGCGGCCAGCTGCGTCGAGAATGGACTCGAGAAAGTTCAGCTCGACGTTGAGCTTGAGCACGTTGTTCCCCTCGGCGCGGAAGATGTATGGGGTAGTCTTTGACTGCGTCTTCGAAGTTCTGCTGCCTCGACCTGCCAGTTTTCCTCCCCGTGATGGTGCCGGGGGTCGGGTTGCCTTTCCTCTTCAGGAGGTCGCACATTTTGATCTGGGCGCCGTCATCGCCGAGCCGCGCGTGCACCTCCATCGGCAGCGATTTGGCCGCCCCTGCAACGCGCTGGCGGCCGCGAGCGTCCAGCCACTCCTTCGGGAGCTCCAATCCACCGTTCGCCAGCTGAGCCACGACGCGCTGCGTCGCCTCCGCAACTTCCGCGGAAAAAAAGGGTTCTTGAGGGTCTGGCGGCACTCCTCAGCGTTATGCTTCTGCATGAAGGGGGATGCGGTAGGAACGGACGTAAATGAGACGGGCTTCTGCACTTCCCAGGAAGGCTGTCAAGCCCTTCTCGTGGAACACCCTGCCATCGATGTTCACCTTGGATGGGTCTCGCGTGAACACGGCGCCGAGCTCGATGACGGCGAGGCAGCGCCAGAAGGACCGCAGCGAGTGCATGTTGCGCCAATCTCCTCGGATGGACGGGTATGTGCGGTTCCACTCGAAGTACTTCAAGCAGCGGAGCCAGCTGTATCCTCCTCCTTCGTTTCCTCCTCCTCCTCCTCCTCCACCTCCCTTCCCTCCTCCTCCTCCTCCGCCTCCTCCTCCAAACACTGCTACCCCTTAAACACCAAAAGCATTCTGAAGAACAGGGGTCACCAACCCCTATTATTCTCCAAGGTTCCTAAGGCGCCTTGTGGGGGGGTCGTGAATTGAACGTGCAAGTAATACTCCTCCCCTCACCTGTTCCTCGCAATTCCTCACCTGGGAAGAGCGGCGATCGGGCCCTGGGGCCCTCGGGACGCCGCGGGGAGGCCAGGAAACCAAGAAAACCAAGAAAACCAAGAAACCACAAAGAACAACAAAACAAACACGCCAGCCAACCAACAAAACCAGGAATACCAAGTGTTTTCTTGGTGTTCTTGGTTCGAGCGGCTGTTTTCTTGGTTGTTCTGTATGTTCTCTTGGTTTTCTTGGTTTCTTGGCCTGCCCGCCAGGCCGCCGTCGAGAGCCCTGGGGCCCTCGGGGCGCAACGAGGAGGCCAGGAAACCACGAAAACCAAGACAACCAAGAAACAACACAAAAAAACAAAGAAAACGCGCCAGCCAATCAAGACAACCAGGAAAACCAATTGTTTTTCTGGGGGGGTTCGAGCGGCTGTTTTCTTGTTTTTTCTTTGTGATTTCTTGATTTTCTTGGTTTCCTGGCCTGCCCGCCAGGCCGCCGTCGAGAGCCCTAGGGCCCTCGGGACGCCGCGGGGAAGCCAGGAGACCAAGAACACAAAGAAAAACAAACCAACACAAAGAACAACCAAGAAAACGCGCCAGCGAACCAATAGAGAAGAGGATTGGGCAAAGAGCGGTTCTCTTAAACGAACAAGGAATGTCTTGGGCAAACCACCGCGGCTGTGGGCAACATTGTTACGCCCCCTGCAGCTCAGGGACCTGTACATGTCTAGGTAGCTAGCGCTCTGCGGGACCAGCCCCGCCTGACTCCCAGTGGAATCCGCGGTAGGGGCAGGATGCTGATCCACAGCCGCCGACTCAGCATGGGTGGCAGTGCACGTCTGGTGACAAATCTGGGAGATCTCGGAGCACGATGCGGTCAGCTGTTGACCAGTGCTGACGCCGCAGACGGCATTAGTGAGAGCCGACGCCCAGGTTCGAGCACGAGCGAACGCCCTCAAATCGCAGCCAGAGAACATTGTGCGCTACTGCCCCCGGCAGAGCTCCAGCCTTCGCTCCTCGCAAGATGCTCCTGCGTGTGCTCCCTGCAGGTTGGCAGACTCTGAATCTCCGCAGGCACTGCGCCTGACAGACGAGACATGAAGCGCGCAGGACACAATTGGAATAACAGGAAACGGCATAACCATAAATTTTCGGAGGTCCGCACGGATATCTTGGGTCGGCGCTGGACCCTCCTCCCTTGGCGGGCGAAACGCGCGGGCCGGCACCAAAGTCGTTGCAACGGGGGGTCTGGCACCAACGAAATCCGATCGGACGTCCGGCCATTCATGTTTGTGCAGTTTCCTGTTCCTGGAACAGTCGAGATACTTTTCATGATGCTCAGCCACGCGGTCCGAAACTGTTTCCATTACAGAAACGCTCGTGGAGATTCGTTCCACGTCGCCGCCAAACCGATCACCTGGCGGCCGAGAAGGCATCAAGAAGATCAAGGGAACGAGAAGAACAGAGCGAAACCTCCGCCGATTCGCCGCGGCACATTCAAATAAAAATACGCGGAGAAACCTGGCCTTCTCCAGAACCATTCCCTACGTGAAGCGGAGAGCTGCGCGTGGAAACATCCAGGTAGCGGTCTGGGGCAGGAGGGGAACGATGAGTGATGAGAGAATGCCAGGATGCTGGAAACACACGCGCATGGATTCACAAGAAGAAAGTCCAGAGGGCAGGCGCTGGATACACATTGGAAGCCCAGCGTTCCCTGCCGCAGAAGGGTCGAGCACTGGAAATATACCTGTCCACATGTGTGTCCCGCTCTCGCCCAGGCCAGCCGCGTCATGTGCATCCAGCTTGCTTTCCAGTGAAGGGCGGGAGAACTCAGGAGGGCACTCGAAGAGCTCAGCGGGACCATTTGTGATTTGAGTGAGCTGAGTTTGTGCACTGGGGGCTCGTGCAAACCTGCAGATGGGATGGTGCATGCGTGCACGTGCATCTACAAAGCGTGCTCGATCATATGCAATCGTGCCGGCGTTCCCTTCGATACAATGGGCATGCGCGCGCGCATGTGCCTGCACGCGTTGGTTTGCACGCGTGCAGGTGCAACCATCATGATGTTATGATGCATGCACGTGCGGACGGTGTGCGTAACACATGCACGCAGTCGCATGC
>CAUYUJ010017760.1:744881-814881 GCA_963575745.1 Prorocentrum cordatum
GCGGGTTGACTGTAATCTACCCTTGGATCCCGTCCTATCTCTTGAAGATGCCTGTGGGGCCAAGTCTAGAGGGTCGGGGCGCAGGGCGCTCGGGAGGTGCGCCACTTTCTTTCTCAGTATGCAATGTCTGCTTGGGATCAGCTGGCCGCCATGGGCGACGCGCCGACACCTCAAAAGTTGCACCGACGACCAGGAAAGAAAACTGTCAGGTTCCTGCGCGCAACTCTCTAGAAAGGCAAGGGGACCTGGCCCAGGAACAAATTCAACCCATCATCTTTGAGGACCCTACCTGTGGGCGCTCTTGCGCGTGCGAAGCGCGTACGCCGAGACGCCGTAGACGCGGCGTCTCACAAGACGTGGCCGTCTGCGTGCTCGAGTCGGCCCCGGGGGGGGTCGCATGCGCCCCCCAGGGGGCCCCATCCCCACCGGGCCATGGCATCTCAGACCCCCGACGCCGCGATTTTGTCACAACGTCGACCCCCAGAGATCTCGACCAATTCCCCAGGACCGGTCTCTCATCCTGAATCGTCTTTTGACGGTCCCGAGACCCGGAAAGGGACCTCGGAGGCCGAGCTTAGCGAAAAACCTCCCATCGCGATTTTTTCATTACCCGAGGGGGTCTGGGTCTCACTCAGAACACCATCTTGGAACCACCGATCCTTGGTCTGGGCCGCCGCGGGGCCGCCGGGCGGCAGCGGCGCGGCGGCGGAGGGCCGGGCCGGCTGCGGCGAGGGGCCGCCCCGCGGGGCGGCCGGGCGCACGAGACCCTGCGCGCCCTCGGGCCCGCCGCCTTCGAGGTTAGGACTTCGAGGTTCTAGGTTTTCGGTCGTTTTCGTGGGTTCTTGGCGGCCTGCCGCCCTCTGGATGCGTTCCAACGGCTGCGCCTCGCCGAGAGCGTTCTTGGGATGCCCGGCTCGTCCCGAACGGCCGCCGGAGAGCCGAGTTATGACCCAACAACCAGACTCGGCGGCGCGCAGAAGGTGAGCCAGCGAGCGAAGAACGGTATAAAATAAACTTTTTCGCTGTCGGGGGCGCCTGTCCCTGGGCGGCTGGAAAGTTTATACCCCTACGGTGCCACCGTGAGGGTATAAACTTCCCAGCCGCCCTGGGACAGGCGCCCCCGACAGCGAAAACAAATATTTTGTACCGCCCTCGCGCCTCCTGAGAGGTGTGTGGTGTCTGCCGGGCAGGCCCAGCAAGCTTCGCCGGAGGCTGGGGGACCGCCGAGCCTTCCGAGAAGGCCCGGCCCCTTCTCACTCCCTCCCCCCGGGGCCCGCCGCCTGCGGAGGGGGCGCCGGGTGGAGGGCAGGCGGGCTGCTGCAGGAAGGGGACGCGGCAGAAGGAGCGGAGCCCCCTTTCTGGCCTTCGCTCGGACGTCCATTCCCTGTGTTTTTTTCGGTTTCGTGCGTGGTTTTTTCGCCAAATGATCAACGATGCTCCTCGTCCCCACCGAGGAAAAAATGCGCACGTCCGAGCGATGCGAAGCTTTTGGCACCGGGACAGCCTGGGTGCACGAGGCGGGCCGGAGGAACAACCACGGAGAGACCTCGGGAGCGGCGAGCCCCCTCGGGGCCCAAAGCGGCCCTCACTTCAGCGTCTTGACGGCAGGGTGGGTCAGATGATTGCTTTCGGTGGGTTCCTTGCCGCCAGCCCGGTGTGCGCGCGTGTCGGCGGTTCAAAGTTGGGGTCCTGAGGGATGGGGTCCTAAGGACGAAGCGCCTCAAGCAGTGTACATTCTCCCTCGGATCCCTTCCCATCCTTAGGACCCCATCCCTCGGGACCCCGCCTTTGAACCACCCAGCATGCCGTCGCAGACATTCGGCGCTCCGGCGGGCGCGCGACACCTCCCTGGCACCAAGAGCAGACGCAGCTCTCCCTCCCAGCACCCGGGGGGGCAAGACGACCAGGGCCAGATGCGTGGGCACGGACCGTCTGGGCCCCCTCGAAGCAGGCGCAAAGAAGCACCGGCGCACAATCCTTCGCTCTTTCCAGCCCCTGGGGGCTCTCGCCGGGCCTCGGGGCCGGCAGCGCAACTACGCGTGATGAGAAGCTGGCCCTGGGGGAAGAGCGGGGTCGAGACCTCTGGGGGTGGACGCTGTGGAAAAAAAAAAAAAAAAAAAATGGCGACGGGGGTCTGGGACGAGGGGGGAGAAGGGCCCCAAAACCATGCGGCGACAGACCGCGCGGTGGCCTCGAGACGGTCCGTCGCCGTGCGGTTTTGGTCCCCCAGTCGCCCGAGACAACCCCGGAGAACGACCCGAGTCCCAAGACCGTGCGGCGACCCCGAGTCACCACGCGGTGTGGTCGCAACTCTGCTGGGGCGCCTACGTGGGGGGGGGGGGGGGGGGCAAGGGACAGAGGCATCTGGGAGATGCCAGTCCGGGCCGTGATATTCGCGCCCCCCTACTCCTCCCCAGAACTCCGACGTCGTGCTTTGTTCACGACGCGGGCCCTCAGACGTCAGGACCCCTGCCCTGGGACCAATGTTCGATCCTCTCTGTTTTTTTGTTGTTGTCTGACGGCCTCAGGGCCCGGCGAGGCCCCTCGCAGCCCGAAAGCTACCAGAACCGCCAGTCGTGACCTTTCCAGGACGGGAAAACTTGGGGGTCAACCTCCCTCTCTGTGGGGCCCACAAAAGAAGTGCGCGCCCAGCCACGTACAGTAATCGGGCCCCCCAGTCCGCGAGGCCAGCATCGTGCCACATTGCGAACGCCCGCGCAATACGCACTCTTGAAACCAACGAACCCTGCGATCCGACCGCGCAAACGAAACTGCAACCTCGTGACAAAAAAAAACACGACAGGAGCCCTGGACCCTATCTTTGGCGCCATTACATTTCGAGCCGCGTCGATCTGCGAGGGCCCTGGGGCCCGAAACCATGCGAAGCCGACCAGCTCGAGACAATTGCGACGGCTGGATCTCAGGGAACATGCATGCATACGTACAGTCATCGTGCTACCATAGGGAGCGCCACGTGAGGAACGAGAAGGCTTTCCTGGCCTCGGCGATCCTGGACCACGAGCCGGTTCCCCGACCAGGATCTCAGGAGCGGTCTGAAAACCAGAGCCCCGCCTGGACCGAGCGTGGCCCTGATCTCAGCGACTTGGCTGCACGTCCTTGTTTCGCTCCTGGCTCTCGGACACTCTGATGGATGCTCGTAGCGATACTGACGCGCCAATCGTTCGTCATACTTGGGTACAGGGGCGAAAGACTAATCGAACCATCTAGTGGCTGGTTCCCTCCGAAGTTTCCCTCCGGATAGCTGGAGTTGAACAGTTCTATCAGGTAAAGCGAATGATTAGGGGAATCGGGGGCGCGTTGTCCTCGACCTATCCTCACACTTTAAATGGGTAAGATCGCCCCCGAGCCTCCCACGGGCGCCACGGGGAAGCTGCCCGGGTCGGGCGGCGGGCCGCGGGCCAGGGCGCTCGGCGGCACGGACGGCCCGCGCACGGCGCCGGGGGCACCGCCGTAGGGGAACCACGGCATCCCCTGCAGCGGGGGCTGAGGACTAAAACGAGCGAGCGAACGAACGAAGGAGCCACCGCTTCGGAGGAGGAGGAGGAGATGCAGGAGGAGAAAAAGGAGGAGGATGAAGATGAGGATGAGGATGAGGATGAGGAGGAGGAGAAGGATGATAAGGAGTGGGAGAAGGGGGGGAAGCGGAGGAGGAGGAGGGGGAGGAGGAGGAAGAGGAGGAGGAGGAGAATGAGGAGAATGAGGAGGAGAAGGAGGAGGAGGATGGGGAGGAGGAGGAGGAGGAGGAGGAGGTGGGCGAGGCCGTGGCCAGGGCCGCTGACTGCGCGTTGCTCAATGGGGGGGCGGCAGTGAAGGGGGGGCGGGGACAAGCGTGCGCCCTTCGTGCACCTTTTGGGCCCCAGGGGGGCCCCTTTCGGGCCCCGAGTGTGTGCAAAAGGGGCACTTTCCCCCCCGTTCCCCGCCATTTCTTGCCTCCCCATGACGCCACGCCCAGGCTGAATTGAGCTGCTCCCCCACTGGTGGAGCGTCGCCCACGCTCGCACCACCCCTTCCAGAGGCCCGGTTCCCCCCTCCCCCCACAGAGGCTCTCCCAGGCGCCGTGCTGACCAGAGTCCAATGCTGGCGGTGGGGGGGGCCTCTGGCGGTCACACACTGAACTCCAGAGCAAGCTCGGGACTGGGCGGCCTCTCTGACTGAGCTTTCTCTCTGGGTGGATCGTCGGATAAACGGGCCCGTGGCAGGGCCTGGGTGGTGCCACAACCCCGGACCATCCCGCCAAGAAATGGAGGAGGAGGAGGAGGAGGAGGAGGAGGAGGAGGAGGAGGAGGAGGAGGAGGAGGAGGAGGAGGAGGAGGAGGAGGAGGAGGAGGAGGAGGAGCAGCATATGCTGGTCTTGGTCCTTCGGGGCGGCTCCTCGGAGCAGAGGCCCCACCGCGCTCGACTGCGGAGCGGCAGCAAGACGCCAGGCATTCCGAGCACTTCGGGTCCCGAGGGCCTGGTGCTGCAGTGGCACTGCACGTGTGGACAGGGCGCCCAGGAGCGGCCTCGACATAATTACGTGGACAGCTGACTTTAGATTGCTGCTGCCGCGGTGGGGTCACACGATCCCGCTGCGTAAGATCAGCCAGAACATCTGGGCAACGTAGACAGCTCAATGTTCTCGAGACTGGCCCTGGATGCAACATGGAACATCTGGGGCAACGAAGACCCAGTGCATGATACCAGTCGAAAAGGTGCGCACACACGCACACACGGTAATGCTTCGGCGACAGGCAGGGCAAGAGTGACCCTAGGCAAGAGTGACCTTTGGTGCGCAGCTTCAGGGGGGCGCGAGCGGGCCAAACCCGAGCGCGCAAGCCACTGCTACTTACCAGTTACGAAAATCATTCATCTTGGGCACTGCCGGCTAGGGCGTCTCCAAGCGGGACTCCTTGACCCCGTATGCTCCTAGCACGACGGCTTTCGGCTTGGCTGGGCGGGAGAGCCTTCTGGGGTTCTCCCTGGTGCACAATCAATAATACATGACCAGTTCGGGATACAATCTCTCCCCTGTTAGTTCACAAGGGGAAGATCACTCCATGCCATTTCCAAGCACTTCTGAATGTCCCCCCGTGTGAATTCACAACGGAAAATCACTCCCAGACTAGTCCTCACCACAGTGCCAAGACACGCCGCTGTTAGCCAAGAGGAGTACATTCTCGCAATGGGGATCGATGTATCGCACCACTTCCAGCGACCGACGGAATCTCAGTGGGCCCGCACCCAAGGCCACTCCGGCGAAAGGCCAGTCTTGCGCGTAGTCGACTGCCAGACGCGGGTGCGCCCAGGACCGGCGCAGCTTCTCGTGCGAGGGAGGAGGGAGGAGGAGGGAGGAGGAGGGGGGAGGGGGGAGGGGGGAGGGAGGGAGGGAGGGGGGAGGGGGAGGAGGGAGGGGGTGGGGGAAGGGGGGAGGGGGGGGAGGGGGGAGGGGGGGGGGGGGGAGGGAGGGGGAGGGGAGGGAGGGAGGGACGGACTGCTGCACAGGCCTGCCGCTGCCGCCCGGGAAGCCCGCCTGCACCCCGGGCCCCCTCGGCACGCCGTGCCAGGCGGCGCCCGCGCCGGGAGGGTCGCGGGGGGCCGGCGCGAGCTCGCAGGACACGGGCGTCAGGCCGACGGGCAGCTGGCCGTTCTGAAGCGCGAGCGCCGCGTCCCAGAGGGCCCTCCTGAGCTGCTCCTCCCAGGAGGGCCCAGGATCGAATCGACAAGGCGGATCGGCGGTCGGAGCGAGTCGGATCGGCGGAAATCGGCAGCCGAGTCGGAGAGGAGTCGAATCGGCGGAAATCGGCAGGCTAGTATGCCTCCAAGAAGGAGTCGGAATCTAAATCGGAATCCGAAATCAAATCGAATCGGAATCGAAAGCCATCGAAACCGAATCGAATCGGAGGAATCGAAGCGAGCCCTGTCCTCCTGCTCGGGGCCCAGCGGGGCGTTCAAGTTCCTGCTGGTCAGGACGGGGTCTTCGACGTGCAGCCGCGAGGCCCAGCGGCCCCGCAGGTCCTTGTGCCGCTCATCCGAGTTGACGGTGCGCTGCCCGATGTGCATCGCCACGACCTCGTACAGTGAGGGCCCGACCAGAAGAAACCTTCCACAAGAAACCCAACCCTGAGACCCCAGGACGTCAATTGGCTTCTGGTGTGGGAATGTCACGCCTTCCATCGCAAGGCCATCGAAACCCAAGAAGCCCAGGGAACCCTGGAGGCAAGCAGAGTGTTTCTTGGCATGGGTCTCCACTGTACAGGTCGCAGCACGGCGTGACCGTCGCCCACCACACACGTTTGTTGTTTGATGTTGATGTTTTGTTGCTGCCCCCTGACAACGTGTCTCCTCGTGGAGGGGCATGCGGAGAGGGCGGCAATGATTATGGTAGCTGTTTGGGCCTAGGGACCTCCGTTCCCCATTGGAAGTCCATGGCGTAGAACTTGAAAAATTCCCACAGCAGCAGCGTCATGGGGCCAGTCCACTTCCAGTGTTGACGACCCTCGGGAGGGACCTCGGTGCTGCCGTCGAACGCCCACGTAGGGAGGCATGGCACATTGTGAACTACTTGCAGGAAGTACAACACCATGAGGATGATGGAATAAGAGGAGAGGTGCTTCTGTGGCGCTCCAGAGACCCCTGCCGATTTGGCCCAGAGCTTCACGAGGATGCCTAGGGCTGCAATGATGCCCTCGCCCATCCGCGAGTACGCGAGGAGGAGCTGAGTGTTGGGGAAAGCCTCTGTATTATGGCACGATAAGTCGACGTCCAATACTTCGAGTTGATTGCCCCAGTACCTGAGCTTCAGAATAGGTATCCGCGCTTCGGCTATTGTGCCTGCGATTTCGAACCTGCCACTCTTGGCGAGCAAAGGCAACAGATACTGCTGCAGAACCGCAGCAGCGTACTTGGCCTCTACCTGCTTCACCCCCTGCTGCGTTAATGTGGCATCCAGATCGGAATCGTAAGTCGAAAAGCCATTCTGGGTGCTGCCGAAGCTCCTGACTTTGCACTCGGGGAACGCGCATAGCACAACACACTGGAGCTCGTGTCCGCTAGTCCCTAGTGCAGGACGTCAGGCATGAGGGCGGCCGTTCGTGAGAGACTCCCTCCCTTTCTGGTCCGAGACCCTGGGGATATCAAAAAGGCCAAGCAACAAACGCTGCAAAGGGTTGCACCAAGCAGGGGGACACGAAGCAGAGCACAGGCAATGCCAGGGGAAAATTGAGGAGAGCAGGCGTCGGGGAGAATACCCTTGTCAGAAATATAGTTCTGCTGCTCCCATCGTACGCAAGGAACACATCCCATACATAAGTTCGAGCACCCAGAGAAGTGTCGAACAAGTATCGAAACAGTGTCGAAACAGTGTCGCCTCCCAGGACCCGACACAAAGAAACACCCAAAGTGTCGGTACTTTCTTGGTGCTCGAAATTCTTTTTGGTGATCGAGGCGAAAGTAGGTCGGAACATTATAGCAATAGAGGCGAACTATCGACAAGAAATGCGCCTTGTCCATGGGCTTAGAGCACCGTGTTTGCCGTTGCGGGCCGAGAGCCTGGCGTGGCCTACGAGAGCCCACAAACGAATTCCCACAGGGCCAACCCACAGCACATAACCCACAGACGTACACAACCCATGCGCAACAAGTGGCACCGCCAGCAGGCCCATGCAGGACGAGAGGTGACAAGGAAAATCACGCGCCGTCCATCGGTCGTTCTATGGGAGGCCGTGGAGTCGCACCCCCCCCCTGGGCCCTGTTCGGAGGCGACACCATGGACAAGGAAGTGGGGCTGGGGGAAGAACGGAGGGCGCGCCGCTGAATTCCCCCCAGCGCGGGGAGGTCTGGGAGCCCCCCCTCCCCCTCCCCCCCTTTCTCCAGTCCGTCGCTGGCGGAGCCCCCCCCCCCCCCTTCCCGATCCGTCGTCGGCGGAACTCCCCCCTCTCAAAAGGGGGGGGGTTCGAGCCCCCCCCTCCTCATCCCCTCTGAATTCGAAATGTACCCCACCCCCACCCGTCCCCCTCTTTCAAGCGGGGGGGCCGGAGCCTAACCCCCTGACCTAACCGTTATCCCTGACCGCAAACTCCTAACCCTAATCCTATTCCAAATCCCCAACCTAATCCTCACCCTGACCCATACCGTCGCCCTTACCCTCACCCAAAGCCCAACCCGATCACCCTAATCTTAAAACCTAACCCGAACCCTGACCCTAAACTATCGCCCCTAACCTCTAACCCGTAACCCCAAACCCCATTAGCCCCCCTTTTAACCCTCACCCAATACCCAAACCTAAACCTACTACCCTAACCCGAACCGTCTGACTCCCAAACTCCTACCCTAACACCCTAACCCTAAGCCCCTGACCCTAATCTTAGACACAACCCGAGCCCTAATCATATTCTCCTATTCCTAAGCCCCCTCAACCCCTGCCCCCCAGACCCGAACCCTAACCGCTGAACCCTAATCCTAACCGAAACCCGCCCCCCTAACCCTAACCCCCTACCCCTAATCCCTACCCTACCACCGTGATCATAACCCTGCCACCCTAACCCGAACACCCATGGCACTAACCCTAACTTCCCAACCCTAACCCTACCACCCCAATCCTACCATCCTAATCCTAAACCCTTAACCCTAACCCTCTAACCCTAACCCTAACACCCTAACCCGAACCGAAACCCTAATTGCCCAAAAGCCTACCACCCTAACCCTAACCCTCTAACTCCCCAGCCCTAAACCTGACACCCTAAACCTAACACTACCACCCTAACCCTAACCCTAACCCACTGATACGATCCCTATCACCATAACCTAGAAGCTGCCACACAAACCATCCCCCCCTAACCCGAACCCTAACCCGAACACCCTAATCCGAGCCCCCTAACCCTAATCCTAACCCCCTAACCCTGACCCTAATACCCTAACCTGACCCCCCTCACCCTACCCCTAACCCTACCCCCTCCGAATCCTACCACCTAACCCTAACCTCCTAACCCTAACCCCAACACCTTGCCCCTAACCCCAACACCCTAACTCTAACCCCCGAACCCTAACCCTAACCTGAACGCCCTAACCCTGACCCACCTGAACCCTAAAACCCTAAGCCTAACCCTAACACAATAACGCTAACGCCCTAAACCTAACACCCGAACCCTAACATTCTCACCCCTGACCCCCACTATCTCCGGCGCATCACAGGCAAGCGGGAGGTACTCCCCTCGCTTCCCTGTCCGGCGCACGGGGGCGGGGTCCGAAAGCCTCCCCCCATCTCCAGCGCAGAGGGGGGGAGGGTGCGGGGCCCGAAATCCCCCCCCCCTTTGAAAGGCGGGGGGGGGGGGTCGAAAATACACCTCCCCCTTGAAGGGGGGAGGGGCGTGAGGGGGTCCCGTTGGCACACGATCCCTTAAAAACTACGGGGGCATCCAGTGGCGCGCTTTCAGAAGGAAGGAAAATTACCACGATGAGGACGCGGAGGGACGACGATGAGATAAGCGGGTAAAGAACAGATGGCCGACGGCGAGGACGAGGGCAAGGAGGAGACAGAGGACGGCACGGATGGCGAGGAGAAATGGTGATGCGGTGATGCCGCAGGTCCCCTGACACCTTGATCATGCAAGAAAGCTCCTGGGTTGAGGCTAGTGGCCAATCCTGGAAACTTTCCCTGCGCCGCCCGCGCGGGAAACAAAGCCCACAGGCGCGCCGCCGGGTCCGCCAGCGGTCCTATGGAGAGAAAGTCAAAGCCGCCCATGGCGGATCACGAGCAAATCCCTCCGAGGCCACGGCCTTGAACACCACGTTACTGGACCTCCCCAGAAGCGCAGCAGAGCGGGGGCGGAGAAGTCTCTCGGCTGAGATCCGTAGGACCGTATCCCGCTGGACCCCCCACAGAGCGGCAGTTGTACCCAGGAGGGCTGAAACAGATGTGTGTGTGTCCACATCTAGATGTGTGTATGTATGTATGCACATATATATACACATACATACATGTCTATATACATACACAATATGCACACACACACACACACCACGCGCAGCGCAGGCGCAAGGCTCGTTTTGAAGCCACGGCGCGAAGCGATGACTCACGGAGGACAAGCGTGAGGAGAACACTCCTGAGTGCCTGCTAAAGGCCTCCTGGGGCTTCTTTGGGGGTTCGCGGGGGCCCGCTTCCGGTCTCGTGGGTCATCTTCGGGCAGGGGGCTCAAAAGATCGGTTCGAGCTCCACCTCTTATGCTCCGTTTGGAGCCCACTGAGGGCCCTCGTGAGCCGTCTTGGGCGCCTCTTGGGCCGTTTGGGACCTTTCTTGGGTCCTCTTGGTGTGCTCTTGGGGGCCCGGGGGGCCGTCTTGGGGCGAGCTTGGGGGCCTTGTTCGCCGCGTCGAAGCTCTCCAAGGCGAGAGTGCTGAAATCAGAGAGAGCCATCGAGAAGCATGTGCTTTTGGTCCGGGGGCGCTCGGAGAGCTATCTGGAGGCGGTCTCAGGGCGTCATGTGGGAGCGCCTGGCTGCATTTCTGGACCACCAGCCGGCTCGGGGAGCCTCCCGGGGGAGTCCGGGGATTGCGGTCTTCCTGGGGCGGTTTTGTGGCCGCCCGGGCAGGCTGCTGGGCGGTTTGGGCGCCTCTTGGGCTGCCTTGGGGCTCTCCAGGGGCGAGCTTCGGGGCCTCCTGGACCGTCTTCCAACGTCGGGAGCCCGACAAGATGAGAACGCTAATGCCAGAGAGCGATCATAAGGTCACCACCATGCTCCCCCGTATCCTGAGATGGGGTTCTCGCTATTACAAAGATGCCTCCGACTCCTGCCGTTCTTCCTCCATTCCTTCCTTCTTGTGCCTCCCTCAGACTCACTCACCCTCAGACTCACTCACCCTCAGACTCACTCGCACTCAAATTCAAACTCATCCACGCCCATTCTTACAGCAATCAGACTCACACACAGTCGGACTCACCCGCACTCCGACTCACTCACATTCAGGCTCACGCACACTCAGACTCGCTCACACTCAGACTAACTCAGGCGTGAACCCACTCGCACTCATGCTGACTCGCAGTCAACCTCACTCACACCTATACCGGAGGTGGACAAACCTCCCTTTAGTAGACCTCCCCTTACTGAAACAGGCCTGGGACCGAAACCGACGGAGCTGGACCCGTAAAAATGACGGCCGCGACGCCCTCTCGCGAACCGAAAACGGCCAATTCCTCAATCGACGTGTCAGGGTAGGAGGTCTGTCAACCTCCGATTATACTTGCTCGCGCCCAAGCTTGCTCACACACAAAGGAGGTTGGGGGGATTCTTCGAGCGAGGCGCCAGCACCCGCACTCCCGGAGCGGGAGCCGCCAAAAGTGCTTCCGCGCGCCCGTTCGCGCCCCCAGGAGAGCTGGGCTGCCTCTCGGGCGGCTGGTCTGCTCTGCCGCCTGGCCTCCTGCGGTCTCGAAACCAGACTGCAGGGGCCCCAGGACACGCAAATAAATGCACACAAATAAAAATATTCTCCATATTCTCCTATATTGTCTGGGTTCCTGTCTTCCCCATAGGGATCGAGGATTCATTGTGTCTGTGTGTTTTTTCCCCCTCCTGACTCCTGCGGCTTCGAGGCCAGACTGCGAGAGGGCCCCGCGCGAGGCGCCGGTCTCGGCACCCCGCGGGGGAGCGGGCCGGGAGCTTGCACGGGCCCGTCCGCGCCCAGGCTGTGGGGGAGGAGGAGGAGGAGGAGGAGGAGGAGGAGGAGGAGGAGGAGGAGGAGGAGGAGGGGAGGAGGAGGAGGAGGAGGAGGAGGAGGAGGAGGAGGAGGAGGAGGAGGCTTGTCCGGTGGCTCGGCCTCCCCGGCTCTCCGGGCAACGGGCGGGGGTGCCCCGGGCCCGTGGCCGATTTCGGCGCGGCCGCGGGGGGGCCGACCGAGTGCTCTCACGGGCACCTTCGCGCCCAGACTTTGGAGATGCCTCGCGTGGCTTGTCTGTTCGGTTGCTCGGGCTTCTCCGAAGCCCTGCATGCCCCCACCACGCTGGTTCCGGGCAGGCTGCGAGGCCCGGCGGAAGGGGGCGAGGGGGGGAGAAGCGGGCAGACGACGACGAACGCCCAGGCGGGAGGCCAGGGCCGGCGGGGCGGGCGGGCAGGCAGAAGACGGGCCGGGCGGAAGCAGCAGGCAGGGGCCAGGAGGAAAGGAAAGGGAGGAAGGAAAGGAAAAGGGCTTCTCCGTTTTCAGAACGTATGAACATGTCTCGGGGCGAGGCGCCAATCTCAGCACCCCGGGGGGGGGGGCCGTCGGGGTGGTTCCACGGGGCCGTTCGCGCCCACATGGTGTGGGTGTCTCGGACGGTCTGTCTGGTTGGTGCTCAGTGGAGCCTTGGCGGTGCCAAGCCAACGAGGCCCCCAGGACCCCACCTGCACTAGCGAGGCCAGAGAGGAGCACCGACCTCAAGGGCAAGACGTCGAGGTCCAGAGCCCAAATGCTACAAGCACCACGCGAACGCCTACCTGACCATCCCGGGGACGAGTTCGACTACAGTGGAGGCCCGACCACAAAAAACCTTCCACAGGACCCCAGGACGTCCACTGATTTTTGCGCGGGCAAGTCACGCTGTCGATTGCAAAACCATCGAAGAACAAAAAACCATTGCAGTCGACTCTTTCCCCATCTTCCGTGGGACCGCCTCCTCCTCCTCCTCCTCCTCCTCCTCTTCCTCCTCCAAGCAGGGCCATGGGCGCACCTTCCACAAGCGCAAGCCGAAGAAGACCGCCGAGTTCCACACTCACCATGCGAAGCGAGTGGCTACTGTGGAGATCGCCATCCTCGAGGCGCACAGCATCCCAGACGAAGAGCGATGTCGATGCCAAGGCCTCGCTAAGGGGTGCAAGACGGCTACCCAGACGATGGAGGCTACTCTTGGAAGGAAGTACCTCAAAGACTAGGAGGCGGCCTGGTGGCAACACTTCTCCTCCCTCATCACGCGCTACATGGCCCTGGCCCACAACGAAAAAAGCACAGCGCGCAAGCCAGCATTCGCAAGTATATCAACGTTAAGATCGACGAGCTCGACAGCCCCACTGCGGACAACTTCGGATCCAAGATCGACCCTGCGGAGATTTACGAGTGAAAGCTCCAGATAATCTCCCTAGGCGTCTGCGACGACGACGACGACGACTTGCACCACCTATGCGCCAATGTTCTGTGGTGAGCGAATATGGCTATGGTCAGGGCTGCAGGTAGAGCTCGCAAGCGCTACCGCGACTGGGCGAAGACGGCGAGGAAAAGCGCGCAAGGCCAGCTGCACCGCACCGCGGTCGATCCCAAACACCAGAAGCTCAAGCCCAAGCGCGACCGCACCGCCTGCGGCGATCCTTACCTTGTCATGCATACGGCGGTGGGCACCTGGAAAGACATCTGGAACCCCGACTCCTACTTCGAGGACGAACTCGTCAAAGCATGCGAGAATATCCACACCACTGCGAAGGGCGACCCGCTCCTTCCCACCGATGAGCACCACATCCTGTCCATCGTGGGCGTGGCCAACCCCCAGAAGGCGAAGAGCGTCGACAACATCGGCCCCGTCGACGTCCACCGCCTCCCGGGCGTCGCCATCCAGGGCTTTGCCGACCCCTGCAACAAGATTGAGGACGAGGCGCTCTGGCCACAGCAGGTCTGTGCCTCGGTGGGCGCGATGGCGCCCAAGCCTGCTGGCGCCGAGCGCATCTCGGGGATGCTCCCCACCGTCCCCATGGTCTGGGGCAAGATCCGCGCTCCCATCAAGGACCAGTGGTCCCGCGAGCTCTGCGTGTTCTGAGACGCGGCCATCAAGAGCTTCAACGCCCTTCACGCAGCTCTGGTAAGGGCCCTATTCAACGAGACGGCGGCAATGCTCGGGATCGCCTTCGCGACTCTCCCCATGGACGTGGAGAAGTTCTACGACTCCGACAATTCCACGAATCACTTGAAGGCGGCTGTGCTCGAGGGGTTCCCCGCGGTGGTTGTCGCGCGGGAGGTGCAGCTCTACGCGGCCCCGCGGTGCCTCGGGATGCGCGGGAAGGTCAGCGACATCACCGACCCGCAGCGCTCCATCGTTACCGGCAGCGCCCTCGGCAGTAAGCTGGCCAAGGCTCACCTCGGGCAGATCCTGCTGAGAGCCCACAACAACTGCGCCTGCGCGGGCTCGTGGACATTCGTCGGCGACGCAGTCGCGTGCACAGGGGGGGCGCCCCAGCAAGTCACCAGGGACCTGGCGGGCGTCGGCACCAGCCTCTCCGGCGGGATGGCCGCTGCGGAGCTCAGGGTCTCCATGGAGACCACGGTCACCGCGGCCAGCCCATCCATCGCGCTGCCCGCACGCATGGTGCGCAAAAGGAGGAGGGCTGCCACGTCAAGGTCGCCAGCTCCGCCGTAGACCTGGGCATCGACACCGCAGGCGCCAACAAGGGGAACCACGGCGAAGGCGGCCCAGAGAACAGGCAAAGCGAATCGCAAGACCAACCGCATCACAGGCAAAATCCGCATGCGCGCCTGCCTCGCCGAGATCGCCAAGGGTCCTTGGACTGCGGGCTCGGGGCCCGTGGGCACCTGCGGAAGTAACAGGATTCCCTAGATGTTCCCATCTTTTCTGGGTTTTTGTTTTCCCCCCACTTCCCATATGTACCAATCTTTTCCTGGAAATCGCCGCTGAATTTTGTCTGCGTACTTTCTCCCTCCCGTGGGCCTCGCGCCGTCCTCGATCCCGCAGCGGCGCAGACAGGCAGCATGGGAGATTGGCAGACGCGTACCTGGACGGTGCCCCACTACATCTTTCGCCGATCTGTGCATGGGCGGCAGGAGGAGGAGGAGGAGGAGGAGGAGGAGGAGGAGGAGGAGGAGGAGGAGGAGGAGGAGGAGGAGGAGGAGGAGGAGGAGGAGGAGGAGGAGGAGGGAGGAGGAGGAGGAGGAGGAGGAGGAGGGGGAGGACCCCGCCATCGAACTCAGAAGACAGACCATCCTCGGGTGGCTCCACTTGTTGTTCGGTACCCCGTGCTACCACAAAAACACACCACCAAAGCCTGGAAACTCCTCAACGCCGAGACCCGTAGCCTGGGCAGCAAAAAGTGGCACAAGGTCTTGGGGTCCATCTTAGCGGTGCTGGTTATCTTGGTGGATGCGGGCTGGACATGCCCGCTACAGCACGAGCGGACGCGACCCCCACGACAAGGCGAACCTGGAAAGCCGACCTGGCTGCCACCACACTCCGAACAGAGCGACTGGGAGACGATCCGTCTGAATTCGTCTTTGACTTCAGCGAGTCCATCGAGCACCGCACCTGGGACGACGCCAGTCGTCACCCTGACGGCGAAGGCGTCCAGCGTGGAGGCCCAGACGTCCAGGCGGAGAAGTTCATCAAGAAGGGCCCGTCCGACCGGCGGGCCCGCAACATCTGCGAGGTATTCTGGCGCGCGGTGGCCGAGGACGCGACTGAAGATGCTGGGTGCGAGGCCAGCGCCATCTGCCCAAGGTGCGGCGAACCGGAGGAGGCTCTCATGCACCGCGTCTGGCTGTGCAAGTGCAGCCGCGATCGCGCGGACTGTGGCAAGTCTGACGCCCTGCTGCCCTTTGCCCTTGCTGGGGCAGGGTCCCAGCCCGCGCACTGGCTCCGCGGAGTGCCCGCCTGTGCTGACACCTGTCGCGTCTCTGCCCTCGTGGGAGGGGACGGTAGGTTGACCTGGGTTGGGCGGGGCTGGGAGGAGTGCGGGGATCGGGATGGACTGCTTACCCTGTTCGGAGACGGGTCGGGCGGTCCACCCAGCTCGGCCCCCCCCCCCGCCGCAGGGTAGGAGCAGCGACCACGCCCCTCAAGCGCAGCCCTGGGGAAAGGGTCCCCGGTCCCCTGGGGCGGCGCGATCGCTGGCCCTCAGGGCCCAGCTCAAGCCGTAGCTCGTGCCGCATTGCTCGCTTTCGCGCTTGCCCTCGGGCATTCGCTAGGTGACCTCTGCTTTGTCGCAGGTCATCTCCCGCTCTACAGCGGGTTGAGGCTCAGCCGCCCTCAGCGCCCTCCTGAGGCTGCTAACCAGGACCTTTGGCAGCACATTGGCCACGTCGCCCGCTGTCGTGGCCCTGGCAGCGTTGATGTGCAGTGGCGCCCCTCTCGCGACTCGGGATCGCAGCCGACCCAGTCCTCTTTACCGCACGCTGGGCAACGCCTGCGCAGATGCTTTGGGCTGGCGTAGCCGCCCAGGCCTCGCGCGCCACCGTGCTCTCGTCGGCGCTCCACCACCGACGGACCTATATGACACGCAGTGTGCCTTGATTCGTCGTCGCGCTCGCCGCGCGCTTGCCGACGCCCTGGCCATCGAGCCGTGGGTCGCGGAGCGGCCCTCTGCAGCCAAAAGTAAGCGTCGGACCGTGCTCCAGCTCGTCGTCCGCTCCAGTCAGCACCCGCCCAAGTTCCACGAGAGCAAATACAGATGCTCAGCGTGTAGCGCCAGGTAACACGTCCGCGCAGCCTGCGCCACTCAGTGCGAATCCAGGCCATCAGAGCCAACGGCCAGTGAACTGGTCGGGCCAGTCCTTGGCCCCGTCAGCGCGTGCGGTCGCGAGCTCCACGCGACTCACAAGCTCCATTTCGTTCCCAAATTTTGCTTGTATTTCTGCCGCGCCTGCGGCAAGACAACGACGCAAGACCAACGCCACCTCGCAGCTCCCTGTGCAGGCCGCGCAAGGGCCAAAAGAAACTTGCCAAGAATGACGAAGGCCTCTACACCCGCGACCACGCGGGGCGAGACGGCCGCACTCCCTGTGGCCGCGCAGCTCCCCACGGCAAGATCGTGGAAGAGCAAGCCGCGCGCGCTCCGCCTCCTGCGTAGTGATCCGTGCGGAGTGCTCAGTCTTATGTTCGCACCACCTCGCCCCCGGGTGCGTAATGAGCAGTCCCGAGCAGTCCTCCTCCTCCTCCTCTTCCTTCTCCTCCTCCTCCTCCTCCTCCGCCTCCTCCTCCTCCTCTGTCACCTCCTCCTCCTCCTCCTCCTCCTCCTCCTCCTCCTCCTCCTCCTCCTCCTCCTCCTCCTCCTCCTCCTCCTCCTCCTCCTCCTCCTCCTCCTCCTCCTCCTCCTCCTCCTCCTCCCCTGCGCGGGGCCGTGTGCGCGGCTGCGTTCTCATGCCACGCGGGGAGCACGCGACGGAGGCAGGAGGCGCGCCCGCCCGTTTTACAGTACCTGCCGCTGCCGACAGGCTGCGGCTCCTTCTCCCCTTCGGGCCCCGCCTGGCCCCTGCCCTCGCCGCTCAGCCGCGGGGCTCCTCCTCGCCCGCCGCAAAGACGAAGCCGGGACGAGGGCCAGTGCAGGTGAGGAGCAATCTGTAGGAGAAAACATACAAAAAACATACAATAAACACAAACAAACACACAGACTCTGTGTGTTTTGTGTGCTTTGTGTGTTTTGTTGTGTTTTTGCATGTTTTTGTGTTCCACAGTGTGTTTGAATCTCTGACATCCGGCGGCCCTGGAAGGTGCCTCGGATGCCGCGGCCTTCTCAAAGCCTCGGAACGCTCTGTCGGCTCCTCCCGACGTGGAGGAGGGCATCCATGTCGTCAGCACAGACCCGCGGACCACACCGACGGCCACCACGTCGGGCGTCGAAATCGGTCGTCGGTCGTGTGTCGTCGGCCGTGTGTCGTCGGTCGTGTGTCGTCGGTCGTGTGTCGTCGGCCGTGTGTCGTCGGTCGTCGTCGTCGTCGTCGTCGTCGTCGTCGTCGTCGTCGTCGTCGTCGTCGTCGTCGTCGTCGTCGTCGTCGTGTCCAGCGCCGGCTCCTCGAAGTGGAGCAGTGCAGTCAGGCAAGGCTTTCCTTGCTCCTCCCTTCGCCGCTCCTGCGTCGCGCGTGCCGGCAGAAGGGAGGGCCACCGCCATTCTGGACCAGGCCAGTCCGAATGCAGAGGCGACGCGGTCGCCGAAAACCCACTCTTGGCGCGGAGAAATCCCAGTGACAGGCTTGAGATCGTCATTCATCGTATTGTGCCTCCGCCCCCTTCTTTAGAGGCCTCCTCGATGGGGTCCGAGTAGATAGGGCTGGGGGATCTCGCTGCCTCGCCGACACATCGGCGATACATCGCCGATGCATCAGCGATGCAGCGGCGATGCATCGGCGACGTCCGCGTGAAGCAAATCGGGCCCCACATCGAGCCGCATCGGCGATGCATCGCCGATGCGGCGCGATCCTCCCCATCTGCTCGGACCCCATCCCAGAGGCCTAGTTTATTGCTGCCATCCCTCCGCTGCTTGCGCCCTGGCCGGCGTGAGCTGCCGCACCATCTGCTGCGCCTCCTGGCAAGCACAACCCCTCTCGTAAGGAGCGCGCGAGCCCCGCCTCCCAAGCCGCCCCATGGCCCGATGCCCACCGGGAGCCTGGGCCACAGCACCAGCGCCGAGCTCTTCATGACCTGAGCGCCATGCCCTGTTTCAGCCCAAATCCTCTACAAAAGGGATCCCGTTGAAATCATCTACAAGGAGAATTATGGTGAAATCTTCAAAAACATGATAAACAAAAAGTGAGGGTGAGGAAGACTAGGAGAACCCCCCCCCCGTCGGAAGCTCTTCATGACCTGAGTGCCCTGCTCCGTTTCAGCCCCAATCCCCCCCCCTCGGGGGCCGCCTTCGTATCTTCCCTCCTCCCCGTGGTGCCAGTCTGCCACATGCACAACCCGCTTACCAGGAGGGGAAAACGCACAGCCACAAGTAGACGTCGATTCCATCAAACATATAGGAAAACATGGGAAGTGGAGGGGAAGACGAAGCTCCAGAAAATATGGAAAAAGATGGGGAATCCTGGGATCTGTGTCGAAAAAGAAGGATGCAATCCATACAAACTTTTGGCGCTCCGCGCGGATCTCCTGGATCTGCGCTGCGACCCTCTCCCTGGCGCGCGGAACGCGCAGCGCAGATTCAAGAAATCCCCGCCGAGCGCCCCAAAGTTTATGTTTATCCCCTTTATTCTTCTTCGATGCAAGACTCGGCGGCGAGCACGGGGGGAAGTGAGAAGGGGCGGACCTTCTCAGAAGGCTCGGAGGTCGCTCAGTCTTCTGAGAAGTTTTCTAAGCCTTCCCCGAAAATGCAGAAGTCCTCTCAGGAGACCCGAGGGCTTCTGGGAAGTCCCGCCGCCTTCTGAGAGGGTCTTCTCCTTCTCACTTCCCCCCTCGCTCGCCGCCTGCAAGACGCGGGCAGGAGTGCCCGGAATCGAATCGATAAGTCGGATCGGCGGTCGAAATCCATCGGACCAGCGGAAATCGGCAGCCGAATCGGGAGAAGCCGAATCGGCGGAGAGCAGCAGGTCAACAAGGCATCAAATTGATAAGCCGGAATCTAATTCGCAATCCGAGGCCGAATCGAGTCAGAATCGAGCTCCATCGACATCGCATCGAGTCGGAGGAGTCGGACGGAGCCCCGCGTGGGCGCAGCGGCCGCGAGCCGTGAGGCCTCCTGGATACACACTCGTCCACCATGAGCTGCCGGTCCTTCGCCATGGCGACCTCGTAGAACCGGTGCCCCAGGAGCTTGTGGAGGCGTATGGCCTCGAAGAGCGCGTTCCACTACTCGTAAAGCGTAACTACTCGCAAGTGGCCTGGATCCCCCGCCGGGGATCTACGAGACACTGCGTCAGAGCAGACAGGTGTCTTTTCGGGCGTTTGCGAGTAGGCACTTTTTGGGCGCCCGAGTGATTCACTTTTTGGGCGCCCGAGTTGCCCGGGGTAACTCGGGTTCCGATTCCCGAAAAAGGAACCCGAGTTAGCCCTGACCCGAGTTACCCCTGATGATGTGGGGCTCTGGACGCCCGAATTATCCGGGGTAACTCGGGTCCGGGGTAAGTCGGGCTCGGATTCCCGAAAAACGAACCCGAGCTAGCCCTGACCCGAGTTACCCCTGATGATGTGGGGCTCTGGACGCCCGAATTATCCGGGGTAACTCGGGTCCGGGGTAAGTCGGGCTCGGATTCCCGAAAAACGAACCCGAGCTAGCCCTGACCCGAGTTACCCCTGATGATTCGGGGCTCTGAACCCAGACCCCCGACGTAATGATTTTTTCATTACGTCGACCCCCAGAGGTCTGGACCCTTTCCCCATGACCGGCTTTGCATCCTGAGTCGTTTTTTGACGCTCCCGAGGCCCGGCGAGGGCCCCCGGAGGCCGAAAATGGCGAAAAACCTCCCGTCGTGATTTTTTTCATTACTCGAGGGGATCTGGGTTCGGGGCTCTGAACTTTGCGAGGAGTGTAACGCCCCCGGTGAGACCTCGTGCTGGCCGAGGCGCTGCAGCAGCGGGCGGCGCGGCTCCGCGGGGACGCGGGGCGCTGCCCGCTCCTCCCCGCCTCCGGCCGGCGGCGCCTGCGCTGCCGGGGGCCCCGCCGCGGCGCTCCTGGGGGGACGCACAGTTCCCTTAGGGCTTGTCGACTTTTCGCCAATCGACTTGTGAGAATCGAGCCAGATAAACCCAGGTAAATGCAGATAAATCGAGGTAAATCCAGGTAAATCTAGATAAATCTGGGTGAATCCAGGTAAATCCAGAGATCTCCAGGGAAAGTTCGAGCACTTCGCGGCCGCTCCAGCGCGAGTCGAAGGACGGCTGAAGTCGTTAAGCCTTTAACGAACAGTGGCATGAGCATGCAACCTCGGAGCTCCGCGCGGATTTCTCGGATCCGCGCGGGATAACACGACGCGAAGATGGGGACAAGCTCGGATCGGGATGACTCTCGAAATCTCTGAGAAGCGGCGGGCTTGGAGGAGGTATTGGGCGCCGCGGCCGCTCCAGAGCGTTCCGGAACGCTCTGAGAGCGCTCCGGAACGCTCTGGAGCGATATATCCCGATCCTAGCCCTGTTTTACTGGACCCCCCTCCCTCCAGCGCAGATCCGAGAAGTCCGCGCGGACCTCCGAGTTTTCATATGCTCGTGTCATTGTGCCTTCCCCCGGCTCCCATCATCCGCCTCTCCCGGCTTCTCGTCGCTCTCCTCGGGCTTGCCGGGCTGGTCGCTCATGGAGCACACATGCAGTCGCCCGATTGCGCAGGTTGCCGGCGGAGGGTTCGGCACGGTGCGCGACCCAAGCCGCGCGGCTCGGGGCGGGCTTCGCAGCCGGAACGGCTGCGGGGGGCTCCTGTCGGTATCATCGCGTGGCCGGGGTCTCTCGCTGTACCCCTGCAGCGTCGGCACAAAACAGAGCCTCTTGCACGAGCGCGACAAACAAAAACACGAGAGCGAATACTCCAGTAGCCTGAAACGTTAACTCGATCAGGCGGGCACGGATGATGCGTCCCCTTCGAATGCCAAGCGCCAACGACACAAGCATAAATCATATGCGCACAACGCTTGCAGTCGTTCCATGCCACCGACCCTCGCGCCATTGCCCCACTGAGCTGAGCAGACCTGACGTAAACACAAAGTGCCAACATGAAAGCGTTTTCCTCATCGACATGCACGTCACCCTCACCACTAATATCATATTACTAATATCCTTACTGGACATGCAGTGCCGTCTTCACTCTTTGAAAGCACTCCAGCGGGCCACGGGCGGGCCTGGTCCAGGACGTGATGGGGGCCTCATTCGAAGCATGTCCTCCTGACGCCCGCACCCACGTGATCGCCGACAAGCCTTCTGGGGCAACGACGGGGAGGGCACTGGCCCATGCGGGGAAATATCGACTTGGAATTGGCGATGCATCGCCGGCAACAGATCGGCCGTGCGCCGCCGATGGAGAAGCACGGCCTCCTCTTGGCGCGCTGGGGCGCCCAGGCCCCGATCGACGACGACTGGGCGATTTTTGAGGTCGATGCTCTCTCTTTCCTGGGCCCGTCCCTCCCCCCCCTTCCTCCTCCTTCCCCTCATTCCTCCTCCTCCTCCTCCTCCTCCTCCTCCTCCTCCTCCTCCTTCCCCTCATTCCTCCTCCTCCTCCTCCTCCTCCTCCTCCTCCTCCTCCTCCTCCTCCCCCTCCCCCTCCTGCCCAGGACACGCCGCCCCCTCGGTGAATTCTGGCCGCTGCCGAACGCGTGCCCGCGCCGTGCCGCCGCGTGCGGCCGCGGGCGGGGCTGCGCGAGGCGCCTTCGACAACGCGCCCGCCGCCCTGGCCCTGGCGGAATGCAGTTGCGGGATGCGGGTGGGCCGTGGGGCCCGTCCAGGGGGGAGGAGGAGGATGAGGATGAGGATGAGGATGAGGAGAAGGAGGAGGAGGAGGAGGAGGAGGAGGAGGAGGAGGAGGAGGAGGAGGAGGAGGGTGGAGGAGGAGGAAAGAGGAGTAGGAGGTGGAGGAGGAGGAGGAGGAGGAAGAGGAGGAGGTGGAGGAGGAGAGGAGGCCAGACAGGCCGAAGTCTGCCCGAGTTCTGGCGCGCGTGATTGATAACTTGTTTCCCGCCCCGCGGGGTCTATTCATCAGCCCCGGGGGAGGGGGGCCTCATTTGTTAATGACAAAGCTGACATTAAGAAGGACCCTTCCTCCCTCCACCATACCTTTTCTGCGCGTGGCCGAATCGAGCCGGTCGAATGCCACCGTCGACCCCAGATCCACGGGCGGCGTGCAGCAGAGAGACTCCCGCAGGCCGCGGTTCGGGGGCCCAGGGAGCAGCCGACAGGGCAGATACCCAACCAGGTGTCGATGGCAAAGCCCATGGCAGAAGCACCACCTCGGAGGAGGGCCACTCGAGACAACAGGCGCTCTTCCGCCCGGCTCAGCTCCGCTCGACGTCGGTCCTCGAACCCCTCCGGGGGCACGTCCTCACCCGTTTTTTCCTCCGAGGCGGATCCAGCCGTGGCGACGAAAGGCCCCCCCTAAGAGGCCAAGGAACGACGAAAACCCGCAGGGAGGGCCGCCGTGGTCTCGATTGGCCCTCCCCGAGGGCGCACTTTCCCCAGGTCCACACACGGGTCGGCAGTGGCCCATTCGCGAAGCCCGGCCGGCGACTTGGCAGCTCCCCAGCCCCAGGTCAGCGGCGCGGGCGAGGGGAATGGGTCCCGCCTTGGCTCCGAGACCCGGGCCGGCCCGAGGGGATTGGGCGACTCCCGTTGGCGCTGCCCTCCGTTGCGTGCGCCCCGGCCTCCTCCGGCTCGGTGGGCCAGCTGTGGGCGACCCTCTCGAAGATGAAGGAGGAGGAGGATGAGGATGAGGATGAGGATGAGGATGAGGATGATGATGATGATGATGAGGAGGAGGAGGAGGAGGAGGAGGAGGAGGAGGAGGAGGAGGAGCAGAGGAGGAGGAGGAGGGAGGAGGAGGAGGAGGAGGAGGAGGAGGAGGAGGAGGAGGAGGAGGAGAAGGAGGAGGAGGAGGAGGACTGCATCTCCGCAGGGCCGTCAGAGAGAGCCTCGTGAGGTCAGGCGCCCGAGGAGCGCTCGCCCGGGAGCCGCACGGCCCTCCAGTCGGCGCCCGGGGGGAAGCGCCACATGCAGCTGGCGTGCACCCGCGGGGGCGCCGCGCCCGCTGCCTGCAGCCGCACGCCTTCCTCTGGGAGGGGGGGGCCCGGACAGGGCTCCCAGACTGGAGGCCTCCCGACGTCCAGGCCATAACAAGTGGCAAGCGTGCAGTGGCTCTTGTAGATGCGCGAGGGGAGAGGGGGAGCAAGAGGAGGAGGAGGAGGAGGAGGAGGAGGAGGAGGAGAGGAGGAGGAGGAGGAGGAGGAGGAGGAGGAGGAGGAGGAGGAGGGGAGGAGGAGGAGCAAGAGGAGGAGGAGGAGGAGGAGGAGGAGGAGGAGGAGGAGGAGGAGGAGGAGGAGGAGGAGGAAAATAGTTATCCCGGGGGGGACAAGCGCCGGTGCCCTGCCGAAATCGCACCAGCCCTCTGGGCGCAGGCTGTCTAGCGTAGGCACCTTTCCTCTTCCCAACCTCGTCTTTCCTTCAGGGAGGGATGCCGTCCCCCTCCCCCCCAGCTTGTTTCCGGGGAGAGGGAGCGCGCGGTCAGGGCGTCCAAGATGGCCCGAGAGTGCTCCAGAAGGGCCGCCGTGACCCTCGGATGGCCTCCAAGATGGCTCGAGAGAGCACTGTAGTCGCGAGGTCTGGAGAGAGGAGGGGGGAAGGGCGGGGGGAGGAGGGAAGACGGAGGGGGAGGGAGGAACTGGCCCACCTTGGGCGCTCCGACCGCCCGCCCTCGCTCTGACGGATGGGGAGTGAATGTTTCGACGGGGAGAATACGCCGGCGCACCTGCGCCCAAAGGGCTGGTGGCACTTCGGCGGGGCGCTGGCGCCGGCTCCCGCCGCTCCCGCCCCCCCCCCCCCTTCTGCCACCGCTCCTCCCCGACGCCGACAGTGCGGCGAGGCGTTCTGGTCAAGCGGTCGGGGAGGTCGGGCAGTGCGGCGAGGCATTGTGGCCGGGCGGCGGGAGGGAGCAGGGGGAGGGGGAGGAGGAGCAGGGGGAGGCATGACGGTGGTGCGGGGCAGGAGGGGGGAAGAGGGAGGAGGAGGGAAGCGGGGGAATATCAACGACGCGGAATGCAGTGGTCGGGGCGGAGGGGGCACTGGGCCGCTGGGGAACGCTGGGGAAGGGGGTGGCGGAGGCGGGGAGGAGGGGTGCGACGCAACGCTGAATAAAGTGGTCGGGGCGGATGGGGCACTGGGCGGGGGTTCCACTGGGACGCGGGGGAACGCTGGGGAGGGGGGGGCGCCGCGACGCGGAATGAAATGATCGGGGCGGAATGGGGCCACTGGGCCGCTGGGGAACGCAAGGGGGGGGCGGCGGCGGCCGGGGGGGGGGCGAGACGCGACGCTGAACAAAGTGATCGGGGCGGAGGGGACACTGGGCGGGACTTCCACTGGGACGGGGGGGAACCCTGGGAAGGGTGGAATCAAGTGGTCGGGCCGGAGGGGGCACTGGGCCGCTGGTGGGGAGGGGGGGGCGGGGGCGGGGAGGGGGGGTGCGACGCGACGCGGGATAAAGTGGTCGGGCCGGAGGGGGGCACTGGGCGGGGGTTCCGCTGGGCCGCGGGGGAACGCTGGGGAGTGGGAGCGACGCGACGCGGAATAACGTTGTCGGGGCGGAAGAGGGCGCTGGGCCGCTGGGGAACGCCGATGAGGGGGTGGCGGGGGAGGGGAAGGAGGGGAAGGGGGGACCGACGCGACGCGGAATAAAGTGATCGGGGCGGAAGGGCCGCTGGGCCGCTGGGGAACGCTAGGGAGGGGGTGGCGGGGGCCGGGGGGAGGTGTGTGACGCGACTCGGAATAACGCCGTCGGGGCGGAGGGTTCGAGTGGGACGAGGGGGAACGCTGGGGAGAGGGCGGCGATGCGACGCGGAATGGAATGGTCGGGGCGGAAGGGGCCACTGGGCCGCTGGGGAACGCTGGGGAAGGGGTTGCGGGGGCGGTGAAGAGGGGAGGGCGGGCGGCGCGACGCGGAATAAAGTTGTCGGGGCGGAGGGCTGGGCTAGGGTTCCACTGGGACGGGTGGGAACGCTGGGGGGGGAGGGGGCGACGCGACGCGGGGTAAAGTGGTCGGGGCGGAGGGGTCACTGGGCCGCTGGGGGACGCTGGAGAGGGGAGAGGGGGGTGGCGGGGGCAGGGAGGGGGGTGTTACGCGACTTGGAAGTGGTCGGGGCGGATGGGGCACTGGGCAGGGGTTCCAATGGGATGCGGGGGAACGCTGAAGAGGGGGGGCGACGCGACGCGGAATAAAGTCGTCGAGGCGGAGGGGACACTGGGCAGGTGGGGAATGCTGGGGAGGGGTGGCGGGGGCAGGGAGGGGCGTGTGGGTCACTTTACAACCAGAAGCGCACTTTACAACCATATGGGTCACTTTACAACCAGCTTACATAATCCGAGAAGGGCACTTTACAACCAGGAAGGGCACTTTACAACCAGGCAAGTAAAAACACAGATTGAATGCACGCGTGCCTTTCCCTGAAATCTCCGTGGGCAAGCGCAAGGGTGGCTTTGGGCTCTTTGAGGCATGTTGGTTGTAAGTTGCCCATCGCGCACGAAGAAGCACTGCGCGCGAGTTGGCGATGCGGCGACCTGGTGCGCTATGGCACGTTGCGTGCTGGTGGGCGGATTCGAGTTTTGACCTGCTCTCTAAGCTCTGTCGGTCAGTTCTGCCATTGCTTGCTCTGCCTTTTTTTTCTGACGGGCGAAGGCTAGTCGCGCAGGACATACGAATAAACCATGATCCCGTCCAAGACTGGAGCTGCATGGCAGTGGAAAGCTGCAGTGGGAGATGTGGTGGTAGCGGGGGCTACAATGGGAACTGCATGGTGTTGGGAAGCTGCGGTGGCAACTGTGGTGGTCGCCAGGCAACGGTGGGAACTGTGGTGGTAGCTGGGCTGCAATGGGATTTGCGGTAGTAGCGGGGGGTCAGTCGGAATTGTGGAGGTAGCGGGGCTGCAGCGGTAAGCGTGGTGGTAGCAGGCACAAAGGTGGCGGTGATGCGCTGTCACGGTGGCTCAAGCTGCTGCGCTGGCACGGTGGCTGAGGCTGCTGCCCGAGCAGGATACCTGCGTTGCTGCGCTGGCACTGTGGCTGACGCTGGAAGAAACGATCTTCGAAATAGTTGCATTTATTCGGAACGTTGAACCTCGATCTTCCAAGACGAGGAGCAGCAGGGGGCCAACTGGAGCTGGCGCACTTAGCCCCTTGCAGAACACCGTGGGGCTTCAGGGGCCAACGTGGCCCAAGAGACCCGCGGTGTCAATGGCCTAGTTCCCTGGAGCGCTGGGCCCTTGTGGAGGCCACTGGGCCCGCTTCCTGTGAGTGACCCCTAAAATGGGCAGCGCGTCGCCCTGAGCCTTCCTACGTACGCTGTCGCCTTATTCCCGTGCGAGCACGGGGCCCTTGTTGAGGCCGCTTGGCCCCTGCTAGCAAGCCCTGTCTTAGTCTGCTGGGCTCAGAGCGCCAGAGCGTCCAGGCGCTCGGGCTCAGAGGCATCGCTGGGGCCTGCTCAGAGCGTCCAGGCGCTCGGGCTCAGAGGCATCGCTGGGGCCTGCGCGGAGCGTCCAGGGCCTCGGGCTCAGAGGCATCGCTGGGGCCTGCGCAGACCGTCCAGGTCCTCGGGCTCAGAGGCATCGCTGGGGCCTGCGCAAAGAGTTCAGGCGCTCGGGCTCCAGAGCGCCCACGTGCTCTGGATCACTTTTCAGAGCGTCCGCGCGCCCTGGAGCACTTTTGAGAGCGCCCACTTGCTCTGGAGCATTTTTCAGAGCGCCCACTTGCTCTGGGGCATTTTTCAGAGCGCCCACTTGCTCTGGAGCACTTTGCGGAACGCCCAAACACGCGCGGCCACTCTCTGGTTGAGTGGTCCGTTCTGGTTGTAAAGTGGCCCGTTCTGGTTGTAAAGTGGCCCGTTCTGGTTGTAAAGTGGTCCGTTCTGGTTGTAAAGTGGGCCGTTCTGGTTGCAAAGTGGACGTTCTCGATGAAAAACCATACTTTCCAATCCTATGTTGGTTGTAAAGTAACCCATCTGGTTGTAAAGTGGTTGTTCTGGTTGTAAAGAGACCGAATCTCGCAGGGAGGGGGGTGCGACGGTCGGGGAGGAGGGTGCACTGAGCGGGGGTTCCACTGGCCCGCGGGGGAACGCTGGGGAGGGGGGGTGCAACGCGACGCGGCATAAAGTGATCGGGGCGGAGGGGCCACTGGGCCGCGGGGGAACGCCAAGGAAGGAGTGGCGGGGGTGGGGAGGGGGGTGCGACGCGACGCGGGATAAAGTGGTCGGGGCGGAGGGGGCACTGGGCGGGGGTTCCACTGGGACGCGGGGGAACGCTAGGGAGGTGGGGGCGACGCGACGCGGAAGAAAGTGGTCGGGGTGGAAAGGGCACTGGGCGGGGGTTTGCACTGGGACGCAAAAGAAAACTGATGAGGGGAGCGGCGCAACACGGAATAGGGTGGTCGGGCGGAAAGGGGGCACTGGGCCGCTAGAGAACGCTGGGAGGGGGGTGGTGGCGGGGGCAGGGAGGGGGGGTGCGACGCGACGCGGAAGAAAGTGGGCGGGCAGAGGGAATACCATTGGGACGCGGGGGAACGCTGGGGAGGGGTGTGCGACGCGACGCGGGATAAAGTGGTCGGGGCGGAGGGGGCACTGGGCCGCTGGGGAACGCTGGGGAGAGGGTGGCGGGGGCGGGGAGGGGGTTGCGACGCGACGCGATAAAGTGGTTGGGGCGGAGGGGGCACTGCGCGGGGGTTCCACTGTGACGCAGGGGAACACTGGGAGGGTGGGAGCGACGCGACGCGACATAAAATGGTCGGGCGGAGGGGGCACTGGGCCGCTGGGGAACGCTGGGGAGGGCGGGGGGCGGGGGCAGGGAAGGGGGCGCGACGCAACGCGGAATAACGCGGTCGGGGCGGAGGGGGCACTGCGCGGGTGTCTGTGCCCACGGGGCCGCGGGGGACGCTGGTCGGGGCGGGAAGGGCACTGCGCGGAGGTTCCAATTTGCCGCTGGGGAACGCTGGGGAAGGGGGTGGCGGGGGCAAGGAGGGGGGGGCGACGCGACGTGGAATAATGTGGTCGGGGCGGAGGGGACACTGAGCGGAAAGGGGCCACTGGGCCGCGGAGGGACGCTGGGGAACGGGGGTCGACGCAACGCTGAATAAGATTGTCGGGGCGGAGGGGCACTGGGCGGATGTTCCATTGGGCCGCTGGGGAACGATTGGAAAAAAGGGGGGGCGACGCGACGCAGAATAAAGAAGTCGGGGCGGAGAGGGGGCATTGGGCGGCGGTTCCAGAGGGCAGTTGGGGAACGCTGGGGAGGGAGGGGGACGGGAGCGGGGAGTGCGACGCGACGCGGAATAAACTGGTCGGGGCGAAGGGGGGATTGGGGTGCGACGCGACGCGGAATAAAGTGGTCGAAGCTCGACACACCCTGTGCAAGATAATAAAAGGGCCTCACGCGAGATGGCGCATCGAACTCACGCGGCGGCTTACGAAGGCCGCCAGTGCAGCACGCTACGCTGGAAGCGAGGGCGCTTACGCGCGGCCTTACGCGGGCAACTTACGCGTGAATGCCGGCGAATACGATGCCGTGTTTTTTGGGTCGCCCACATGGGGCTCGAGCAGATGGGGTCGGCGGATCGTGCCGCGTCGCCACTGCATAAGCGATGCGGCTCGATGTGGAGCCCGATCTCTTCCACGCCGACGGCGCCGATGCATCGGCGATGTGCTGCGATCCTCCGACCTCATCTGCTCGGACCAATTTTGGGAGGCCTCCGCAAACTGGGCTGGCATAAGTGACGTCGGCTCCTTTGCCATGAAGGAAACGGGTCCTGCACATTTCTCTTCATTTTTGAGCCCCTCGGGCCCTCCGAGGGCCCCTGGACCGTCAACAAAACTACACCACGCGAAATGGTTAAGAAATCATGGATTAAGAAATTCATGGTCTCAGAACTTGAATAAAAACCCAAGATTTCTATCAAACTCTTAGGATTTACATTGAAACGTTAAGAATAATCGAGACTCTGTCCGAAAACTTAAGTTTTCTTAAGCATCGCCTAGGGTGTACCCAGGACTGTGGAGCCCGAGGTCTGACGCCCGTTTCCCTCAGGACCCCTTCCCTTCAGGGCGACTCCTCTGGGAGGAAGGCACATGGGGGCTCCTAGATGGCAGGAGATGGTGGGGGTCCAGCGTGAGGGTCCAGGCGGCATTCAATGGCGAATCACCTCCACGGCTCACTTCCGAAGGCATCATGAAATTCAACTCCCGAGTGCACTTGCAGTGAAGCCGCTACCATCAGTAACGCTCAATGATGAGCGAAGTCGCATTTGGGCCCAAGAAGCGCCTGTGTGCACGACGAGCGCTCTAGGAACAACCATGGAATGGCCGAAGGAACAGCGAACGCCTTCCGAAACCGAACTGGCCCTTTATTCAGCGCCTTGACTGTAAGTCCCCCGCCAGGAGTCCCAGAGGAGAAGACGCTCGAGTCGCAGAGCTTGCCTCCAAGGAAACATTGCGTTCTTGCTGTCGATGAGGACCCGAACAGAGAGCGACGACATGTACAATAACGCCGGAAGCTGTGCGCAAACTCGATGCGAAGGCACGGCAGTCTGACACAGGGTTGCGTTGCTGATTGCCTGGCGCAGACAGGTTTTTCTAGCCAGTGTGCCACTCGGCATGGAGGCGCCCCCCCCCCCGGCATCCTCTCGAAGCAGCCGGACCTTTGTGCGCACGCGCGGGTCGTCGGCTCCCGCGCCGCCGAAATAACCGCCCAGCGTGCCGTCCGCACGCACGATGCGGTGGCAAGGCACTTCGGGCGCGTGCGGGTTGCGCTTGAGCGCCTGGCCGACCGTCTGCGGGCACCAGCCGTGCCCAAGCAGCCTCGGGCGACCAGCACTCCAGGGCTACGCCGAAGGGGAAGTTGGGGGGGGACCATTCGGCATCGAGTCGGGACATGGGATTGAATCGGACTGGCACGGAGTTGGAATCGAATCGAATCGGCTGCGCCAGGATGCACATCAAAGCCATGCAGGCATCGGGCCGCATGGGATGGTCGGCGTACCAGAATTGAGTCGGATCGGGCTGGCCGAAATTGATATCGAAGAAGATAGAAATGGACCCTGCTGGGTGGGGCCCGTCATGGCATAGCGCGAAGGGGACTGCGCGTCCCGCTATCCCAAGACCCCTCGCATGATGATTTCTTCACCGCGTAGAACCACGGATGTCTCGACCCCTTCCTCGGGACATGTCTTTGAAATCCCGAGTCGCTTTTGTCGTCCATGAGGGGGTCCCCCCAGGCTAGTTGAGCGCCTCCAGAGGACGACCATCGGGAACACTGGTCGTGATCTGCTCACTGCGCGAGGGGGGGAAACCAAAAGGTACCCGTACCGCCAACCCCCAGACCTCTTCGGGAGCGGCCAAGAGGGGGGTGTCCAAGAGGGGGGGGTGCAAATCATGACCGGCGGCATGTGCGCGGCCCAGTGGGGGGGCCAGGGGCGTAGTGAAACAAGAAGGGGCGCCATGCAATCTGGGGAAATATCATGGCCCGCGCCATGAAATCCCCCCCCCCTAGTCATCACCCCCCTCTTTTCCGCCCCCGACAAAAGGTACCCGTACCGCCAACCCCCAGACCTCTCCCCGGGCGCGCTCTGACCGGCATTCCGGGGCGGAATCCGGCGGGAGCGACGAGGGCCTCTCCCGGGAGGCCTCCCCGGAAAAAGGGAGAGCGGCCGAATTGGCAGAGGCAGAGGTACGGCAGAGGGAAACAGTTACTGAACACTCCCCCTCCCCCGCAAACTCAACGTTGGCACGCGCGCGGGAGACTGCGGTCGAAGCGCATCTCATCAGACCCACCGCAAACTCTGAACATTGGGGGGATGGGGGAGGCGTTGACGGAGGAGTGTGGCATGTGTTCGCTGATTTGTTCCGAGGCCTGTATGGGTACCCTCTCCCCCTCTGGCGAGGAGCCCCGGGGGCCCCCCGACAGACAGGCCGGTCGGGTCGCCTGGCGAGGCAGCCGTAGGTGCTCGTGCATCCGCGGGGGACCAGGCAGGCCGCGCGCCACACGGGAGAGCCGTCGAGCGGCTCGAGCGCCACGCGCGTGGCGCGCCGCCGAGCCTCTGCGGCAGGTCGCATTGGGGCGGGCCTGTCCCTCTACGGGGGGGATATGCACAAGTAGTCAAAACATAATCCGGGGGCGATTGTTCTGACAATATCTGTGGGGAATTTTAGGGGGTAATTTTGCAGCTTTCATCCAAAATCCGCCTGTGGGGGGACATGCCCGACCTAAAGGCAGCATTAAGTCGGGCATGTCCTCCTGCAGGCGGATTCGGAAGGACAATTCAAAATATTCAGAAGCTGCAGCTACATAGTCAACAGATGCTCAAACATCGTGCCTAGACTATCTGTTCACCATGTTTGAACAGTCCGCCTGTAAAGGGACGTGCCCGACTGAAAGGTAGCAGGAATCAGCATGAGCAGGCGGCGAGTCGAGTTCCACTCGCTCGGGAGTCAGAGAGAAAAGGGGGGGAAACACACGCACACACATAATCAATCAAACAAACAAAAAAACAAACACGTACACAAGCAAGCAAACAAACACACACACAGACACGCGCACACATGCACGCAAGCACACACACACGGAGACACGGACACACGGACACACAGACAGACACACAGACACACACAGACACACACAGACACACACAGACACACACAGACACACACAGACACACACAGACACACACAGACACACAGACACACAGACAGACAGACAGACAGACAGACAGACACACGGACACACGGACACACGGACACACGGACACACGGACACACGGACACACGGACACACGGACACACGGACATGCGGACAGGCGGACACACGGACACACGGACACACAGACACACAGACACACGGACACACGGACACACGGACACACCGACACACAGACACACAGCCACACAGCCACACATACACACAACCACACAGACACACAGACACACAGACACACAGACACACAGACACACAGACACACACACACACAGGCACACACATACACACACCGACACACAGACAGGCACACGCAGACAGACAGACACACAGACACACAGACAGACAGACAGACAGACAGACAGACAGACAGACACACAGACAGACAGACAGACAGACAGACAGACAGACACACAGACAGACACACAGACAGACACACAGACAGACACACAGACACACAAACAGACACACAGACAGACACACAGACAGACACACAGACACACAAACACACAGACACACACACGGACACACAGACACACAGACACACAGACACACAGACACAGAGACACAGAGACACAGAGACACACAGACACAGAACACACACACACACACACACGGGCACGGACACACACGCACGCGTTCGCACGCACGCGCGCACGCACGCACGCACACACACACACACACACGCACACATCCACACATCCACATTCACACACACACACACACACACGCGTGCGAAGACACGAACACACACAGACACAAACACATAACACGCACACACACCGCACACCACACACAGAACACACACACACATCTTACCTGTACACGCAAGAATCGTCACAAACGCGAGTGCGTTTTCACTGGCGTTTTATTTTTTGCTGTGGCCTGTGAGTCTGCGGCTTCCAGCTCCCCCCACGGCTGGGCAGGCCGCGGGTAGAACGACTGCATGGCCCTGCCGTTGGCTCGAGTGACGGCTACGGAGGACGAAGGGCAGATGCGAACATAGAAGAAGAAACAAAGGTATGAACATAATTTTTTAGCGCTCCGCGCGGATTTCTTGTATCCGCGCTGGAACCCTCTCCCAGGCGCGCGGAGCGCACCAGGGGCAGCGCCAGAGGCGCCGCCGGGGGGCCCCAGAGCAGATCCCAAAAATCCGCGCGGACCGTCGGAAGTTTATGTTTACGTCCTTTTTTCTTCTCGAAGGATGCACGAGGGGGGCTCGGTCGAGCGCAGAAGGAAGGAAAAGGCTCGGCCCATCCCAACTTATGGGGTTTCCACTTTATCCCTGAGCCTTTCATAATCCCATGTCCCACGTGCATTGGAGACTGGACCCCGATCAGTAGATGGTCCGGGAATTTGACAGACACCATGCCTTGCGGCAGCTTAGATGGATGGCCCGAAGAAGCCAAACATACGGATTTCCAGTCAGTTGTAGAGAAGTTGTAGCATTCTCGCCTTTTCGGGCATTCGTCGGGGCAAATCGGCCCGAGAGGCCTCCAAGATAGACGATCTGAGAGGGCCTGTGGACGGCCCAAGACGGCCTCAAGGCGGCTCCGCGACGGCCAGGAGAGACCGTCCGGACGGCGAGGAGGGTCCCAGGACGGCTCAAGAGAGCCCGAGGACAACCCGAGAGGACCCCCATGGACCCCCAGGACTGCTCCACGGGAGCCCAGCGCCGCCCCCCCCGGGACGGCCCCAAGGAGCTCCTAAGAAGTAAGTTACACGGTGTCACATGCGACGACGTTGTTATCATGTCTCCTCCTGCCCACCATCATCAGCAGCACTCTCATCGTCCTGCCCAGAATCGTCCTCATCGTCCCGATCTTCATCATCGTCGTCGTTGTTGCCCTCCTCGTTGTCGCCGTCATCACCATTCGAGTAGCTCCTCCTCCTCGGTCTCGTCCTCGTCGTCACTGTGGAGGCCCCTGGAAGCTCTATAGGCCTCCGGAAACACAGGCAGTACTTGGCAATGCATCGCATTCCTAGGCATTGCTTGCCATTGGTTTGCATTGCTTTGCACTGTCGAGGGACATGGGTCTTTGTATGCTTGTTCGCGTGGCAGTCAGATTCGGACGCGGCAGGAGGAGAAGAAAGAGGGATACCATACCGTAGGAGCTCGACCAAAAGAAACCTTCCGCAAGAAACCCAACCCTGAGACCCCAGGACGTCCATTGATTTTTGGTTTGGGGAGGTCACGCTTTCCATCGCAAAACCATCGAAACCTCAGAAACCCAAGGCACTCTGGAGGCGAGACCGGCGTTTCTTGGCATGGGTTTCCACCGTAATAGGGCGAGAAGCCGGCGACGAGGCAGAGGAGAAGGGGAGAGCAACGTGCTCCCATGCGCTGCGATGCGCAGACGGAAGAGGCGGAGGGTGCAGTGCACCCCCCTGCGGACAGGCCCCAAGGAGCTCCTTGCTTCGCATTGCTCGGCATGGCATGACGCTGTCGAGGGATCTCTGCGCTGCTCGGCACTGATGGACGTCGCTCGCCATTTCCGGGGGACGTACGGCGACCGGGCTCAATGGGGTGGGTGATCAGCAGTTTCATGGAGGGTCCAATGGTCACTCTCAAACGCAGATCATGTTTGCCGGAAGGCTCCAACTTTTTTTCTAGCCCTGGAGGCACGATCCGCGCGAGAGGCCTGCAAACATTGGCCGATCGACGCCGTCTCGGGGCCTGGGGGTTCAGACTGACTTCTGGCCCTGGGGAGGGGAGGGGGCCTGGACGGCGGGGGTTCAAACATTTTCTACGGCACCGGAGGAGGGGGGAGGAGGGAGAGGGGAGGAGGCATTGAATTGCATTGCGTTGCGTTGCAGATCATTGCGTTGTGCTGCGATGAATTGTGTTGACTTGCATCCTGTCGCATTGCATTGCGTTGCGTTGCAGTGCGTTGGAGCGCATTGCATTGCCTTTTGTTGCATTGCCTTGCGTTGCATTTGCATTTGTAGTACTTTGCGCTGCACTGGGTTGCGGGCGAGGGGGAAGAGGGGGAGATAGGGAAGGAGAACAGAAGGAGGTAGAGAGGAGAGGAGGAAGGGGGACTGACGAGGGAGGAAGAGGACTCAGGAAGGGGGAGGCGGGAGAGAGGAAGGAGGAGGGAGGAAGGAGGAGGGGAAAGGGAGAAGGACGATGAGGAGGAAAGGATAGTAATGTTGTTTGCTTCTCTAGTCCTTCTCATCGTCGTCGTCGTCGTTGACGTCATCGTCGACGCAAGCTCCGCCACCGCGTCTGATGGCGCGAAGTGGAGTGCCATCAGGTGCTTCAGGATTCTCTTTGATCTGCACATGGCGAGAAGAGTGGAGTTGTACTTGTCTTCGGACACCGCGGCAGTGCCACGCGACGGGTAATTAGAGTGGAATCGCATTTTTTACCGCCCGCCAAGGCATCGCCATGTGACGAGTCGGGCGGGATTGCTTTTCCTTGGGCCCCCGCGGCGCTGACGCGCGACGAGGCGTGCGTTACGTTGAAGTGCTCTGCGTTGCACTGCGTCGCATTGTATTGCGTTGCGCTGCGATGCGTTGCGTTGCGTTGAGCATTTTCCGGCCCTGGCCACAATAGCCCTACTGGTGTGGGGAGACAAAACGGTACCGAGACCGCCACTCCCCGGACCTCTCCCGGGGAGCGTTCTGACCAGGATTTCGAGGCGAATCCAGCGGTGGCAACGAGGGCCTCCGAGGAGGCGCCAAAGGGAGAAATGGGCGAAGGGCAGAAAGATGGGTTACCTCCCCAGACCCCCGACGTAATGATTTTTTCATTACGTCGACCCCCAGAGGTCTGGACCCTTTCCCCATGACCGGCTTTGCATCCTGAGTCGTTTTTTGACGCTCCCGAGGCCCGGTGAGGGCCCCCGGAGGCCGAAAATTAGGAAAAACGTCCCGTCATGATTTTTTCATTACTCGAGGGGGTCTGGGTCCGATGGTACACCCCGGCCAGGTTCCAAAGGGCCGCACCAGTGGGCCAAAGCAGCCGTGCCCGTAGCCCTGCCGGCGCGGACTCCCGAGGATGCCTCGAGCGTGGGCTCTCTCGGCCGGTCGTCCTGCGGTTGCTCTTCTCCCGCGGGTCATCAAACTCCTGCTCTCCCTCCTCCTCCTCCTCCTCCTCCTTCTCCTCCTCCCTCCTCCTCCTCGTCCTCCTCCTCCTCCTCCTCTCCTCCTCCTCGTCCTCCTCCTCGTCCTCCTCCTCGTCGTCCTCCTCCTCCTCCTTCTCCTCCTCCCTCCTCGTCGTCCTCCTCCTCGTCCTCCTCCTCCTCCTCCTCCTCTGCTCCCCCTCCTCCTGCTCCCGATCCCTCCTCAGCTCCTGCCTCCTTGCTATACCCTCGAGGGTCGCAGGGGGGGACATCGGACAACACGGAGAAGCACAAGAGAGGAGGAGAGAGCTGGCCCACTCGGTGGATAGCTTGACAATCAGGTGAACCTGCACCCAACTCACCACCAATTCGGGCAACGAACTGCCGAATTGTCCTCCTCCTTCTCCTCCTACGCCTCCTCCCCCTCGATCGTCGAACTCATTCTCCTACCCGATTCCCTACTCTTTGGGAATGTCGATTCTTAACTTCCTACATCTCCTTCCCCTCCTCCTCCTCCTCCTCCTCCTCCTCCTCCTCCTCCTCCTCCCTCTCCTCACCTTCCTCCTCCTCCTCTTCCTCCCTCTCCTCCTCCTCCTCCTACTCCTACTCCTCCTCCTTCTCCTTCTTCTCCTCCTCCTCCTCCTCCTCCTCTTTCGCCTTTCTTCCTCCTCTTCCGCCTTATTGATGCTACTCGATCCTCGATCCTCCATCCTCGGTCCTCCTCCCTCCCCTCCTCTTCGGCCCTCGGCCCTCGGTCCTCGGACCTGAATCTCCCCCGCCTCGACCGCTGATGCGTCTCCCTCCGGAGCTCCTCCTCCAGCTCCGCACCACCATCCGTGTAAGCCGCGGTCGTCGTAATCATTCATTGTCGGAATCGGAATCGCCCGTCCTCCTAACCTCTTGATAATGCCCGCCCTCATCCTCATCATTATCCTCATAACCCTCGTAATCATTATCAGCAACATCATCATTGCCATCACCATCATCAGCATCATCAACCTCATCATCATGATCATCATACTCATCATACTCATCATCTTCACCATCATCAACATCATCATCATCATACACATCATCGTCATGATCATTACCGTGGTCATCGCCACCGCCATCGCCATCGTCATCATCAACATCATCAACATCACCGTGACTTTCATCATACGCATCATCAACATCATCATGATCAACCTCATCAGCATCAGCATCACCGTCATAACCATCCTCATCATCAGCGTCATCAACATCATCATCACTGCCACCTTCATTTACCACCATCACTCACCATCATCATCGCCCATCATCATCGCTGTCGTCACCGTTGTCATACTGATCCTCGCCGTCACACTGCCCGACGCATCCCATAATGCCCTAAGCAATCCAGAGAGGATGTCAAACCCAGAACGCTCAAACTTTCGAGCGTCAACCCGCCGTGGCCTCATCATCCCTCCGACCTGGCACCACTTCAACTCTCCAACCCGTTAATTCGTCCAACCCCTCAAACACCGACGAACTACGTGGGCAAGCGGGCAACCTGGCCGACCAACTAACCAATCAACCAACCAACGAACCAACGAATCAATCAACCAACCAACCGACCGACGAACCAACCAACCAAACGACCGAACAATCAACAAACCAAACACCCAAACAACCGCGCAACCAAACAACTCTACCAACCGACTAGCTGGCCCATCGGCCAATCGGCCAACTGGCCCACTGGCCTACCGACCAACCAACCAACAGAACAACCAACCAACCAACCAACCAACCAACCAACCAACCGACAAACCAACCAACCAACCAACCAACAGAGCAACCAACCAGCCAACCAACCAGCCAACCCATCAGCCAACCCGCCAACCAAGCAACCAACCAACCAAAACGACCGACCGACGAACCAACCAATTTTGGCACAACCCTCACACGGATCGTGCCTCGGGGACCAGATTTTTTTCCGACCATCCTGTGGTGTTGGGTCCTCGTTTTGAGAAGACAACGCCCCGCGCTCCTTTCTTTATCCTCTCCTCCTCCTCCCCTCCTCCCTCCTCCGTCTCTGTGCCTCTGCCCTCCGCATGTCTCTGTTTCGGCACACCCCTCACACGCTTCGCGGCCCCATAGGGAGCTCCACCGATGGCCCCAGTTGCAAAGTTCGCATGGCGGGCCCGGTCCCTTTCGGCGCACCCCTCACGCGTTTCGAGGCCACATAGGGAGCTCCACCGAAGGCCCCAGTGGCAAAGTTCGCATGGCGGCCCCGCCTCATTTCGGCGCACCCCTCACACGTTTCGTGGCCCCATGGGGAGCTCCACCGAAGGCTCGAGTAGCAAAGTTCGCATGGCGGGCCCCGCCCCTTTCGCCGCACCCCTCACACGTTTCGTGGCCCCACAGGGAGCTCCACCGAAGGCCTCAGTGGCAAAGTTCGCATGGCGGCCCCGCCCCATTTCGGCGCACCCTCTCACGTTTCGTGGCCCAATAGGGAGCTCCACCGAAGGCCCCAGCGGCAAAGTTCGCATGGCGCCACCGCCCCACTTCGGCGCACCCCTCACACGTTTCGTGGCCCCATGGGGAGCTCCACCGAAGGCCCGAGTAGCAAAGTTCGCATGGCGGGTGCCGCCCCTTTCGCCGCACCCCTCACACGCTTCGAGGCCCCACAGGGAGCTCCACCGAAGGCCCCAGTGGCAAAGTTCGCATGGCGGCCCCGCCCCACCTCGGCGCACCCCTCACACGTTTCGGGGTCCCACGGGGAGCTCCACCGAAGGCCCCAGTGGTAAAGTTCGCATGGCGCCACCGCACCACTTCGGTACGCCACTCACACGTTCCATGGCCCCATAAGGGGGCTCCACCGAAAGTGGCAGGGTTCGCATGGCGGCCCCGCGCCCATTTCGGCACACCCCTCACATGTTTCGTGGCCCCACAGGGATGGCCCCATAGGGAGCTCCACTGCAGGCCTCAGCGGCAGGGTTCGCATGGCGGCGTCGCCTCCCTTTTGGCACACCCCTCACACGCCTCGCGGTCCCATATAAAGCTCCACCGAAGGCCCCAGTGGCAGGGTTCGCATGCCTTCCCCTGCCTATTTTGACACACGCACACACACACACCTCACATGTTTCGTCGCCCATAGGGAGCTCCGCCGAAGGCCCCAGTGGCAGCGCCCGCATACATCCCCAGCCCACTTCGGCACACCCCGCACACGTTTCGGGGTTCCCATCCTTGTTGCCCCGTGTTCCTTCCTCTCGCGGCGCGCTGCCTATGATGAGAAGGTGCTCTCTTACGTCACTCGCAGCTGCATATGGTTGGGTCCTTCGCCAGGCTAGTTTTGAACAGGCAGAAACAGTTTCTGAACCATTTTAGAACATGAAGCCCTTACAACAATTGTGACTGAACTTGATCCCCAAACCAACCAGCCAGCCAACCAACCAATCAACTAACCAGCAAACCAACCGACCAACCAACCAACCACCCAACCAACCAACCAACCGAACAACCGACCAATCAACCAACCAACCGACCGACCGACCAGCCAACCACCAGGGCAACCAACCAACCAACCAACCAACCAGCCAACCATCCAGCCAACCCAACAACCAACCCGCCAACCAACCGACCAACCAACCAACCAACCAACCGACCGACCGACCGGCCGACGAACCGACCAATTTTGGCGCAACCCTCACGCGGATCACGCCCCGGGGAGCGGAAGGATTCTTTCGAACCCTCAAAACAAATTTATGAAACCTGCTCCCGCCCGTACGTGCCACACTTTACCATAGGCTGGGCGCTCAGACCCGACCGCGTCAAGTTGCATTGTAATGCTTTTCATGGCTTGGCTATGAGCGGCGTTCCCTTTCCATTGTTTGGCGTCGTTTGATGTTACTTGGGGGGGGGGGGGCGGGCAAACACCAAGACGAGGGAAGACCGAGGAACCCGAGGAACGCAACAGGGAACCACGGCCAAGGAAACTGAGAAACGCAGCAAAGAACCAAGACCAACGATGCTTCTGACGTTATTGCATATCTGGTGAACTCTCGTTCTCTCCGGCCTCTGACAGCCCGAGACGCCGCAAGAGGCCTCCCAAATGTCCCCAAGAGGCCTCCGAGATCAGCCCAAGACGGCCCAAGAGGCCCCCAAGAGGGCCCCAAGACGGCCCCAAAGACCTCCAACATCGCCCTACAGCGCTGTGCTATCGGCACCCCCGACGCCCTATTCATCAGCTTGACTGTACCCTGCCTGTTCTCATCGACTCGTGTTCACTTCCTCCGTCTCTCTCTCTCTCTCTCTCTCTCCTGTCTCTGTCCCTTTTTTTTTGTTCTCTCTCTCTCTCTCTCTCTCCCTGTCCCTCTACGCTTTGTACGGTTGCCTCCACAGTAATTGCGCACTACACTGTCTAATGGTTACCCTCTACACTCTCTGCTCCACTGTGGTCTGCACTCTCGGGTCTGTAGACTCAGGAACCTTCTGTTCTCTGATGGATCTACTCCAACAAGTCTACCCTCCACTCTCTCGGGTCAGTTCTTGCTCGCAGACTCCCTGACCCCGCTGCTGTGAATCATCCACACACGCCCTGAGGCAGTGCCTCAGGACGCAGGGCCGTGGCCAAACCACCCTGCGGCACTGCCTCGGGACGCTTTGGCCGCAACCCAAACACCTCCTTTTTCCCCGGGCATCCCGACACCGCCAGGCACCCCGGACCTGGACACCCGGGAGCCTGGCCTCCGACGCGCGACTCAGGAGGAGGAAGAGGAGGAGGAAGAGGAGGAGGAGGGAGGAGGAGGAGGAGGGGGACGAGGAGGGAGGAGGAGGAGGAGGAGGAGGGAGGAGGAGGAGGAGGACGAGGAGGATCGAACACCTGTCCCAGGGCTGTTCTGTGTCTTGGTTTTGGGCTGCTTCGCTTGGCCTTTTCGGTATTCAGGCCTCCCGTGCTAAAGCATATAGCCCTCTGGAAGGCCAGGGAAGATCGCCGGGGCCGAAAACCTGGAACCCGGGAGCACCGGGACACCCAGCCACCTACCCAAATCGGCGCCGCACTTCGGCTGCTCCCTCAAAATCCGCTGGGGGGCCTTGAGAGCAAGCATATCCTGCGTAATAAGCGGTGGCACATAAATCACAAACAGAGGCGTCGGAGACCATCATGCATACGTCAACACACACGTATGCATACATACAAGCAGGTCTAATTTCGTACGGTGGGCATGTGTGCACATACGCAGACGTGCAAACATGCATCGCCAGCTTCACAACTTCACAAACGAACTCCTCCGACGCAAACACTATTTGAGGGACCGGCTTCCTAAAGGCATAGCCTGGCCGACCTGTCAAGGAAGTGGATACGTCGACTTCCACTGGCGATAACCCTCTGGAAGGGGAGCGCGACGGACGTCTCCAATGCCCTTTCTCCCTCTGCGACAGCCGGGCGTGCTGTGCGCCAGCGGGTGCGCTGGGTCGGCCCGAAGAGGATGGCAGACCGGGGTGTCAGGGCGCAAAAGTCGGACGGCGTGTCGCGCCCATTCCACCGGGAGCCCCTTGTGAGGTTGTGAAGCTCAGAGAGGGCGGGGATCAGCACGACTGCCGAACTGGAAGATGGATGCCTCCCACGAGAGGATGCCCTCCACATTACTGGGTTGATTCCAATTTCGGCAGCACCAAACTTGCTGTGAATACCAGCTGGTGCTCTCGCCTCACACTTCATGTGTCCGATTTGCTCTCATGCATGCGATCCACAGACATTGGGCTCGTTCTGTCTGTCAGGCTCGATACACGTACAACGTGCAAGTCATTACAGTATGCGAGCGATACGCTTACGCGTACTCAGTGGGCTTCACCACGCCTGCGAGCCGAACGAAGGAGCATGAGCACATATGAATCGGCTGGTCGCTCAAAGACCACCCGTGCAAAGGTCAGGGAACCGTGGAACGCGTGCGACTGCTTGCACTAGAGCGTCCTATGGGGGAGGCTCCACCTGCTCGAAACAGGCGCCAAGAACAGCCAAGACCTACTCCATGCGGGGGGCGAGGGGGAGGTGCGAGGGCCCGCGCTGATCGGCAAAACAATGAATGAAACAACGGTCACCATTCTAGCACGCTTTTTCCTGCTCCAGCAAGCGCTCGTCAGGGGCGCTCGAGCCTCGTCCCCACACCCTGGCAAGCACCGTCAGAGGCACTCGAGCCTCGTCGGAGGCGCTCGAGCCTCCTCCCCAACTCCCACGCTGCACTGGTCAGCTCAGTGCAATGCACCCCAGTCTCGGATCCAGATCCGCTCAGAAGTCGTCGTCGCCTTCACCGCCGCCGCCCTTCCCGACGGACGCTTGGGCTTCAAACATTTCCACAATCTGATCGGCGCCTGTGGAATCCTCGGGACCCTTGTCCTCGCGTGTGCGGAGGAACCTGGGAAACCGGAGGCCGATGCCCTTGCCAGCGGCCTTCACGCCGAACGCACTGGTGTGCACCGGAGATATGCTCAGGTCCGCGGCTTTGATCTCCCAGACCTGGCAGGCCTCGAGCCACACGTCGGGCTTCAACTTGTCGGAGACGTTGTAGTTGGACTCCGGGTGTTTCAGCACCCGGCCCTTGAAGAATTCGTAGTGCGTGGCGAGGTCTTCATCGGAAAATCCGGTGCCTGCTTTGCAGACCGTCTGGAACTCCTCCTCTTCGAGGTTGTAGATTGCCAACAAGTAAGCGCCATAGGCGCCTGTCCGTTTGCCCTTCCCGTAGAAAGCACCGATGGGCACTACGTCAATGCTGTCCCCCATGCCGTCCATGTAATCCTTCTTCAGCTTGAGCCAGTTCAGAGACCTCTTGGACGGCTCATACGTTGCATTGTCATTCATCGTCTTCAGCATCAGGCCCTCACACGAACCAGCTATCGACTGATCCAGGAACTCCTGAACGTCCTCCTCCCGAAGCTCATCGAAATTCCTGTAAGTGGCAAATTTTACCTTTCCCTCCGTCTCTGCGAGCGTCTTCCACAACGTGTTGCGCCGCTCCTCGAGCGACCTCTTCACGAGCGGCGTCCCGTTGTGGAGCATGAGGTCAAAGGCGAAGATGCAGACCTGCACCTTGCAAGATCAGTCCACGCCGAATCGGGAGAAACCGGATCGAATCGAAACGCGCGTCGGATCGGGCCGCCCCGGCACGGATAGCGAGTCGCATGGGAACCGCTGCGCCAGGATGCACAGCAGCGCCATGCGAGCATCGCGCCGCAGTGGATGGTCGGAGCACGGGGAAGCGAAGCGGGTCGGGCCGTCCAGGGCCGATGCCGAATCGGATCGATCGGATCGAAATGAACTCTGCCTTGATGTCTTCGATCTGGATGTTCTTGCGTCCTCGAGTGCTCAGAACCTGGAACGGAAGGATCTTCTTGGCCTCGAGGTCGAAGGCAACAAGCTCGCTGTCGATGATGCAGCTCTCCACGCCCTCACACAACGTCTCTCGGATTACCTTCAGGTTCGCCGAAAAGCAGAGCCAGGAAGAGGGGGGGCAGCGCACCATGGCCCGAGGCAGCTGCGCTGAGGGGGTGGGTGGGGCAGGGGACGCACTGAAAGAAAAGCAACAAGAGACCATCATGTCCCTCCGCACACGCTTAGTCTTGATACCCCTCGTGGACGCCTCCGAAACTCAGGAGGGGGACAAAACACACACACAGACACTAATCGTCGACCCCCAGGAAAAGATTCGAACATGTAGGAAGTGGGTGGAAGATGAAAGCCCAGAGGATGTAGGGAAGTGTGGAGGATCCTGGGATTTGTGTATATTCGTTTGTGTGTCCCTGGGCCCCTTTAGAGGCCTTGATCACGTCGGGATACTTCTCGGTCATGTTCTCGGAGTTGCGGCTGTAGACGAGGATCCTGTCCCGGGACAGGACGTGGATCTGGGCCCGCTCTCCGTCGTACTTCCACTCCCCCGTGAAGCGCACGCCCGAGAGGCGCTCCGCCACCTCGCCTGCGGGGCAGCGATCGGGGGCGGGGGGGGACTGGCCCAGGGAGGGGAGCATCGAGGCGTCGCCGGCTTTGGCTTCTCGGGGCCCTTCTGGGAGCATGCTCTCGGGGACCCCCTGGGCCGTGGTGAGAAGAAAGCCCTCTGGGCGACCTCGAGGCCATTCTGGGCGTGCTCGAGCGATGCTTCCACGACTGCAGCCCTCTCGCAGGCCTCTTGGGGCCGTTTTCTCCTCTGTTTTTGGGGGGCTGTCGTGGGCCGTCTGGGGGCAGCCCTGGCGGCCCGGTCCTCCCATGCACTGTCAGGGACCCCCTCCCGTGCCCCCCCGACTCGTGCCTAGGGACATGAATACACACACACACACACACACACATATATATATATATATATATATATATACATATTCCTCTTCCTATATTCCCGGAAAGGGCATCGGCCCAGGGTTCTCTTTTAGTAGGTAAACCTGTCCCCCGGTGCCAACTTGAGGGAGGCCGGCGAATTTTTTCCCTGATAAATAACGAGGTCGAAGGAGGCCGGCGAATTAAAATTTGAGGATGTCTCGAGCGAAACGCTTGTTTTTGAAATCCCGATCGATAAATCACAGGGTGCGGGCCACTTTTTCGTGTGTTGAGGATGTCTCGAGCGAAACGCTTGCTCCGCAGAGTTTGCCGAGGATGTCTCGAGCGAAACGCTTGTTTTGCAGAGCCGACCGCGACGCGGAAAAGCGCCCCGCGCGAAGGAATTTCGATGATGTTTCGACTAATTTGTTTGTTTTTGTACGATTTCCTGGAATTTTGGCAGGATGTCTCGAGCGAAATGCACGACCCCACCCTAGCACGACCATACCCCAGCACGACCACACCCCAGCACGACCAGACCCCAGCACGACCCCACCCCAGCACGACCCCACCCCAGCACGACCCTACCCCAGCACGACCACACCCCAGCACGAGCACGCCCCAGCACGACCACCCCCCCCCAGCACGACCACACCCCAGCACGACCACTCCCCAGCACGACCACACCCCAGCACGACCACACCCCCACGCACGACACACACCCCAGCACGACCCGATCGATAAATCACAGGGTGCGGAGCACCCCAGCACGAACCCACCCCAGCACGACCCCACCCCAGCACGACCCCACCCCAGCACGACCACGCCCCAGCATGACCACACCCCAGCACGACCACACCCCAGCACGACCACTCCCCAGCACGACCCCACCCCAGCACGACCCCACCCTAGCACGACCACACCCCAGCACGACCACACCCCAGCACGACCCCACCCCAGCACGATCACACCCCAGCACGACCCCACCCCAGCAAGACCACACCCCAGCACGACCGCACCCCAGCACGACCTTACCACAGCACGACCACACCCCAGCACGACCACGCCCCAGCACGACCACGCCCCAGCACGACCACGCCCCAGCACGACCACGCCCCAGCACGACCACGCCCCAGCACGACCACGCCCCAGCACAACCACCCCCCAGCACGACCACCCCCCCAGCACGACCACACCCCAGCACGACCACCCCCCAGCACGACCACACCCCAGCACGACCACTCCCCAGCACGACCACACCGCCTTGGTTGAGTGGTTGCCTGTCGTCGTGGAATGTTTCGTGGGGTGTCTCGTGGAATGTTTCGCGGGGTGTCTCGTGAAATGTTTCGTGAGGTGTCTCGTGGAATGTTTCGTGAGGTGTCTCGTGGGCTGTTTCGTGAGGTGTCTCGTGGGATGTTTCGTGAGGTGTTGCCCAGTTGGGTATCGTGAAAACGTGTCCATGCTCCACATGTCTATATCCCTTTCCGGGTTCGTGGGTCCATCATGTTCCCGGAAAGGGCTCCGGCCCAGGGTTCTCTTTTAGTGGTAAACCTGTCCCCCGGTGCCAACTTGAGGGAGGCCGGCGAATTTTTTCCCTGATAAATAACGAGGTCGAAGGAGGCCGGCGAATTAAAATTTGAGGATGTCTCGAGCGAAACGCTTGTTTTTGAAATCCCGATCGATAAATCACAGGGTGCGGGCCACTTTTTCGTGTGTTGAGGATGTCTCGAGCGAAACGCTTGCTCCGCAGAGTTTGCCGAGGATGTCTCGAGCGAAACGCTTGTTTTGCAGAGCCGACCGCGACGCGGAAAAGCGCCCCGCGCGAAGGAATTTCGATGATGTCTCGACTAATTCCTTTGTTTTTGTACGATTTCCTGGAATTTTGGCAGGATGTCTCGAGCGAAATGCACGACCCCACCCTAGCACGACCATACCCCAGCACGACCACACCCCAGCACGACCAGACCCCAGCACGACCACCCCCCAGCACGACCACACCCCAGCACGACCACTCCCCAGCACGACCACACCCAGCACGACCCCACCCCAGCACGACCCCACCCAAGCACGACCCCACCCCAGCACGACCACACCCCAGCACGACCACACCCCAGCACGACCCCACCCCAGCACGACCACGCCCCAGCACGACCACGCCCCAGCACGACCACGCCCCAGCACGACCACCCCCCAGCACGACCACACCCCCAGCACGACCACCCCCCAGCACGACCACGCCCCAGCACGACCACGCCCCAGCACGACCACACCCCAGCACGACCACACCCCAGCACGACCACACCCCAGCACGACCCCACCCCAGCACTACCCCACCCAAGCACGACCACACCCCAGCACGACCACACCCCAGCACGACCACACCCCAGCACGACCCGATCGATAAATCACAGGGTGCGGAGCACCCCAGCACGAACCCACCCCAGCACGACCCCACCCCAGCACGACCCCACCCCAGCACGACCACGCCCCAGCACGACCACACCCCAGCACGACCACACCCCAGCACGACCACTCCCCAGCACGACCCCACCCCAGCACGACCACGCCCCAGCACGACCACACCCCAGCACGATCACACCCCAGAACGACCACACCCCAGCACGACCCCACCCAAGCACGACCCCACCCCAGCACGACCACACCCCAGCACGACCACACCCCAGCAGGACCCCACCCCAGCACGACCACACCCCAGCACGACCTCACCACAGCACGACCACACCCCAGCACGACCACGCCCCAGCACGACCAAGCCCCAGCACGATCACGCCCCAGCACGACCACCCCCCAGCACGACCACCCCCCCAGCACGACCACACCCCAGCACGACCACACCCCAGCACGACCACACCCCAGCACGACCACACCCCAGCAGAACAGCACGACCAGACCCCCAGCACGCCACACCCAGCACGACCACACCCCAGCACGACACACCCCAGCACGACCACACCCCAGCACGACCCGACCCCAGCACGACCCTACCCCAGCAAGACCACACCCCAGCACGACCACACCCCAGCACGACCTCACCACCGCACGACCACACCCCAGCACGACCACGCCCCAGCACGACCACGCCCCAGCACGACCACGCCCCAGCACGACCACGCCCCAGCACAACCACCCCCCAGCACGACCACCCCCCCAGCACGACCACACCCCAGCACGACCACCCCCCAGCACGACCACACCCCAGCACGACCACTCCCCAGCACGACCACACAGCCTTGGTTGAGTGGTTGCCTGTCGTCGTGGAATGTTTCGTGGGGTGTCTCGTGGAATGTTTCGCGGGGTGTCTCGTGGAATGTTTCTTGAGGTGTCTCGCGGAATGTTTCGTGAGGTGTCTCGTGGGATGTTTCGTGAGGTGTCTCGTGGGATGTTTCGTGAGGTGTTGCCCCGTTGGGTATCGTGAAAACGTGCCCATGCTCCACATGTCTATATCCCTTTCCGGGTTCGTGGGTCCATCATGTTCCCGGAAAGGGCATGGGCCCAGGGTTCTCTTTTAGTTGGTAAACCTAATCCCCCGGTGCCTGCTTGAGGGAGGCCGGCGAATTTTTTCCCTGATAAATAACGAGGTCGAAGGAGGCCGGCGAATTAAAATTTGAGGATGTCTCGAGCGAAACGCTTGTTTTTGAAATCCCGATCGATAAAATCACAGGGTGCGGGCCACTTTTTCTGTTTTGTGTGTGGAGGAGTGGTCTCGAGCGAAAACGCTTGTCCGCAGAGTTTGCCGAGGATGTTCGATCGAACGCTTGTTTTGCAGAGCCGACCGCGACGCGGAAGGGAAAAAAGGCCCCGCGCGAAGGGAAATTTCGAGGATGTCTCGATAAATTCGTTGTTTTTGTACGATTTCCTGGAATTTTGGCAGGATGTCTCGCGCGAAATGCACGACCCCACCCTAGCACGACCATACCCCAGCACGACCACACCCCAGCACGACCAGACCCCAGCACGACCCCACCCCAGCACGACCCCACCCCAGCACGACCATACCCCAGCACGACCACACCCCAGCACGACCCGACCGCAGCACGAGCACGCCCCAGCAAGACCACACCCCAGCACGACCACACCCCAGCACGACCTCACCACAGCACGACCACACCCCAGCACGACCACGCACCAGCACGACCACGCCCCAGCACGACCACGCCCCAGCACGACCACGCCCCAGCACGACCACCCCCCAGCACGACCACCCCCCCAGCACGACCACACCCCAGCAAGACCACACCCCAGCACGACCACACCCCCAGCACGACCACACCCCAGCACGAACACACCTCAGCACGACCACACCCCAGCACGACCACACCCCAGCACGACCCGATCGATAAATCACAGGGTGCGGAGCACCCCAGCACGAACCCACCCCAGCACGACCCCACCCCAGCACGACCCCACCCCAGCACGACCACGCCCCAGCATGACCACACCCCAGCACGACCACACCCCAGCACGACCACTCCCCAGCACGACCCCACCCCAGCACGACCCCACCCTAGCACGAACACACCCCAGCACGACCACACCCCAGCACGACCCCACCCCAGCACGATCACACCCCAGCACGACCCCACCCCAGCAAGACCACACCCCAGCACGACCGCACCCCAGCACGACCTTACCACAGCACGACCACACCCCAGCACGACCACGCCCCAGCACGACCACGCCCCAGCACGACCACGACCCAGCACGACCACGCCCCAGCACGACCACGCCCCAGCACGACCACACCGCCTTGGTTGAGTGGTTGCCTGTCGTCGTGGAATGTTTCGTGGGGTGTCTCGTGGAATGTTTCGCGGGGTGTCTCGTGAAATGTTTCGTGAGGTGTCTCGTGGAATGTTTCGTGAGGTGTCTCGTGGGCTGTTTCGTGAGGTGTCTCGTGGGATGTTTCGTGAGGTGTTGCCCAGTTGGGTATCATGAAAACGTGTCCATGCTCCACATGTCTATATCCCTTTCCGGGTTCGTGGGTCCATCATGTTTTTACAAGCCCGGGCGGGGGGAAAACCCGTCACCCCCCTCCAAAAAAAACCGGACTCCTGGGATCTGGGGCTTTGGGACCCTTCGGACGGGCCTCGAAGCGGCCCCCAGGGACTCGCAGGGCGTTTTGCCAAGCCTTCGCAGCACACCTAGGGCGATCAGCGGGGTCATCGGAGACGTCCCAAAGAACCCCAAGACAGCACAAGAGCGCTCCAAGAAGCCGTCATACTCCGAAAGATCGCTCCAAAACGTACCAAGAGGCCTCCAAGAGCACCCCCAAGAAGGCGCCAAGAGGGACAACTAATCAATTTAATGTAGGTTTTTCCCGGAAAGGGCACGGGCCCAGGGTTCTCTTTTAGTAGGTAAACCTGTCCCCCGGTGCCAACTTGAAGGAGGCCGGCGAATTTTTTCCCTGATAAATAACGAGGTCGAAGGAGGCCGGCGAATTAAAATTTGAGGATGTCTCGAGCGAAACGCTTGTTTTTGAAATCCCGATCGATAAATCACAGGGTGCGGGACACTTTTTTTCCCGGAAAGGGCACGGGCCCAGGGTTCTCTTTTAGTAGGTAAACCTGTCCCCCGGTGCCAACTTGAAGGAGGCCGGCGAATTTTTTCCCTGATAAATAACGAGGTCGAAGGAGGCCGGCGAATTAAAATTTGAGGATGTCTCGAGCGAAACGCTTGTTTTTGAAATCCCGATCGATAAATCACAGGGTGCGGGCCACTTTTTCGTGTGTTGAGGATGTCTCGAGCGAAACGCTTGCTCCGCAGAGTTTGCCGAGGATGTCTCGAGCGAAACGCTTGTTTTGCAGAGCCGACCGCGACGCGGAAAAGCGCCCCGCGCGAAGGAATTTCGATGATGTCTCGACTAATTCCTTTGTTTTTGTACGATTTCCTGGAATTTTGGCAGGATGTCTCGAGCGAAATGCACGACCCCACCCTAGCACGACCATACCCCAGCACGACCACACCCCAGCACGACCAGACCCCAGCACGACCCCACCCCAGCACGACCCCACCCCAGCACGACCATACCCCAGCACGACCACACCCCAGCACGACCCGACCCCAGCACGACCCTACCCCAGCAAGACCACACCCCAGCACGACCACACCCCAGCACGACCTCACCACAGCACGACCACACCCCAGCACGACCACGCCCCAGCACGACCACGCCCCAGCACGACCACGCCCCAGCACAACCACCCCCCAGCACGACCACCCCCCCAGCACGACCACACCCCGCACGACCACCCCCAGCACGACCACCACCCCCCGACCACTCCACAGCACGACCAACCCCAGCACGACCACCCCCCCAGCACGACCACCCCTCAGCACGACCACACCCCACGCACGACCACACCGACCAGCCCCAGCACGACCACGCCCCAGCACGACCACACCCCAGCACGACCACACCCCAGCACGACCACACCCCAGACCACACCCCACCACGATCACACCCCACCACGACCACACCCCAGCACGACCCGATCGATGAATCACAGGGTGCGGACCACCCCAGCACGACCACACCCCAGCACGACCCCACCCCAGCACGACCCCACCCCAGCACGACCACGCCCCAGCACGACCACACCCCAGCACGACCACACCCCAGCACGACCACACCCCAGCACGACCCCCACACCACCCCAGCACGACCCACCCCAGCACGACCCCACCCCAGCACGACCCCACCCCAGCACGACCACGCCCCAGCACGACCACACCCCAGCACGACCCCACCCCAGCACGACCCCACCCCAGCACGACCCCACCCTAGCAAGACCACACCCCAGCACGACCACACCCCAGCACGACCACACCACAGCACGACCACACCCCAGCACGACCACGCCCCAGCACGACCACGCCCCAGCACGACCACGCCCCAGCACGACCACGCCCCAGCACAACCACCCCCCAGCACGACCACCCCCCCAGCACGACCACGCCCCAGCACGACCACCCCCCAGCACGACCACTCCCCAGCACGACCACTCCCCAGCACGACCACACCGCCTTGGTTGAGTGGTTGCCTGTCGTCGTGGAATGTTTCGTGGGGTGTCTCGTGGAATGTTTCGCGGGGTGTCTCGTGGAATGTTTCGTGAGGTGTCTCGCGGAATGTTTCGTGAGGTGTCTCGTGGGATGTTTCGTGAGGTGTCTCGTGGGATGTTTCGTGAGGTGTTGCCCCGTTGGGTATCGTGAAAACGTGCCCATGCTCCACATGTCTATATCCCTTTCCGGGTTCGTGGGTCCATCATGTTGGTGCATTTGGGGTTCTTCTCTTTTCGGCTTCCCGACGCTCCAAGACAGCGGTCTTCTGGGCGTCCGAAGTCGCCTGGGAGGTTCCAAAATCGCTCCACAACCATCCGAAAGGGTTTCCAGGCAGTCCAAGAGAACCGCAAAACGGCTCAACAGGGGTCCAAAATTGCCCTAAGAGAGCCCCATGGCGGCCCAAGATGGCCCCAAGACACCCTCCAAAGCATTCCAAATCGTGACCAGGGCGTTCAGGGAGACCGCGGTTAGAGGCAGGTTGGCTTTAGGAAGACCCAGAGGCCCCCAGAACACGCCCAAGAGGCCTCCAGAAGGCTTTAAGAAAGCCTGAGAACTTTGGTGAGGCCCCCAGAGGCTCTCCAAGGAGGAGCCTCCGCAAAAAGAGCTGAGGAGGATGAGGAGAATGCCCAGGGCATGGCGAGAATGAGGAACAGCAAGCATGGAGGAAGGATAACGAACAACATTACTATAATGGCGATGCCAGAAAAGGCAGCAAGGAGTTATCGCTAAATTGTCCGCTTGACCTTCCTGCCATTTCCGCCTGCATACCAATCTTCAAGGACCAAGGTGCATGGCGCGAAGCGCCACTGCAGTCTTGTATATATAGATCTATATATATATATATAGATATGATATAGAGATATGATATCTCATAGTATCGGCGATAAGCGCCGATAGCGATTCCGCGCACGTCCCTGGGCGGGGTGGGCTATCGGGTCCCGATCGGCGATGCATGGGCGATTGGGGGCCGATGCGCCTCCCCCTTGGGCCTGCCCCCCCTATCGCTGCCCCTGATCACCGATGCCCTTGGAGGGCTTCGCCAACATCGGCTTCACCGGGATCCCCAGCGAGATGCTGCAGGCGTCAGCCAGGGTCTCGGCGTTCCGGCCCTCCAGGAGAGCCCCCACGAGCTTGTCGATGTTAGGCATCTCGCTGAATGCTTGCCGCACCGCCGCCTCCATCGCAGACATGGCTCGGGTCGGACGAATGGTGTGGCCGGCAAAGAGGGGATGAAAGAATCAGCTGGCGCGGCTGCTTTTCCCGGCGCCTCCCCGGCGCCGGAGGCGCCAACGCGTGGAGGAGAGGTGCTCGGCATCGAGGCCCCAGCCAGCTGCACGTAGCAGATTTCGGCCCCCCCCGTTTCCCAATCCCTCCGAATGAACCTCGTCTGGCTTTCAGGTCAGACGTCGGGTCTCCAGCGGCCATTCGTACTTCTCCTGGCAGCCCCGGAGTGCCCTCGGCGGGGCGCAGCTGCTGGAAAGCATCACGAGTCTGGAGGACCGTCGGGAACCGACGAAAACGCCTGAAAACCTCAAAAATCAACCCTTTGCCCTATCGCCATCCTTTCGTCCGACCCGACTGGTCTCGTCCAACTTCTGCTCCGACATCTTGTCCGCACCCTTGCGGGTGTCGGCCACCCGCGGCGCGCCCGAGCGGTCCGGCGACGTGAGCACGAAGGCGTAGGCCAGGGCCTGCATCACCGTTGGGAGCTGGATGCCGATACGCAGCTTCGACTGGAACGTCCTGACGATAAACTTTGCCTCCTCCTCTGAGGGGCACTGATGGGGGGGACTAGCTCAGGGGGGAAGCATCGAGCTCGGATCAAGGATACCTCGCCGATAAATCGGCGATCGGCCCTCGATCATGTGACCACACGCTCCTGGGCGGGTGGGGCTATCAGGCACCCATCGGTGATAAATGGACGATTCGGGGTCCATGCATCCACCCCTGGGCCCACAGTCGACCCATATAATAAGGAGAACGATAAGGATGCAAAGGCCTTGGAAGGCCATGCCAACACTTTGCGAGCGGGGCGCGGCCAGCGAGAGCGGCCAAGGATGGGCCGAATGGGAAGGATGCAAGTGTAGCCTTGAAAAGTTGCTCATCCTTACTGCGCGGATTCACTGTATCCCCCCTGACGTTGCCCCTGATCCTCTCGGCACGCAACGAGCAACTTCTGAATCTTCTCCTTCTTCAACTTCTGCGAATCTTTGCCGGACGCGTGCGCTACAGCCTTCATCTCGCTGAAGACCTTCTCTATGGTCAGCTTCGCAGGCATCATGAGCCTCTTCTGAGACTGGGAGCTCTGCAGGGCCACCTCCCCTAAGTCTTTGGCGTCGGCCGACCCGATCATGCTCTTGATCTGCTTCTCCGATCTTCCGAAAGTCTCGCAAAGAGCACGGATGACGGTACTATCGCCGACACCGAGCTCAGCATCCTCGTAGTCTGGTGCCACCTTGTTGCTCAAAATGTAGATGGTGGGCGCCAAATCCTCCGGCCTCGAATGTATCAGGATCCGGAATACGTTACTTAGAATGACAGTCATGATTTTCCGAGAGCCCTTGCCGCTGTTCTTCAGCGCCTCGATCTCCGTGAGAGCCCGGGACACCAACTCGAAACCCACGGGCTTCCCGACCGGGAAGTCCTGCGGAGAGGTGAAACGAGACCTCGAATCAGATTGAGGACTTTTGCGGGTAGGAGACGAGAGGAAACCGTGAAGTCGGGCAAGGCGCGACGGGTCAGGCAGGGCGCGCTTCGAGCTCAAACGGCCTCCAGCACTGCGAGCGCCCAGGCCCCCCTCAGGGGCACGGCTGTTCGGAAGGAGGAGAACGGCCTCGATCGCACCGGTGCCAGGGCCAAGAGAACGCGGCAGCAGGTATGTCGGCTTCCAGAATCACTGAACCAAAAAACTCTGCCATCGCTTGGCGGCGCCCCTTTTGCTTCTACCATGTCCCCCCGACCATCCGCCGCATTCCGCCAACGGAGCCGCCCCCGTTTTACCCCCGCCGGCTTCCGCCGACTTTCCTTTTTCCCGGAAAGGGCATAGGCCCAGGGTTCTCTTTTAGTAGGTTTACCCCCGGTTTTGACGGCTGTAGGGCCGGCGAATTTCTTTTGCGATAAATAACGAGTTCGCGTAGGACCGGCGAATTAAAATTTGAGGATGTCTCGAGCGAAACGCTTGTTTTTCAGAATGTGTTAAGGATGTCTCGAGCGAAACGCTTGTTTTGTGTAAAAGATTGTCCTCTCCTGGGGACCTGAATTCTGAGGATCTCTCAAGTGGATTGCTTGTTTTCACGTGCCCAAGTCTTGAGGATGTCTCAAGCGAGACGCTTGGTTTCACGCCTCCAGGTGGCCCAGACAGATGTCTGGCATGAGGATTTGTTGGGGATGTCTCGAACCGGACGCTTTTTTTCACGTGTCCAGGTCGCCCAGGCGGATGTCTAGCATGAGCATTTGTTGAGGATGTCTCGAGCGAGACGCTTGTTTGCACGTGTCCAGGTTGCCCAGGCGGATGTCTAGCATGAGGATGTGCTGACAACGTCTTGAGCGAAACGCGTGTTTTCACGTGTCCAGGTCGCCCAGGCACAGCACAGCCCTCGGCACGGTACATCAATATCGATACCCTTAGCATTGCAGCCTGGCATGTTGCCTGGCACGTTCCGCGGAGCGTCCCGTGGCGAGTCCCCCTGGCACGTCGCGCGGTGCACGTCCATTGGCACGTTCCGTAGCGCGTCCCCTTGGCACGTCCCGCGGTGCGTGCCCATGGCACGTCCCCTGGCACGTCGCCTGGCGCGTCCCTTGGGACGTTCCGCGGCGCGTCCTCTTGGCATGTTCCCTCTGTCGATTAGTTCTGGGGCAGCTACCATCTGCTCAGGCAGCTCGAGCTTACGATCCAGATCAGTTCGGTGAGGACTCGGATGGCAAGGAGGACTCGATCCACAACGCTATATAGAGCACAATCGCGGCATGGCACATCGCAGTTCAGCACGGCCCAGCAATGAACAGCCGTCGGCAAGGTACATCAAGATCGATAGACTCAACTATGCACCTTGGCACGTTTCTTGGCGCGTTCCGTGGCGAGTCCACCTGGCACGTCGCGCGGCGCGTCCCCTGGCACGTCCCTCGGCACGTCCATTGGCACGTTCCGTAGCGCGTCCCCTTGGCACGTCCCGCGGTGCGTCCCCATGGCACGTCCCCTGGCACGTCGCCTGGCGCGTCCCTTGGGACGTTCCGCGGCGCGTCCTCCTGGCATGTTCCCTCTGTCGATTAGTTCTGGGGCAACTACCATCTGCTCAGGCAGCTCGAGCTTACGCTCCAAATCAATTCGGTGAGGACTCGGATGACAGGGAGGACTCGATCCACAACGCGAAATAGAGCACAATCGCGGCATGGCACATCGCAGTTCAGCACGGCGTAGCACAGCACAGCTCTCGGCACAGTACATCATCATCGATACATTCAGCATTGCACGTGCCCGTCGCCCAATCAAATGTCTTTGAAATGATGCAATGCCTTACATTTCTATATTCCGTTCCGGGTTCGTGGGTCGATCATGTTTCCAACGCCGCTCCCGTTCCCTCGGGATCTGAGCGGGGGCGACAAAACTACCAGCAAACCGCGCCCGAAGTCGGTCGGTGCCCTAAGGGGGGGCGGGCGCGGAGGCGACGAGGCAGCTGGGCCTCAGCCCCTTTCCCGCGCACCCCCACCTCTGCAGGGGTGTCACATGCAGGGGCGGCACTCCCCCTGCTCTGGTGGAGAGAAGAGCAAGGCCCCCGCACTAGCGCGGCCCAACACTGGCCTCGACCAGCCGAGGCCCAAAAATTGAAGTAATGCTCTAGCCTCGTCTGCTGACTAGCTGGGGCTGAGGGAGAAGCTCGAAGGGCCCGAAAAGACGGGGGTTTCAGGGGAGGGAGGGAGGACGAAGCTAAAGGCGCACCGATCACTTCCTCTTCTGATTCTTTGTCCCCTCACCGCAGCCCTCGACTTGCCCCCCTTTGACGGCGAAGATCCACTTCACCTTTCCTGGACACGCAGCCTCGCCCTCTTCCTCGCCGTCTTTGCTGGCCTTCACACGGAAGCACCGAGTGGCCACGAACTTCACCGGGGGGTCCTGCACCACCTTGCCCATGCGGAGAACCACCTCGATCGCCTGCTTGGCCCCCATCGGTTCCATGTCCTGCTCCGCCGCCGCCGTTGCCCGCGCCGTCGTGGCTTCCACCGCCTCCGCGATGCGGAAGACGACCGGGGCCTCTTCCCCTACGGGTTGCCCATATAGTCTCGGCTCATTTCCTGAGCCTTCTCCTTCGCCTCGCGGCCCTCGTCCTCGTAGTGCGTCAAGGCCTGGTCCAGCGCCGCCTCCAACTTGCTGTGCGACTTCAGCGGGATGACGAAGCTGTCTTCGCGGTGGGGCGACCTCGCCATGTCCTCGTGCTGCAGTACCAGCCTCGCCAGCGCCTTGCCCAGCGGTCCAGCGATGTCGCTGGCCTCGCCCTTTGCCTCGACCCCGTCCCCTGCCGCGGCTGCCGCCCGCTTCTGGCCTCCTGCCGGCACTGCCTGCGCCTCCCCGATCGGCTGGAACATCGGCGCCCGCTTTTGCCGCCGCGAGAAGCTCCTCCTGTGGAGCTTGAGCCGCAGCGTCGTCTGAACGCGTAGGGCATCATTTCAGGAGGATGCAACTGGCCAGCGTATTTTCCACGCAAACTCACGGCCACTAAACGGGCACTTCTTCTGTTTTAGTTCTTTATCTGATATTGCCGCCGCCGTCGAGGTAGCGTGGACTCTGCGAGCTGCAAGTTTATGGTTGGCCAATACATTTTCCCCATTGCGTTTTGGACAGCACGCGTCGCACTCCAATCAAGTAAGGACAGGTGCCACTGCAGCAGGTTCGTCGTCGCCTCCGAAAGTGAGAACGCGCCGAACACACCGCTGCCCCAGGGACACCAAACGCCTCAACCACGGCTCAGTCAGCTCCGGGAGGTCGCCGCGCAGAAGGAGGAAAAGGTGGCGGGCCCCCAGCTGCTCATGCGCATCCTATTTCACCAGCGCGATCATGCACGACGGCTCCTTGGTCCCCGCCGTCTCGATGGAGAACCTCCCGGAGATGGCCGCGTGGACAGCCTGCGCGGGGTCGTACCTGTCCTCGCGTGGTCCTCAAAAAGCTGGCTGGAGCACCTGCCTCCACCACCGCAGCCGCCTCAACGACACCTTGCTAGTGTCCCTCGCAGTCCTGGTCGCGCGCCGTATCTCGCGACTGTACTTCTTGAAGAAGTGGGCTGGGAAACGTACAAGTCCTCGGAGCTAGCGAACCTGCAGCGCCTCGAGTCGATTCGCAGTTCAAGCACAGAGACCGAATCGACGCCTTCCACAACCGTATCTTCACCCTGGGACTCAACCGCGCCGTACAAAAAGGCTCGACGGAGCAGTCTAGCATGCGTGGCGCTGGCTGCCTGGGTCCTGTTCGTGACTTGTGGCCCCTGGCTGCGCGCCCAAGTGCTTGACGGACGCCTTGGGGCGGAGCGGGAAACAATCATCGTCCTGCCACGCAACTACGCCAATGGTGCGAGCCCGGATGCGTTTCAACCTTTTCTTGTTGCCCACCCCCGACGGCGTGAGAAGAAGCTGTCTTTTTCACATTGACCTGCGTCCCCCCGTGGTTGATCTCGCCCGTCGCGATCTCGATGCAGTTTGAGACCTCGTCGTAGTCTTCCACCTATGTGAGCGAGAGCAGGTCGTGCAGGAACTTGAGGTGGGACACGTGGAGACTCTCGCAACGTTCCTCCTTTAGGCTGTCGGTGCACCTGTTAACTTTGAGCGTCGGGTCGCAGTGCACCTTGATGACCTTGCACTCCTCGACTTCCTGCACCACCGACAGACTTGTTACGAAGCGGTCGTGGGCCACGACGAGAAGGCCGGGCCTTCCAGCTCCACCTTGCCGGACTCCCCGCGTGATAAATATCCTGTCCGTGGGGTTGCGCGTGTGCGCCGTCCAGTGCCACGAGCTTCGCCAGCTGCGCGCCGCAGGCCCTGTCGAACACGTACGCGGACCCAGCGCGGGGCGTGGGGTCGTCGTCGTCTTTTCCCTTTTCTTGAGGGATGAAAAAACGACCCTACCCTGGGTTACAAGTGCGTGGTCTGTAAACCTCCTGGGGACCCCCAAAGCCTAGAGCCGCCAGGACGCGGCACATCACGCAGGGTTTACCCTGTCAGCCCACAGGAGTTTCAGCGCACAGCGCCTCGTAAACCAGGGTAGGGGCGTTTCTTATCCCCTTGATTTTCGGCACCCACCACCACCAGGGCCCCGTCCCCGCTCACGGTTACCGAGGCCCCGAAAGGGTCGCCGTCGGACCCGTCCGCGGCCACGAGCTTTGCCAACTGCGCGCCGCCGGCCCCGTCGAACACGTCTGCGGACACGGACGCGGACCCGGCGTCGTCGTCGCAATAGGCCCCCGACACTGCCTGGGACCCATGGGCGCTCACGGCCACCGAGCTCCCGAAGCAGTCGTTGGCGACCCCGTCCGCGGCCACGAGCTTCACCCACTGCGCGCCGCTGATCCTGTCGAACACGCACGCGGACCCAACGCCGGGCGCGGCGTCGTCGTCGTAGTGGGCACCCACCACCACCAGGGCCCCGTCGCCGCTCACGGCCACCGACCTTCCGAATTGGTCGAAGGCTACCCCGTACGCGGCCACGAGATTCGCCAGCTGCGCGCCGCTGGCCCCGTCGAACACGCACGCGGACCCGGACGAAATCCCAGCGTCGTCGTCAAGACGAGCCCCCACCTCCGCCCGGGACCCGTCCGCGCTCACGGTCACCGAGACCCCGAAAGGGTCGAAGGCGGCCCCGTCCGCGGCCACGAGCTTCACCCACTGCGCGCCGCCGGCGTCGAACACGTACACGGACCCTGACCAGATCTGGGCGTCGTCGTTCCCGTCGTCCATCGGGGCCCCCACCACCGCCGGGGACCCGTCGGCGCTCACAGCCACCGACCTCCCGAATTGGTCTGCTTTCCCCCCGTCCGCGGCCACGAGCTTCGTCAGCAACGTGACGTCGAAAACTCCAATCATCTGGCGGCTGATCACATGGTCAAAAGTACCCGTCATAGCTGGTGTCGGTAGTGCCGGTGTCGGTGGTGGAGCAGGGGTCGGCAGTGGTGCTGGTGTCGATGGTGGTGCAAACGTCTGGTGCTTCTTGAGGTAGGTGCAGGCCCTGCTATCCGTGCCCTCGCAGTTCGCCACGATGTCTCTGGTCGCGCTGTAGCAATACCGCACGCCAGTGTCCGTACAACCCGTGTCGTACAACCGGTGTCATGCAGGGCATAGCATTCAGGATCTGCGTTGCACGCCGCTTCAGCATCATCCCTGGAGAACGCTGTGCTGTAGCATAGGCCCAACCACGCCAGAAGTGGCCACTCGCGGGCCATCAATGTACAATGCTTCGGTTATTACGGAGGTCTCTGTCGCGATGCTGGCGACCGTTGTGAGACACATCGGCAGATAAATTAACATCACGCGTGTTCGGATGAGCATGCGCAACCTCTCTAATGCATTGACAGCCTGCTGCAAGTGGAACGGGTGGTCCTGCGAGTGGTGCTGGTGGTCCGAGTCGTGCTGGTCACAATGACACTGCTGGTTGTGCTGGTGCTCCTGGTGTTCGTCGCGCTGATCAGTGGTGCTGCTGGTTGCGCGGGTGCTTCCGCGAGTGGTGCTGTCGGTGCGACTCGTGGTCGTCACGGCGGCGCTGCTGGTCGCTCTTGTGCTGCTGCGACTGGCACGCTCGTCCCCGCCGCTGTGCACTTCGGAGAGCGCGGCCAGGGCGTGGGGCACGTCGTCGAGCCTCATGCTGGACGAGGGGCTCAGCGGACCCGGGAACCGGACGTACTCTGGGGAAGTGTAACCAACAGGAGGCGCGTGCTTGGAAACGAATGGTATCATCGACACCTTGGTCTTCGGGTGGAGCCGCAGGCAGCTCGGACCACCGCTGTTTGTGCCAGAGGCTGCGGAGCCCCCCCCCCCACACACACACACACATGCACCCTCCCTTGTATCCGCAACTGAAGGGACCTCTGAGATACGGCAGGCTATGGTAAAGACACAACCATATTCAGATAAACTGGGGTCCTCTGAGATACAACATGGCGGGTCTGGAAAACGAATTGGGCGCCACGGCCGTTCCAGAGCGCCACAGAGCCCGAGCGCTCTGGAGCGACCTGTCTTCATCGTGAGCCTGCCTGACCCCTGCCCCCCTCTCTCTCCCCTCGTTGCTCCCCCCTCCCACTTCTCCCTTCTCCACTCCCTGCCAGCCCAATGCCACCTGACGTCTTGCATGGCGAGCCGCGATGCGCGGTTACCTCCGCGCCCTCGCGAGGGAACCTTGGAGAAGGGCCGCTATCTGGCCGAGGCCGCGACGCGCGAAGCGCGATCGCGCGATCGCCTTCGCGCCCCTGGAGGTCCCCCAACTTCCGCGCCTCGTGGTCGGGGTGGGAAGAGGAGGCTCCACAGCGAAACGCCCCTCTTGACAACGACCCCCCAGGCCAGACCCAGCGGGCGCAGGCCCGCAGGTGCATGGAGGCCGCGACGCCCTCCATGAGAACGTGGAGGCGGCCACTCGCTGTCGAGCTGACTGGGCGGGGGCTGCGGTCAGCAGGTGCACAGCGCCCCCCTCAAGCGCCGCCCCCGAGAGCCTCCCAGGGATCGGACAGGCCGCGTGGAGCGCAGCCCAGAGGGGTCGGCGGAGGTGGCGTGAGCCTACATAGAATCAAAAGGGTGTATCGAGGACGGGTGGCAAGGGGACGCCAAGACCCTGGGAGGCCGAAGCTGGGCCTCTTTGGGGGGGCGGCGGGCGACCGGCAGGAACGGCAAAAGGGCGCGCCGCAGAGGCAAGGGCGCAGAGGCAGCCCAGAACTTGCCGTCGCTCGGACGTCCATCTCCCGTGCATTTGTCGGTTTCGTGCGTGTTTTTTTTTCTCGGTGGTCCAAGATGGTCCTCGATGGTTCACGCCGAGAAAAAATGCACGCGTCCGAGCGATGCCAAGAGCAGAGGCGCGCGTCCGCACCGTGCGCACGGGCCGCATCGCGGTCGTGGGGCCACCGCAGGGGGCGCCGAGCAAGGAACGAAGGGCCTCCTCCGGCCCAGGGTCCGGGCCACGAGCACGTTCCCCGACCCGGGTTTGCGGGAGGGCCCCCGGAAACTGGAGCCCCTCCTGAGCTCGAAGCAGCCCTTGTTTCGGCGTCTTGACGACATCGGTCGCCATGCAGAGGACCCCCGCTGCAGTCAAGACTGGCAGCAAGGATGCAGGGGGCCCTGGACGCCGAGGCCGAAGCTCTTCGAGCGGGGCTGGCCATCGAAAGTGGTTGAGGATGGACCGAAGGTGACCGAAGGGGCAATGATGCAAGGACTGCGCAGAGGAGGCAAGATGACCGACCGTGACCTGATGCAAGGATTGTATGACTGTATGGACCGAGGCTGACCGAAGATGACCGAGGAAACAAGATGATCGATCATCCTTACTACAGTCGAACTTCTTTGGCCAGGACACCCGAGATGACACATGACCCTTCCTTCGGCAGCGTGGCCCCAGAACACCAAAGGACATGCTGGTTTGGCATGGGCCGGAGTAGACAGCAGACAGGACATAAGGGCACCCTCTAGTTGGCATGGTCGACCTACCGATCGCGGCCGACTGTATCAATTTTGACTGTACACCCTGCGAAATGCTTAAGAAATCATGGGTTAAGAAATTCATGGTCTCAGAATTTGACTAAAAACTCAAAATTTCTACCAAATTTGTAGGATTTACACTGAAACATTAAGAATAATCGAGACTCTGGCCGAAAACTTAAGTTTTCTTAAGCATCGCCTAAGGTGTATCAACAACCTCCATACAGAGGACCTGACTCCGCTTTCGTCTACCGCGGTCCGCGGCCCGCTGGGCGGGGTCGAAGGCCGCTGACGAAAGCGCCGTCGCGCTCGCGCCCGGCGCACTCCTCCAGAGCGACATGGGGCCTGCGGGATGCGGGTCATCAATCGGGTCGGACTCGGCGGCGGTGCGCGCAAGGGGGTGCGGGGAGGGGGGGAGGCTTCTAGGAAGGAGGCTACATCTTAGGAGGCACTGGCCTCACATCTAGAAGCAGGGCCCGCGCCTGCTGAGAAGCAGAGTGCTTCTGAGAAGCCTTCCCCCCTCCCCCCGCCCCCTCTGCGCGTGGCCGATGCTGGGTGCGAGTCGTCCATCGGGTCGGACGAAAGGGAGGGGGGAACAAAGGAGGAACAAGGAAACGGCGACACCACCACCACCACCACCGCTGGCGCGAGGCGCCTGAAGGGCCCTCCTGGTGGCGCGGTCCCGCCTTCCTCGCCAGAGACGCCCCCTTGCCCCAGCTCGGGGAGGCCTCGCAGACCCTCGCTGAAGGTGGCCCCCCTGGAGGTGGCGGTGTGGCCCCTCCCTCCTCCGATCAAGGGACGGAGGGGGTTGGCGAAGCAGTCTCCAGACGCCAGAGGCGCCACCGCATCGAGGAGGGCGCACGGCGGCGGTGGCGAGACAGGTGCACGAATCAGCTGTCCGTACGTTCCCCGCCCCCTTCCCCTATCCTCCCCCGTTCGTCCGACCCGGAACGAGTGGCATCTCCAGGAACTGAAGGGGCCCTGGGACACACAAATAAATACACACAAATAAAATATTCCCCATATTTTCATATATATATATATATATATATATATATATATATATATATATATATATATCTGGGTTTTTGTCTTCCCCCCATTTCCCACATTTTCCAATATTTTTCTGGGAAATCGACGATGAATTGTGTCTGTGTGTTTCTTTTCCTCCTGAGAAACCTTTGCTCCAGGGCGCCTCGATTTTGCCTCCGCCGTCTTCCGCCGAACTTCCGCCGGCGTTCGCCAGCGGGCCCGCTGCCGTCTCGCTCCGGCCGGCCTCCGCGGGCCTTCCGCCGGCTTGCGCCGAAGGCGAAAGGCGACTACGGCGAAGCCATTCCTGGAGCGTGCCAAATTCGGGTCGGGCGAAAGGGGGGGATAGCAAAGGGGGGGTTTGAGAATCAGCTCACGTAGCTGATTTTCCTGGCGCCTCCCGGCGCCGGAGGCGTCTATGTATCGAGGAATGGGCCCCTCGGTGGGGCCGAAACCAGCTGCATGCAGCAAATATCGCAACCCCCCCTCTCCCAATCCCCCCCTTTCGTCCGGCCCGACACCAACAGTACATTTACACAAACTTTAGCCAACCTTCTGCGGCCATGAGGAAGAAGACTCGGTGGCGAGTGGGTCGGGCGGGCGGGAGACACCGTCGTCATCGTCGCTTGCCAGCGCGACGCTGGGGCGGGCGGGACACGTCCTCGTGGCCCCCGTTGTCGTCGTCGTCGTCGTCGTCGTCGTCGTCGTCGTCGTCGTCGTCGTCGTCGTCGTCGTCTGCCGTTTGAACCGCAAGCGCGGAGCGAGGTGGTTCCGCGCACGCGAACTCATCACACATCGGATACGAGTTGGCTGCCTCGGGGCGCTCGTGGATTGCTGCGCTCGCAAGGTTAGTACGCTCCTTGACGGGGGCGGTCCTACAGTCGGGGCGTTGACCGAAGGAACCCTATGTAAGGAACGAGGCCCTCTTTTTCCAGAAAGTAAGCTCCGACTTCCCATCGGAAGCCAAAACGAAAACCTACGGCAAGCGGCGAAACAATTCGGGAGCACGGAGCCCCTCCCCAACGAAAAGGGCTCCTTCTTCAGCGCCCCGACTGCACTGGACCCCGGGGCCAGGGAGGTCCGTGGCATGGTGGGGGGGCCAGCGGCCGGCGCCTGGCTCCCTGCCCCGGCCATCGCTCGGACGTCCATTCCCTGTGCATTTTTCGTCGGACGCCCATTCCCTGTGCATTTTTCGTCGGACGTCCATTCCCTGTGCACTTTTCGGTTTCGTGCGTGGCTTTTTTTCGCCAGATGAGAAAGGATGCTCCTCGATGGTCCTCGCCGGAGGAAAAAAAAATGCACACGTCCGAGCGATGCCAGGGCCCACGGCTGCCCCTGCGCTCGGGCCCACGGCTCTGCCAGGGCACGGCACCTCTTTCGCTGCGGCGTGCTGGTGCGCGGCCCACGCGCGCACGCTGCCCCGCCACGGGTGGCGGATCGACGACTCACGAAGTACTACAGTTGGGGCGTTGACCCAAGGAACCCTAAATAAGGAACGAGGCCCCTTCTCCCAGAAATTGAACCTCGATTTCCCATGTGCAACCTCAGGAAAACCCAAGGAGCACTGCAAAACAACTGAGGAACACCGAGCCCCTCCCAAACGAAAAGGGTTCCTTCTTCAGCGCCCCGACTGTACAGCTCCGAGGCCCCCACTCCAGGGCCAGTTGTACCTCCCGGCCTGTGTCGCAGTTTGGCGCTGCTGGCGCGACTTGCTGCCTGTTCGCCGCCGCGGACAGCTTCGACAAGAAGGCCGCAGCGGATGAGGCCTCGGCGGCAACGCCATCGGACCCGCCCACCTTCAGGACGACCGAGAATGGGGAATTGACGGGTGGGAGCTCGGAATCGCCAGGGAAACAAGCAAACGGCAAAACCTACAAGTCCTGAACATGACGAACCTTAATAAATGATCGACCCACGAACCCGGAAAGGAAGGTAGAAATGTGAAGCATGGCATCGTTTCCAAGACGTCAAACTTGGGCGACGGACAATTACAATGCTCAGAATAACAATCGTTATGTGCCGTGCCACGGGCTGTGCTGTGCTGCGTCATGCTGTGCCATGCTGTGCTGAATTCAACGTGTCACACCGTGTTGAACCGTGCCGCGCCCTATTGCATCGTGGATCAAGCCGTCCTTGGCGTCAGGACCGTGGCCGAACTGATTTGGATCTTAAGCTCGAACTGCCTGAACGCATAGCTCGGGCTAGTTCTGGTCGAGACGCGCGGGGCGCTCGACCAGCTCGAGCCCAAGATCCGATTCAGTTCCGAAGCCATCGGCCGAGACATTCAAGTCCGCAACGGAGCGAACCGAGCGTGACGACGACAGGCGTGGGCAGAAACATGAGAAACATGCGGGGCGTTCAACCAGCTCGAACTCAAGATCCGATTCAGTTCCGAAGTGGGACGAACCGATCAAGGGGCGAAGCCGAACCGAAACGAAAAGAACCGAGACGACGAAAAGGCCCCCGCTCGACACCTCCTCAAACAATGGACAACCAGCGTTTCGTGAGAGTCATACTCAACACACCCTGCAGAAGGAGCTTTTCGCTGCAGGCGAGGACCTCGACTCGAGACATCCTCAACGAATCCTGCGGAGCGAGCGTTTCGCCCTCGACATCCTCAACACACACTCGTGTTAATGATCTGCCCGGACGGCCTGGGCACGTAAAGACCAGCGCTTCGCTCGAAACACCCTCAACAGATCCTCATGTTCAAGATCCGCCCAAGCAACGCGGAACAAACGTGAAAACACTTGGGACCCTTGCGCCCTAGACCGGAACAAACGTGAAAGCACGTGGGTCCAAGGAACGCCTCAAGGAACGTGCTAAATAACGCGTCAGGGAACGTGCCACGGAACGTCCCTAACCCAGGGCCCTGATCCCTCGTAAATTACATAGCGTCGGCGCTCCTAGGGCCACGGTCCATCGTAAAATACGCTGCGTCCGCTCTCCCTGGGCCACGATCCCTTGTAAATTAATCTGCGTCCGCGCTCCCAGGGCCACGACCCGTTGTAAATTGTCCACGCTCCCAACGCCACGATCCCTGGTAAACTACGCTGCGTCCACTCTCCTGGGCCACCATCCCTTGTAATCTACTCTGCGACCGCGCTCCCAGGGCCGCGCTCCATAGTGAATTACGCTGTGTCCGCGCTCACAGGGCCACAATCCATTGTAAATGAAGCTGCGTCCGCGCTCCCAGGGCCACGATCCCTCGAAAATTATGTTGCGTCCGCTCTCCCTGGGCCACGATCCATCGTAGACTACGCTGCGTCCGCGCTCCCAGAGCCGCGCTCCGTAGTGCATTACGCTGCGTCCGCGCTCCCAACGCCCCGTTGCCCAGTAAACTACGCTGCGTCCGCCCCCCAGGGCCAAGATCCTATGTAAATTAAACTGCTTCTGCGCTCCCAGGGCCAGGATCCCTTGTAAATTACGCTGCGTCCCCGCTCCCAGGGCCACGACCCATTGTAAATTACGCTGCGTCCGCGCTCCCAACGCCACGGTTCTTGGTAAACTACACTGCGTCCGCTCTCCATGGGCCACGATCCCTAGTAAACTACGTTGCGTCCGCGCTCCCAGGGCCGCGCTCCATAGTGAATTACGCTGTGTCCGCGCTACCAGGGCCACGATCCCTCGAAAATTATGTTGCGTCCGCTCTCCCTGGGCCACGATCCATCGTAAACTACGCTGCGTCCGCGCTCCCAGAGCCGCGCTCCGTAGTGCATTACGCTGCGTCCGCGCTCCCAACGCCCGGTTGCCCAGTAAACTACGCTGCGTCCACGATCCCTTGTAAATTACATTGGATGTGCGCTCCCCAGGCCACGATCCCTCGTTAAGCACGCGGCCTCCGCGCTCCCAGGGCCACGATCCCTCGTGAAGTACTCGGCGTCCGCGCCCCCAAAGCTGCAATCCTTCGTATGTTGCGCTGGGTTCAAATTTTGCAAAACGAGCGTTTCGCTCGAGACCCCGGATGTTCTGCGCGCAGGATGCGCCATTCTCGAGCGGGCACGCAATATCTTTAGTGTCCCGGCCGGGGCTCCAGACTTTTACAAAGAAAAACGAGCCACGGACCCCGTCATTGATCAAGGATCCGAAATGGGGAGCGCACTTTCCTCGAGCGGGCGCGTTATTTTCCACGCCGAATTGGACTTCACTTACTTTTTCCATCGAAAGGAAACCTTTCCTGACATGAACGGGAAGCGCGTGAAAGGACAGAGCTGCGCAAGAACGTGCAGCATCATCACGATAAAATGTAATGTAGGCGAGCTGTCCGAACGTCCACAGGGGATACCTACGGACACGCGCTTTCCGAACGTCCACAAGGAGAGTCCTGATTATCCTCCTCACTTCTCTGTACGCCTCCAATGTCGTCCGTCTATCCCTCTCTTATTTGATGTGTTCGAAGGCCCGTCCGAAGGCACACACACGCAAACACACAGGAGGAAGAGGCTCTGGTACGTTTTAGAAGACCTCCTCAACAGCATTTGCAAGGGGGATGTCTCGAGCGAAACACTTACTTATCTGATGTGTTCGAGTAGGAGGGGGCGAAGGTGATGGAGGAACGTGAGGAGCAGACGGCCCTCACGACTGCCCAACAGAGCCTCACAATACGATCGTATACAATAACTCAGTATAGAGGGATTATCATATACAAGGACCATCGTACACGAGGAAGATTATATACAATGAAGGCCATATTCAAACAAGATCATATACAACTAAGGGCCGCCCACCCGCCGTCTCGCATACAGGCGACTGCACCGCCCCTACTCCCGGGGGTCCCTGGGCGGCCATAGCGTATCCCTGGGATTGTCCAGGGCTTCAATGACGGCTCAGGAAGCCCACCCAGGCCACCACGATAGCCCAGAATCGCTCCAAGGCGGCCCAAGATGGCTTCCAGACTGCCCAAAAGGCCTCCAACACGGCCCAAGAGGCCTCCAAGAGCCCTGCCAAGAGACATCATGTACAAGGAATGTCATAGACAAGGGCGATCATATATAAGAGCATAATATAGAGGAGGTATCATATACAAGGACCACCAGCATCATATACAATGACCAAGTATCATATACAAGGTTATGCAATAACACCCCGAAGCTATGTCTCATAGCAGCTCTTTCGACATCTCATTTTTCCGAGGATGTCTCAGGCGAAACGGCCGTCTTTGAAGTTCCGAAGATTAGGCCAGCGATTTCAATATCCAGCTTGTTTGAGGATGTCTCAGGCGAAACGCTCATTTTTAACATAAGACGCCTTAAGTCACGACCCCCAACTTCACGATGTGGCGAGGACGTCTCAGGCGAAACGCTCGTTTTGGGAACCTATCTTGACATGAGCGGGAAGCGCGTGAAATCGAAGAGCCTGGCAAGAACGTGCACCAACATTGATGTCGCATGTCGCCTAGGCGTTCTTCCCGACCGTGCCTAAGGGGTACCAGGTGGAGTTCACTACCCGCGCAAGTTCAGACGTGGCCCTCACCCGAACTCCCTAAAATATACCAGATAGGGTTCACTAGCCGCGCAAATTGAGACATGGCGCTCACCCGAAACGTACGGAAATAATCAGATTCTGCAAAGAAAAATGAAAACGCAAAATACTGAGAGATAAATGTACGTGCAAGGATCTCTCCGATAGGACAGACTGAGACCGGATGAGCCGAACAGCTATATCATATGTGGACGGCGGGCGGGGGCTGATTCCCGCGGAGGATCAGGGCCAACACCAGCTAGAGTTCACTCCCCGCCTGAGTTCAGCGACGCTACTAACTGACACTAACTGCGAGTCGTGAAGAAATACTATCAAGCGCAGAATATCACGCTCGTTATAATCATCATCGTCGAACTCGTCCGGCATGTGCGGGATTAGGAAATGATAGATCTCGGGCAAACCGTCCACCACCTCCCTGAACGATCGTCCATGAGTGAGGTATTCTATCGCATTATTAAGAGATTTCAATATCTCAATTTTTCTGAGGATGTCTCAGGCGAAAGGCTCATTTGTCAAACAAGAGGTCTTAAAGCAGCTTTTTCAACATCCTATTGTTTCGAGGATGTCTCAGGCGAGATCCCCATGTTTGCAGATCCGAAGATTCCGCGACCGATTTCAGTATCCCCATTTTGTGAGGATGTCTCAGGCGAAATCGTCATTTGTAATATAAAAAACCTTAAACGATAGCCTCCAACATCTCCATTTCATGAGGATGTCTCAGGCGAAATGGCCATTCTGGGGAATCCGCCTGGGGCTGACGGAGGAGCAACCCCGAGCCCTTCCCCCCTCTGCACTCCCCCCAGTTGATAAATATTTCCCTCCGGGTCTGCACCAACGTCCATCGCGCGACTCTTCGAGTCTAAGCGCGCTTCCCGTCATCCGCCAGGCTCTGAATCACGAGGCGGCGCCGCACGTTCCCCCTCCAGACCTCCCCCAGTTGATAAGTAAATCCCTCTGGGCAAACAGACGTCCATCGCGCGACTCTTCGAGTCTTGGCGCGCTTCCCGTCATCCGCCGGCCCCCTTCAAACTTATCACTGGGGAGAGGCTACAAGCCTACAAGAGAACCCTGGGCCTGAGCCCTTTCCGGGAAAAAGCTGCTCGTCTTCGCGCTACTGCGAAAAATGTGCGATGGCCTGTCCAGTGATCACGAGTTCACCCATCTGCACCCATCGGTCGGAAGAAGTGGGTAGAAACATGAAGTAGGAAGGCGGATGAAGTATGTTGGGTTCGGGCCCGCCCAGAGAGTAACAAAGCGCAGCAAAAGCAAATCGATTATTGAAGTAGGAAGGCGCTTGAAGTAGATTCGGTTCAGGGAATCCAAAAATACCTACTTTCAACGACCGA
>CAUYUJ010017760.1:819881-868461 GCA_963575745.1 Prorocentrum cordatum
ACAAAAAGGTGAAGCGGCGGCCTGGGTGGCGTCCTATCAGCAGGGACGTCCTAACGACGTGCCACTCGCTGTGTGCGCGCGTGGCCCCCAAAAGTACAGGTGGCGACTGCCCTCATGAAGACAAACTCAACATGAAGTGAAAGGAAAAATGCGAATGGTGGGGATCACAGGGCCCTCCCGTGCCTCGCGATGTTGGTCGCTGCGCGAGACGGTCCTGGAGATTGGCTGCCAGGCTCGGAATGAAGGCCCCGGCCAGCTCGGCGTAGAAAGGGCCCTGAAGACTCCTGCTCAAGCATCAGAAGTACGAGGACAGGTAAGAAAGCAATGCTGCACGAAGATGGGCGTCTACAACGTCAGTTGACGACCCTCCTCCTCCTCCTCCTCCTCCTCTCCTTCACCACCTCCTCCTCCTCCTCCTCCTCCTCCTCCTCCTCCTCTCCGCCTGTTCTCGCCTCGCAGGCTCAGTACTCGAGGGGAAAGGTGAAGTTGTCCCCATCCGAAGTCTGCATGACGATGAGGGAGGTGCACGTCGACACCGCCATGATGCCGGGCCCGACCGCGATGGCCGAGTCCTGGAACGCCACCCCCGTGGTCAGGGTGGAGAGCAGCTGGACGTCGAGGGTCCGCCCCGTGGGAGACCCCCACTTCTGCAGCACCCCCACCTGGCTGCCGACGTAGAGATCACCGTTGGAGTCGATGACTGGGCTGGACCAGGAGTTCGGCACGCAGGCGGCGCGGCCGCCCATCGCCCTGCGGATGTCGCCGCCCTCCCTGTCTCCCGCGCACATGCCGGACCACAGCGTCGGGCCCTCCCTCTCCCACCGCAGGTGGCCATTGTGCGGGTCGATGGACAGGAGCCCGGAGGGGGAGTTGTACCTGCAGTTGTAGCCCAGGGTGACCACCAGCCTGGTGTGGCCCGGGGGGCTGTTCAGCAAGCCGACGGCGCCGCTCGCTGGCGGCTCGCGGGTCTCCAACTCCCACAGCTTCCTGCCCGAAGTCGCGTTGAGGCCGTAGATCATACCTGCAGAGCCGGGCCACGTGTTGCAGTGGGGCAGGACACCTGGCGCGGGGTACGGGTTGCAAAACTTGTGCTCGTACTCCTTGGCGCCCATCGAGAAGAGCCGCTCGGACGCCGCGTCGTACACGGCGGCGGCGTTCGTATAGGTGCCCATGCCCTTGGAGGCGCGGAACTTCCACACCAGCGCGCCAGTCTTGAAGTTGAGGCAGTACGCGTTGGCCTCGAAGTCCTGGAACATGACGGTGTCGTTGGGGCCCCACTGCGGCACCATGTTCCACACGGGCGACCGCGTCCTGTAGGACCAGAGGGCGCTGCCGTCCGCTGCGCTGAGGCCCCTCACGATGGAGTTGCTCGGCGTGAGTGGGTTCGTCTGGTTGCGGTATCGGTAGCAGTACCGGTCGGTGCAGCGGTTGGTCGCGACCACGACCACCCCGTCCTTGGCGCCAACGGCCCCCTTGACGCCCGCGATCTGCTCGGAGGCCTGGGTCGCCCAGATCTCCTCCCCGTCGCTGAGCCCGACCGCGAACACGTAGCCAGAGGTGGTGCTCCCGACGAGCATGGGCGGCAGGGTGGCCGCACTGACCTCGCTAGCGACGCGCACGAACCTCTTGCCCAGGGAGGCGAGGCTCGCGACGCTCTCGTGGCCGGTGCGCGGCCACTGGATGACCACCCGCTCGCCGTCGCCTCCCTGCCGGAGGACTTGGGTGATCCTGCCCTGGTCGCCGTCCCTGTAGAGGTCCTTGCCGCCGTCCCCGACAAACGCCTTGCCTGGGCGCACCTTGAGGCGATCGCCGACCTTGACCTGGGCGAAGAAGGTCTCGTACGGGACCTCGGGGTCGTCCCCCTGTTTCGCCCAGTCTGGCCGGAGGGCCTCCTCCTCCTCGGCGGAGACCTCGGTGGGGGCCACCGCCATGCGCCGCGACGCCGAGCTGATGGCGATGGATGGGGCGGCGGCGAGCTGGCCGCGGGGGGCGTAACTCCAGAGCAGCTCCCCGGACACATCGAACTTACGGATGGCGTCGTCCGACCCGACGTAGATGTTCAGCTCGCTGTCGATGAGGGGCGCTCCGACCGGGATGGTGCTGTAGACCCCGTTCGGGTGGTGCCACCCCCACGAGACATTGTCCGTGAGGTCACCCGCGCCAGCGTAGAGCGCGTTGCCGCGGCTGCTGGAGTCTGGCCAGAAAGCCCCCCCTGTGCTGCGGGCCTTCCCGATCTGCCGGGCGCTGTACCGCGTGACCCCGGCCTTGCTCATCACGCCGAGGCGGGCGGCCGATCTGCCCTGCCCCCCTCCGTGCCCGGCCCCCGCCTCCCGGCCGAGGGCCACGGCGATCGCCCCCGCGAGCGACACCTGCTGCGCCACGGCCCAGACTGCGCGAGCGGCCATGGGGAGCCCTATACGTAAAACGACGACCGCAACCCGGTCGCAACCGTACGGTATATCTGGAACCAGCGGGGTGTACGACGCTGGAGCCCAGACGGTGTGAGCCGAAAAACGGCTTCAGACCCAACGGTTACGGGAAAGCGACGGCCTGGGCGGCGAGGACGCACGACAGAGACCAGGAACGGGCGAGAGGGACAGCGGAAGCAGGGCAGGGACAGGGAAGCACACACACACACACACTTTCTGGCGCTCGCGGCACGAGGTGGAGCAAGTCGAGCACACGGCCCAGAGCACGCACACACACACACACATTCGCAAGCACGCACGCACGCACACACACACACTCACACACACGCACCCACACGCACCCACACCCAGACACCCACACACCCACAAACCCACACACCCACAAACCCACGCACCCACACACCCACACACCCACACACCCACACACCCACAAACCCACGCACCCACACACCCACACACCCACACTCCCACACACCCACAAACACACACACACACGCACACGCACACGCACACGCACACGCACACGCACACGCACACGCACATGCACACGAACACGAACACGCACACACGCGGACACACCGACGCACGCACGAAAGACACACAGACGCACACACGAGCGCACGCACGCACGCACGCACACACGCAGAGAGGCACACACATACACACATACACACATACGATAACGCATACACATACACATACACACATACACACACCAACGCAAACACAAACGCACACAAACACACAGAAACACACAACGACACAAAACTACACACAATGACACTCAAACGCGCACACACACAAACACACAAACACAAACACAAACGCACGACTACACACAAGAACAAACACAAACACACACAAAGACACACCAACGCACAAACACACACAAACACACACAAACACACACTGAACAACACACAAACACACAAACACAGAAACACACAACCACGCGCACACACAAGCACGTGCAAGCACACACAAACACACACACACACCGACACACACACCACACAGGCACAACACACACAAACACACTCACAACCACACACATAGACACACACAAACACACACACACAAACACACACACACCAAAACACACACACACACACTAATACGCATCAACGCCAGCACACACAAACACACACACACAGACACACACCGACACACACACACACACACAAGCACACACAGACACACACAGACACACACACACTGACACACACGGACACACAGGTAGGCACACAGAAAGACACAGACAGACACACACAGACACACACACACACACATATACACACGGACACACACAGACACGCAGAGAGACACACACACAGACACACACAGACACAGACACACACAGACAAAAACAAGACACACAAAGACACACACAGCAACACAAAAGCACACGCATAACAACACACAGGCACATCCACAGAAAAAAAACACAGATATACACAGACACGCACAGAGACACACACAGACACACACAGACACCCACACAGACACCCACACAAACACCCACACAGACACACACACAGGCACACACACACATACACACAAGCACACACACTGACACACAGACACACAACACACACAGACAACCACACAGACACCGACACATCCATAAACTCACAGACACACACACACACAGACACATACAAGCACATTCACTGGCACACACAGGCACACACACGCAGAGACACACACAGACACACACGGACATAGACACACACATATACACACAGACACACACACAGACACACACAGACACACACAGCAACACACACAGACACGCACACTCACAGACACATACACACATACACTCAGAGACACACCCACAGAGACACACACAGACACACACTGAGAAACACACACAGCCACACATTGACACACACACACACAGGGACACACACATAGAGAGACACACACAGAGACACACACTGAGAGACACACACACAGATCACACACACACACACCGACATCCACAGAGACGCACACAGAGACACACACAGACACACACACACAAACACAGAGACACACACACACACACCAAGACAGGCACACACCAAGAGACACACACAGACACACACACATTAGAGACACACACAGACACACACAGAGACACACACAGACACACACAGAGATAGACACACAGAGACACACACACAGGGCCACACAGAGAGGCACACACACAGAGACACAACCAGAGACGCACACGACGACACACACAGAGACACACAGGCACACGGAGGAACACACAGACACACACACACACAGACACACACAGAGACACACACAGGCACACACACAGACACACACACACACAGACACACACACACACAGAAACACATAGACACACACACAGGCACACACAGGCACACACAGGCACACACAGACACACACACACACACAGACACACACAGGCACACAGAGATACACACAGAGACACACACAGACACACAGAGAGACACACAGAGAGACACACAGAGAGACACACAGACACACTCAGACACACTCAGACACACACAGGCACACACAGACACACACAGAGACACATAGACACCCAGACACACACAGACACACAGACACCCACAGACGCCCACAGACACCCACAGACACACTCATAGGCACGCTCACAGACACACAGAGACACACAGACACACAGAGAGACACAGAGACACACAGGGAGACACAGAGACACATGTAGACACACACAGACACAAGCAGAAACACACAGAGACACACAGACAAACACAGACACAAAGAGAGACACACAGAGAGACCCACACAGAGAGACACACACAGAGAGACCCACACAGAGAGACCCACACAGAGACGCACAGATAGACACACAGGGAGACACATAGAGAGACAGACAGAGAGACACACAGAGAGACACACAGAGAGACTCACATAGAGACACACAGAGACACACCCAGAGAGACACACAGAGAGACATACAGAGAGACACACAGAGACACACATAGAGACACACACACACAATTCTCCACGCCACATGGGGCTTTAATAGCAGAATAATTTCGCTGGCCCGTCTCAAATCGATTTCCGGGAAAACAACATTCAAGGATCTCCGAACCTCGATATTTAGCCGGGATTCTGCGCAACACGTTCCGCACCCTCTTTTACGACGGGCAGCGGGGGACTGCGGAACTCGTTCGGCAACGAGGATCCGAGAGGGGGGGCACATTTTTCTTCGAGCGGGCAAGCGCGAAACGCAATTCCGTGGCGGCCACAGTAAGTGTGGGACTGAAGCACGGACAAAACACGGTGGACAGATGGACAAAAAGGTGAAGCGGCGGCCTGGGTGGCGTCCTATCAGCAGGGACGTCCTAACGACGTGCCACTCGCTGTATGCGCGCGTGGCCCCCAAAAGTACAGGTGGCGACTGCCCTCATGAAGACAAACTCAACATGAAGTGAAAAGAAAAATGCGAATGGTTGGGGATCACAGGGCCCTCCCGTGCCTCGCGATGTTGGTCGCTGCGCGAGGCGGTCCTGGAGATTGGCTGCCAGGCTCGGAATGAAGGCCCCGGCCAGCTCGGCGTAGAAAGGGCCCTGAAGACTCCTGCTCAAGCATCAGAAGTACGAGGACAGGTAAGAAAGCAATGCTGCACGAAGATGGGCGTCTACAACGTCAGTTGACGACCCTCCTCCTCCTCCTCCTCTCCGCATGTTCTCGCCTCGCAGGCTCAGTACTCGAGGGGGAAGGTGAAGTTGTCCCCATCCGAAGTCTGCATGACGATGAGGGAGGTGCACGTCGACACCGCCATGATGCCGGGCCCGACCGCGATGGCCGAGTCCTGGAACGCCACCCCCGTGGTCAGGGTGGAGAGCAGCTGGACGTCGAGGGTCCGCCCCGTGGGAGACCCCCACTTCTGCAGCACCCCCACCTGGCTGCCGACGTAGAGATCACCGTTGGAGTCGATGACTGGGCTGGACCAGGAGTTCGGCACGCAGGCGGCGCGGCCGCCCATCGCCCTGCGGATGTCGCCGCCCTCCCTGTCTCCCGCGCACATGCCGGACCACAGCGTCGGGCCCTCCCTCTCCCACCGCAGGTGGCCATTGTGCGGGTCGATGGACAGGAGCCCGGAGGGGGAGTTGTACCTGCAGTTGTAGCCCAGGGTGACCACCAGCCTGGTGTGGCCCGGGGGGCTGTTCAGCAAGCCGACGGCGCCGCTCGCTGGCGGCTCGCGGGTCTCCAACTCCCACAGCTTCCTGCCCGAAGTCGCGTTGAGGCCGTAGATCATACCTGCGGAGCCGGGCCACGTGTTGCAGTGGGGCAGGACACCTGGCGCGGGGTACGGGTTGCAAAACTTGTGCTCGTACTCCTTGGCACCCATCGAGAAGAACCGCTCGGACGCCGCGTCGTACACGGCGGCGGCGTTCGTGTAGGTGCCCATGCCTTTGGAGGCGCGGAACTTCCACACCAGCGCGCCGGTCTTGAAGTTGAGGCAGTACGCGTTGGCCTCGAAGTCCTGGAACATGACGGTGTCGTTGGGGCCCCACTGCGGCACCATGTTCCACACGGGCGACCGCGTCCTGTAGGACCAGAGGGCGCTGCCGTCCGCTGCGCTGAGGCCCCTCACGATGGAGTTGCTCGGCGTGAGTGGGTTCGTCTGGTTGCGGTATCGGTAGCAGTACCGGTCGGTGCAGCGGTTGGTCGCGACCACGACCACCCCGTCCTTGGCGCCAACGGCCCCCTTGACGCCCGCGATCTGCTCGGAGGCCTGGGTCGCCCAGATCTCCTCCCCGTCGCTGAGCCCGACCGCGAACACGTAGCCAGAGGTGGTGCTCCCGACGAGCATGGGCGGCAAGGTGGCCGCACTGACCTCGCTAGCGACGCGCACGAACCTCTTGCCCAGGGAGGCGAGGCTCGCGACGCTCTCGTGGCCGGTGCGCGGCCACTGGATGACCACCCGCTCGCCGTCGCCTCCCTGCCGGAGGACTTGGGTGATCCTGCCCTGGTCGCCGTCCCTGTAGAGGTCCTTGCCGCCGTCCCCGACAAACGCCTTGCCCGGGCGCACCTTGAGGCGATCGCCGACCTTGACCTGGGCGAAGAAGGTCTCGTACGGGACCTCGGGGTCGTCCCCCTGTTTCGCCCAGTCTGGCCGGAGGGCCGCCTCCTCCTCGGCGGAGACCTCGGTGGGGGCCACCGCCATGCGCCGCGACGCCGAGCTGATGGCGATGGATGGGGCGGCGGCGAGCTGGCCGCGGGGGGCGTAGCTCCAGAGCAGCTCCCCGGACACATCGAACTTACGGATGGCGTCGTCCGACCCGACGTAGATGTTCAGCTCGCTGTCGATGAGGGGCGCTCCGACCGGGATGGTGCTGTAGACCCCGTTCGGGTGGTGCCACCCCCACGAGACGTTGTCCGTGAGGTCACCCGCGCCAGCGTAGAGCGTGTTGCCGCGGCTGCTGGAGTCCGGCCAGAAGACCCCCCCGGTGCTGCGGGCCTTCCCGATCTGCCGGGCGCTGTACCGCGTGACCCCGGCCTTGCTCATCACGCCGAGGCGGGCGGCCGATCTGCCCTGCCCCCCTCCGTGCCCGGCCCCCGCCTCCCGGCCGAGGGCCACGGCGATCGCCCCCGCGAGCGACACCTGCTGCGCCACGGCCCAGACTGCGCGAGCGGCCATGGAGAGCCCTATACGTAAAACGACGACCGCAACCCGGTCGCAACCGTACGGTATATCTGGAACCAGCGGGGTGTACGACGCTGGAGCCCAGACGGTGTGAGCCGAAAAACGGCTTCAGAGCCAACGGTTACGGGAAAGCGACGGCCTGGGCGGCGAGGACGCAAGACAGAGACCAGGAACGGGCGAGAGGGACAGCGGAAGCAGGGCAGGGACAGGGAAACACACACACACACACACACACACTTTCTGGCGATCGCGGCACGAGGTGGAGCAAGTCGAGCACACGGCCCAGAGCACGCACACACACACACACACACATTCGCAAGCACGCACGCACGCACACACACACACACTCACACACGCACCCACACGCACCCACACCCACACACCCACACACCCACACACCCACACACCCACAAACCCACGCACCCACACACCCACACACCCACACTCCCACACACCCACAAACACACACACACACACGCACACGCACACGCACACGCACACGCACACGCACATGCACACGAACACGCACACACGCGGACACACCGACGCACGCACGACAGACACACAGACGCACACACGAGCGCACGCACGCACGCACACACGCAGAGAGGCACACACATACACACATACACACATACGAAAACGCATACACATACACATACACACATACACACACACACGAGTGCACACACAAACACACACAAGCACACACAAACACACACAAACACACAACGACACAAAACTACACACAATGACACTCAAACGCGCACACACACAAACACACACAAACACACAAGCACAAACGCACGAATACACACAAGAACAAACACAAACACACACACACAAAGACACACCAACGAACAAACACACACACAAGCACACACACAAACACACACTGAACAGCACACAAACACACACACAAACACAGAAACACACAAACACGCGCACACACAATCACGCGCAAACGCACACAAACACACACACACACCGACACACGACACACAGACACAACACACACAAACACACTCACAACCACACACATAGACACACCCAAACACATACACAAACACACACACACCCCAAAACACACACACACTAATACGCATCAACGCCAGCACACACACACAAACACACACAGACACACACCGACACACACACACAGGCACACACAGACACACACAGACACACACAGACACACACACACACAGATACACACGGACACACACACAGACACGCAGAAAGACACACACAGACACACACAGACACAGACACACACAGACAAAAACAAGACACACAAAGACACACACAGCAACACAACACCACACGAATAACAGCACACAGGCACATCCACAGAAGAACACAGATATACACAGACACGCACAGAGACACACACAGACACACACAGACACCCACACATACACACACAGACACACACAGACACACACAAAGGCACACACACAGACACACACACACAGGCACACACACTGACACACACACAAACACACACAGACAAACACACAGACACAGACACACACACATAAACTCACAGACACACACACAGACACATACAAGCACAGTCACTGGCACACACAGACACACACACACGCAGAGACACACACACAGACACACACGGACATAGACACACACATATACACACAGACACACACACACAGACACACACAGAAACACAGCAACACACACAGACACGCACATTCACAGACACATACACACATACACACAGAGACACACCCACAGAGACACACACACCGACACACACACAGAGAAACACACACAGCCACACATTGAGACACACACACAGGGACACACACACACAGAGACACACACAGAGACACACACTGAGAGACACATTCACAGAGATCACACACACACCGACATCCACAGCGACGCACACAGAGACACACACAGACACACACACACACAAACACAGAGACACACACACCAAGGCAGACACACACCAAGAGACACACACAGACACACACACACATTAGAGACACACATAGACACACACAGAGACACACACAGGCACACACACAGAGACACACACACAGGAACACACAGAGAGGCACACACACACAGAGACACAACCAGAGACGCACACGACGACACACACAGACACACACACAGACACACGCAGGAACACACAGACACACACAGACACACACAGAGACACACACAGGCACACAAAGACACACACACAGACACACACACAGACACACACAGACACACACACACAAAGAAACATATAGACACACACAGGCACACACAGGCACACACAGACACCCACACACACACAGACACACACAGACACACACAGGCACACAGAGATACACACAGAGACACACACAGACACACACACACAGACACACCGAGAGACACACAGAGAGACACACAGACACACTCAGACACACTCAGACACACACAGGCACACACAGACACACACAGAGACACATAGACACACACAGACACACACAGACACACAGACACCCACAGACACCCACAGACACACTCTTAGGCACGCTCATAGACACACAGAGACACACAGACACACAGAGAGACACAGAGACACACAGGGAGACGCAGAGACACACGTAGACACACACAGACACAAACGGAAACACACAGAGACACACAGACACAAAGAGAGACACAAAGAGAGACACACAGAGAGACCCACACAGAGAGACACACAGAGAGACCCACACAGAGAGACCCACACAGAGACGCACATATAGACACACAGGGAGACACATAGAGAGACAGACAGAGAGACACACAGAGAGACACACAGAGAGACTCACACAGAGACACACCCAGAGAGACACACAGAGAGACACAGAGAGACACACAGATACACACATAGAGACACACAGAGACACACACACACAATTCTCCACGCCACATGGGGCTTTAATAGCAGAATGATATCGCTGGCCCGTCTCAAATAGATTTCCGGGAACACAACATTCAAGGATCTCCGAACCTCGTTATTTAGTCGGGATTCTGCGCAACACGTTCCGCACCCTCTTTTTACGACGGGCAGCGGGGGACTGCGGAACTCGTTCGGCAACGAGGATCCGAGAGGGGGGGCACATTTTTCTTCGAGCGGGCACGCGCGAAACGCGATTCCGTGGCGGCCACAGTAAGTGTGGGACTGAAGCGCGGACAAAACACGATGGAAAGATTGACAAAAAGGTGAAGCGGCGGCCTGGGTGGCGTCCTATCAGCAGGGACGTCCTAACGACGTGCCACTCGCTGTATGCGCGCGTGGCCCCCAAAAGTACAGGTGGCGACTGCCCTCATGAAGACAAACTCAACATGAAGTGAAAGGAAAAATGCGAATGGTTGGGGATCACAAGGCCCTCCCGTGCCTCGCGATGTTGGTCGCTGCGCGAGGCGGTCCTGGAGATTGGCTGCCAGGCTCGGAATGAAGGCCCCGGCCAGCTCGGCGTAGAAAGGGCCCTGAAGACTCCTGCTCAAGCATCAGAAGTACGAGGACAGGTAAGAAAGCAATGCTGCACGAAGATGGGCGTCTACAACGTCAGTTGACGACCCTCCTCCTCCTCCTCCTCCTCCTCTCCTTCACCACCTCCTCCTCCTCCTCCTCCTCTCCGCCTGTTCTCGCCTCGCAGGCTCAGTACTCGAGGGGAAAGGTGAAGTTGTCCCCATCCGAAGTCTGCATGACGATGAGGGAGGTGCACGTCGACACCGCCATGATGCCGGGCCCGACCGCGATGGCCGAGTCCTGGAACGCCACCCCCGTGGTCAGGGTGGAGAGCAGCTGGACGTCGAGGGTCCGCCCCGTGGGAGACCCCCACTTCTGCAGCACCCCCACCTGGCTGCCGACGTAGAGATCACCGTTGGAGTCGATGACTGGGCTGGACCAGGAGTTCGGCACGCAGGCGGCGCGGCCGCCCATCGCCCTGCGGATGTCGCCGCCCTCCCTGTCTCCCGCGCACATGCCGGACCACAGCGTCGGGCCCTCCCTCTCCCACCGCAGGTGGCCATTGTGCGGGTCGATGGACAGGAGCCCGGAGGGGGAGTTGTACCTGCAGTTGTAGCCCAGGGTGACCACCAGCCTGGTGTGGCCCGGGGGGCTGTTCAGCAAGCCGACGGCGCCGCTCGCTGGCGGCTCGCGGGTCTCCAACTCCCACAGCTTCCTGCCCGAAGTCGCGTTGAGGCCGTAGATCATACCTGCGGAGCCGGGCCACGTGTTGCAGTGGGGCAGGACACCTGGCGCGGGGTACGGGTTGCAAAACTTGTGCTCGTACTCCTTGGCGCCCATCGAGAAGAACCGCTCGGACGCCGCGTCGTACACGGCGGCGGCGTTCGTGTAGGTGCCCATGCCTTTGGAGGCGCGGAACTTCCACACCAGCGCGCCGGTCTTGAAGTTGAGGCAGTACGCGTTGGCCTCGAAGTCCTGGAACATGACGGTGTCGTTGGGGCCCCACTGCGGCACCATGTTCCACACGGGCGACCGCGTCCTGTAGGACCAGAGGGCGCTGCCGTCCGCTGCGCTGAGGCCCCTCACGATGGAGTTGCTCGGCGTGAGTGGGTTCGTCTGGTTGCGGTATCGGTAGCAGTACCGGTCGGTGCAGCGGTTGGTCGCGACCACGACCACCCCGTCCTTGGCGCCAACGGCCCCCTTGACGCCCGCGATCTGCTCGGAGGCCTGGGTCGCCCAGATCTCCTCCCCGTCGCTGAGCCCGACCGCGAACACGTAGCCAGAGGTGGTGCTCCCGACGAGCATGGGCGGCAGGGTGGCCGCACTGACCTCGCTAGCGACGCGCACGAACCTCTTGCCCAGGGAGGCGAGGCTCGCGACGCTCTCGTGGCCGGTGCGCGGCCACTGGATGACCACCCGCTCGCCGTCGCCTCCCTGCCGGAGGACTTGGGTGATCCTGCCCTGGTCGCCGTCCCTGTAGAGGTCCTTGCCGCCGTCCCCGACAAACGCCTTGCCCGGGCGCACCTTGAGGCGATCGCCGACCTTGACCTGGGCGAAGAAGGTCTCGTACGGGACCTCGGGGTCGTCCCCCTGTTTCGCCCAGTCTGGCCGGAGGGCCGCCTCCTCCTCGGCGGAGACCTCGGTGGGGGCCACCGCCATGCGCCGCGACGCCGAGCTGATGGCGATGGATGGGGCGGCGGCGAGCTGGCCGCGGGGGGCGTAGCTCCAGAGCAGCTCCCCGGACACATCGAACTTACGGATGGCGTCGTCCGACCCGACGTAGATGTTCAGCTCGCTGTCGATGAGGGGCGCTCCGACCGGGATGGTGCTGTAGACCCCGTTCGGGTGGTGCCACCCCCACGAGACGTTGTCCGTGAGGTCACCCGCGCCAGCGTAGAGCGTGTTGCCGCGGCTGCTGGAGTCCGGCCAGAAGGCCCCCCCGGTGCTGCGGGCCTTCCCGATCTGCCGGGCGCTGTACCGCGTGACCCCGGCCTTGCTCATCACGCCGAGGCGGGCGGCCGATCTGCCCTGCCCCCCTCCGTGCCCGGCCCCCGCCTCCCGGCCGAGGGCCACGGCGATCGCCCCCGCGAGCGACACCTGCTGCGCCACGGCCCAGACTGCGCGAGCGGCCATGGGGAGCCCTATACGTAAAACGACGACCGCAACCCGGTCGCAACCGTACGGTATATCTGGAACCAGCGGGGTGTACGACGCTGGAGCCCAGACGGTGTGAGCCGAAAAACGGCTTCAGACCCAACGGTTACGGAAAAGCGACGGCCTGGGCGGCGAGGACGCACGACAGAGACCAGGAACGGGCGAGAGGGACAGCGGAAGCAGGGCAGGGACAGGGAAGCACACACACACACACACACTTTCTGGCGATCGCGGCACGAGGTGGAGCAAGTCGAGCACACGGCGCAGAGCACGCACACACACACACACACACACATTCGCAAGCACGCACGCACGCACACACACACACACTCACACACACGCACCCACACGCACCCACACCCAGACACCCACACACCCACACACCCACACACCCACAAACCCACGCACCCACACACCCACACACCCACACACCCACACACCCACAAACCCACGCACCCACACACCCACACACCCACACTCCCACACACCCACAAACACACACACACGTACACACGCACACGCACACGCACACGCACACGCACACGCACATGCACACGAACACGCACACACGCGGACACACCGACGCACGCACGAAAGACACACAGACGCACACACGAGCGCACGCACGCACGCACACACGCAAAGAGGCACACACATACACACATACACACATACGAAAACGCATACACATACACATACACACATACACACACACGAACGCACACACAAACACACACAAGCACACACAAGCACACACAAACACACAACGACACAAAACTACACACAATGACACTCAAACGCGCACACACACAAACACACAAACACACAAGCACAAACGCACGAATACACACAAGAACAAGCACAAACACACACAAAGACACACCAACGCACAAACACACACACAAACAAGCACACACACAAACACACACTGAACAACACACAAACACACACACAAACACAGAAACACACAAACCCGCGCACACACAATCACGCGCAAACGCACACAAACACATACACACACCGACACACGACACACAGACACAACACACACAAACACACTCACAAACACACACATAGACACACCCAAACACATACACAAACACACACACACACCAAAACACACACACACACTAATACGCATCAACGCCAGCACACACACACACAAACACACACAGACACACACCGACACACACAGGCACACACAGACACACACACAGACACACACAGACACACACACAGATACACACGGACACACACACACAGACACGCAGAAAGACACACACAGACACACACAGACACAGACACACACAGACAAAAACAAGACACACAAAGACACACACAGCAACACAAAACCACACGCATAACAGCACACAGGCACATCCACAGAAGAACACAGATATATACAGACACGCACAGAGACACACACACAGACACACACACACAGACACCCACACATACACACAGACACACACAGACACACACACACACAGGCACATACACAGACACACACACACACAGGCACACACACTGACACACACACACACACAAACACACACACAGACAAACACACAGACACGACACACACATAAACTCACAGACACACACACAGACACATACAAGCACAGTCACTGGCACACACAGACACACACACACACACGCAGAGACACACACAGACACACACGGACATAGACACACACAGATACACACAGACACACACACACAGACACACACAGACACACACAGCAACACACACAGACACGCACACTCACAGACACATACACACATACACACAGAGACACACCCACAGAGACACACACACAGACACACACACAGAGAAACACACACAGCCACACATTGAGACACACACAGGGACACACACACAGAGACACACACAGAGACACACACTGAGAGACACACACACACAGAGATCACACACACACACACCGACATCCACAGCGACGCACACAGAGACACACACAGACACACACACAAACACAGAGACACACACACACACCAAGACAGACACACACCAAGAGACACACACACAGACACACACACACATTAGAGACACACATAGACACACACACACAGAGACACACACAGGCACACACACACAGAGACACACACACAGGGACACACAGAGAGGCACACACACAGAGACACAACCAGAGACGCACACGACGACACACACAGACACACAGACACACGCAGGAACACACAGGCACACACAGACACACACAGAGACACACACAGGCACACAAAGACACACACACAGACACACACACACAGACACACACAGGCACACACACACAGAAACACATAGACACACACAGGCACACACAGGCACACACAGACACACACACACAGACACACACAGGCACACAGAGATACACACAGAGACACACACAGACACACACACACACAGACACACCGAGAGACACACAGAGAGACACACAGACACACTCAGACACACTCAGACACACACAGGCACACACAGACACACACAGAGACACATAGACACCCAGACACACACAGACACACAGACACCCACAGACACCCACAGACACACTCATAGGCACGCTCATAGACACACAGAGACACACAGACACACAGAGAGACTCAGAGACACACAAGGAGACACAGAGACACACGTAGACACACACAGACACAAACAGAAACACACAGAGACACACAGACACAAAGAGAGACACAAAGAGAGACACACACAGAGAGACCCACACAGAGAGACACACAGAGAGACCCACACAGAGAGACCCACACAGAGACGCCCATATAGACACACAGGGAGACACATAGAGAGACAGACAGAGAGACACACAGAGAGACACACAGAGAGACTCACACAGAGACACACCCAGAGAGACACACAAATACACACATAGAGACACACAGAGACACACACACACACACACACACTTCTCCACGCCACATGGGGCTTTAATAGCAGAATAATATCGCTGGCCCGTCTCAAATAGATTTCCGGGAACACAACATTCAAGGATCTCCGAACCTCGTTATTTAGTCGGGATTCTGCGCAACACGTTCCGCACCCTCTTTTTACGACGGGCAGCGGGGGACTGCGGAACTCGTTCGGCAACGAGGATCCGAGAGGGGGGGCACATTTTTCTTCGAGCGGGCACGCGCGAAACGCGATTCCGTGGCGGCCACAGTAAGTGTGGGACTGAAGCGCGGACAAAACACGATGGAAAGATGGACAAAAAGGTGAAGCGGCGGCCTGGGTGGCGTCCTATCAGCAGGGACGTCCTAACGACGTGCCACTCGCTGTATGCGCGCGTGGCCCCCAAAAGTACAGGTGGCGACTGCCCTCATGAAGACAAACTCAACATGAAGTGAAAGGAAAAATGCGAATGGTTGGGGATCACAAGGCCCTCCCGTGCCTCGCGATGTTGGTCGCTGCGCGAGGCGGTCCTGGAGATTGGCTGCCAGGCTCGGAATGAAGGCCCCGGCCAGCTCGGCGTAGAAAGGGCCCTGAAGACTCCTGCTCAAGCATCAGAAGTACGAGGACAGGTAAGAAAGCAATGCTGCACGAAGATGGGCGTCTACAACGTCAGTTGACGACCCTCCTCATCCTCCTCCTCTCCGCATGTTCTCGCCTCGCAGGCTCAGTACTCGAGGGGAAAGGTGAAGTTGTCCCCATCCGAAGTCTGCATGACGATGAGGGAGGTGCACGTCGACACCGCCATGATGCCGGGCCCGACCGCGATGGCCGAGTCCTGGAACGCCACCCCCGTGGTCAGGGTGGAGAGCAGCTGGACGTCGAGGGTCCGCCCCGTGGGAGACCCCCACTTCTGCAGCACCCCCACCTGGCTGCCGACGTAGAGATCACCGTTGGAGTCGATGACTGGGCTGGACCAGGAGTTCGGCACGCAGGCGGCGCGGCCGCCCATCGCCCTCCGGATGTCGCCGCCCTCCTTGTCTCCCGCGCACATGCCGGACCACAGCGTCGGGCCCTCCCTCTCCCACCGCAGGTGGCCATTGTGCGGGTCGATGGACAGGAGCCCGGAGGGGGAGTTGTACCTGCAGTTGTAGCCCAGAGTGACCACCAGCCTGGTGTGGCCCGGGGGGCTGTTCAGCAAGCCGACGGCGCCGCTCGCTGGCGGCTCGCGGGTCTCCAACTCCCACAGCTTCCTGCCCGAAGTCGCGTTGAGGCCGTAGATCATACCTGCGGAGCCGGGCCACGTGTTGCAGTGGGGCAGGACACCTGGCGCGGGGTACGGGTTGCAAAACTTGTGCTCGTACTCCTTGGCGCCCATCGAGAAGAACCGCTCGGACGCCGCGTCGTACACGGCGGCGGCGTTCGTGTAGGTGCCCATGCCTTTGGAGGCGCGGAACTTCCACACCAGCGCGCCGGTCTTGAAGTTGAGGCAGTACGCGTTGGCCTCGAAGTCCTGGAACATGACGGTGTCGTTGGGGCCCCACTGCGGCACCATGTTCCACACGGGCGACCGCGTCCTGTAGGACCAGAGGGCGCTGCCGTCCGCTGCGCTGAGGCCCCTCACGATGGAGTTGCTCGGCGTGAGTGGGTTCGTCTGGTTGCGGTATCGGTAGCAGTACCGGTCGGTGCAGCGGTTGGTCGCGACCACGACCACCCCGTCCTTGGCGCCAACGGCCCCCTTGACGCCCGCGATCTGCTCGGAGGCCTGGGTCGCCCAGATCTCCTCCCCGTCGCTGAGCCCGACCGCGAACACGTAGCCAGAGGTGGTGCTCCCGACGAGCATGGGCGGCAGGGTGGCCGCACTGACCTCGCTAGCGACGCGCACGAACCTCTTGCCCAGGGAGGCGAGGCTCGCGACGCTCTCGTGGCCGGTGCGCGGCCACTGGATGACCACCCGCTCGCCGTCGCCTCCCTGCCGGAGGACTTGGGTGATCCTGCCCTGGTCGCCGTCCCTGTAGAGGTCCTTGCCGCCGTCCCCGACAAACGCCTTGCCCGGGCGCACCTTGAGGCGATCGCCGACCTTGACCTGGGCGAAGAAGGTCTCGTACGGGACCTCGGGGTCGTCCCCCTGTTTCGCCCAGTCTGGCCGGAGGGCCGCCTCCTCCTCGGCGGAGACCTCGGTGGGGGCCACCGCCATGCGCCGCGACGCCGAGCTGATGGCGATGGATGGGGCGGCGGCGAGCTGGCCGCGGGGGGCGTAGCTCCAGAGCAGCTCCCCGGACACATCGAACTTACGGATGGCGTCGTCCGACCCGACGTAGATGTTCAGCTCGCTGTCGATGAGGGGCGCTCCGACCGGGATGGTGCTGTAGACCCCGTTCGGGTGGTGCCACCCCCACGAGACGTTGTCCGTGAGGTCACCCGCGCCAGCGTAGAGCGCGTTGCCGCGGCTGCTGGAGTCCGGCCAGAAAGCCCCCCCGGTGCTGCGGGCCTTCCCGATCTGCCGGGCGCTGTACCGCGTGACCCCGGCCTTGCTCATCACGCCGAGGCGGGCGGCCGATCTGCCCTGCCCCCCTCCGTGCCCGGCCCCCGCCTCCCGGCCGAGGGCCACGGCGATCGCCCCCGCGAGCGACACCTGCTGCGCCACGGCCCAGACTGCGCGAGCGGCCATGGGGAGCCCTATACGTAAAACGACGACCGCAACCCGGTCGCAACCGTACGGTATATCTGGAACCAGCGGGGTGTACGACGCTGGAGCCCAGACGGTGTGAGCCGAAAAACGGCTTCAGACCCAACGGTTACGGAAAAGCGACGGCCTGGGCGGCGAGGACGCACGACAGAGACCAGGAACGGGCGAGAGGGACAGCGGAAGCAGGGCAGGGACAGGGAAGCACGCACACACACACACACTTTCTGGCGATCGCGGCACGAGGTGGAGCAAGTCGAGCACACGGCGCAGAGCAGACGCGCGCCGCTGGGCCCTCAGACGCGGATCCACGTTGGATCGACCGCACACCTCCCCCCCAGCGGGGAGGGGAATGAGAAAGCACACACACAAGCACACACACGCACGCACGCACGCACGCACGCACGCACACGCACACGCACACGCATACGCACACGCACACACACACACACAGACACACACACACACACACACGCAGAGACACACACACACACACACGCACCCACACGCACACACACACCCGCACGCACCCACACCCACAAACCCACACACCCACACACCCACACAACCACGCTCCCACACACCCACAAACCCACACACCCACACACCTACACACCTATACACCCACACCCAAACGCACACGCACACACACGGACACACAGACGCACGCACGATAGACACACGGTCGCACACACGTGCGCACGTACGCACGCACGCACACACGCAGAGAGACACACACATACACACATACACACATACGCATACGCATACACATGCACATACACGTACACAGAAACACACACAGACACACACGCACAAACACACACAAACACACGCACAAACACACACACACACGCACAAACACACACACACACAAAGACACACAGACGCACAACAAACACACACACAAACACACACAGGCACACACACAGAACAACACACAGACACACACACACAACCACACACGCACACACACACACGCACACACACGAGCACGCACATACACACAAACACATACAAACAAACACAAACAAACACAAACACACACAGAAACGCACACAAACACACAAACACACACGCAAACACACAAACACACACAAATTTGACAAACAACACACAAGCACACACAGACACGCACACTCACAGACACACACACAGGCACACACACACACAAACACACACACAGACACACAGGGAGACACACCGAGAGACACACCGAGAGACACACACAGACACACACGGACACACAGAGACACACACAGAGACACACACAGAGACACACACCGACACAGACACAAACAAGACACACACAGACACATACAGCCACACAGACACACACACACACAGAAGCACACACAGACACATCCACAGACACACAGACACACGGACACACACAGACACACACACACACACAGACACACACAGACAGACACACACAGGCACATACACAGACACACACGCACAGACACACACAGACAAACACACACACAAAGACACACAGACACACAGACATACACTCAGACACACACACAGACACACACACAGACACAAACACACACAGACAGACACACACAGACACACACACACATGATTACACACATTCACAGACAGACATATACAGCGTCACATGCCCAAAGACACACACAGAGACACACACAGGCACACACAGACACACACACAGACATAGACACACAGACACACAGACACACAGACACACACAGACACACAGAGCCATACACACAGACCCGCACACACACAGACACATACACACAGGCACGCACCCACAGAGACACACCAACAGAGACACACCAACAGAGACACACACAGAGACACACGCACACAGCCGCACACAGAGAAACGCATTGAGACACACACAGGGACACACACAGAGAGACACACACAGAGACACACCCTCAGAGACACACACACACATATGTAGACCACACACACGCCGACATTCACAGAGACACGCACAGAGACACACACACAGAGACACACACACACACAGACACACACACACAGGCACGCACAGAGGCACACACACAGACACACACAAAGACACACATACAAAGACACACACACAGACACACACCCTCACAGAGACACGCACGCACACACACAGGCACACACACAGGGACACACACAGGGACACACACACACAGACACAACCAGAGACGCACACGGAGACACACACACACACACACACACACACCGAGACACACAGACAAACACAATATCCCGGCAAAGCAACCTAACAGCGATGTGTAGGAGCATATCTGGAAGCATACCCCTTAAGATTCAGATGAGAATCCAGTTGTAGAATTATGCTGTTCTCGCAGTCGTGGTCGCATTCGCGATGCCAGTCGCAGCGGCAACGGCAGTCGCAGTCACAGCCTCAGCCTGCCTCAGCCTCAGCCTCAGCCTGCCTCAGCCTCAGCCTGCCTGCGCCTCAGCCTCAGCCTGCTTCAGCCTCAGCATCAGTCTGCCTTCAGCCTCGGCCTCAGCCTCAGCTTCAGCCTCAGCCTCACCCTGCATTAGCCTCAGCCTCAGCCTGCCTCAGCCTGCCTCAGCATGAGCCTGCCTCAGCATCAGCCTGCCTCAGCCTCAGCCTCAGCCTGCCTCTGCCTCAGCCTCAGCCTGTTTCAGCCTCAGCCTCAGTCTGCCGTCGGCCTCGGCCTCAGCCTCAGCCTGCCTCAGCCTCAGCCTGCATCAGCCTCAGCCTCAGCCTCAGCCTGCCTCAGCCTCAGCCAGCCTGCCTCAGCCTCAGCCTCAGCCTCCTCAGCCTCAGCCTCAGCCTGCCTTCAGCCTCAGCCTCAGCCTCAGCCTTCAGCCTTCAGCCTCGGCCTCAGCCTCAGCCTGCCTCAGCCTCAGCCTGCCTCAGCCAGCCTCAGCCTCAGCCTGCCTCAGCATCAGCCTGCCTCAGCCTCAGCCTCAGCCTGCCTCAGCCTCAGCCTCAGCCTGCTTCAGCCTCAGCCTCAGCTGCCTTCAGCCTCGGCCTCAGCCTCAGCCTGCCTCAGCCTCAGCCTGCATCAGCCTCAGCCTCAGCCTCAGCCTGCCTCAGCATCAGCCTGCCTCAGCCTCAGCCTCAGCCTGCCTCAGCCTCATTCAGCCTCAGCCTCAGTCTGCCTTCAGCCTCGGCCTCAGCCTCAGCCTGCCTCAGCCTCAGCCTGCCTCAGCCTCAGCAGCCTGCCTCAGCCTCGTGGCCTGGGAAGGGCCCCTGGGAACTCGAAGAACACGAAGTGGCCTACAGTTGGCCCCGGGCATTCAAAATCATGCCCAGGAAAGGAATGGAGTTCTGGGAACTCGAAGACCACGAAGTGGGCTACAGTTGGCTCCGGGCATTCAAAATCATGCCCAGGAATGGAGTTCTGGGAACTCGAAGACCACGAAGTGGCCCACAGTTGGCTCCGGGCATTCAGAATCATGCCCAGGAATGGAGTTCTGGGAACTCGAAGAACACGAAGTGGCCTACAGTTGGCTCTTGGCATTCAAAATCATGCCCAGGAATAGATAGAGTTCTGGGAACTCGAAGACCACGAAATGCGTTACAGTCGGCTAAAAAAGGAGTCTCCGGTTTTCCCCGGCACCCGTCTGGCATTTGCCCAACCCCCCTGGGGAGTCATGATGCTCTCTTTTGCGCCCGCTAGAAACCTATCAGTCTTCGCTGTTAGGTAAAAACACGCAGACACACAGACACACACAGGCACACACACAGACAGACACACAGACACACACAGACACACATAGACCCACAGAAGCACAAACAGACACACACACAGACACACACGGAAACACACAGAGACACACACACACACACAAACAAAAACAAACACACAGATACACACAGACGCACACAGATACACACAGACAAACACAGAGACACACAGACACACACAGGCACACACAGACAGAGACACACAGAGACACACAGAGACACACACAGACACACATGGACACACAGACACATGCAGGGAGACACACAGACACACGTAGACACGCACATATACATGCGAACCACACAGAGACACACAGACACACACACACACACACACACACGCATACGAGTCACACAGAGAGACCCACACTGAGACGCACAGAGAGACACACAGAGAGACACACAGAGAGACCCGCACAGAGACGCACAGAAGGACACTCAGAGAGACACACAGAAAGACACACAGAGGGACACATAGAGAGACACACACGGAAACACACAGAGAATTACACACAGAGACACACAGAGAGACACACATAGAGACACACATAGAAACGCACAGAGACACACACAGAGACACACACAGACATACACAGAGACACACAGACACACACACGGATACACAAAGTCACAGACACACCCACACACATACACATAGGCACACAGACACACACACACAGGCACACAGGCACACAGACACACACACACACACGGAAACACACACACACACACACGCACACACACACACGCGCAGCTCGGGGAAGCGAGATCGGGAAGCGAGCACCGGGGCCCCCAGTCTGCCCGAGACCCGCGCGCTCCCGAGAGCAGCCCCCCAAAGATATCGTGGAGGCCAGCCAGCAGCTCGGCTGGCGCCCGCGCGCACGGCGCACCCGACAGACACAACAGACTGAAGGGGCCCTGGGGCACACACAAATAAATATACACACATAGGTAAACATATTCCCCGTCGTTTCTCGTGTTTTCTGGGTTTTTGCCTGCCCCACCACCTCCCATAGTTTCCCATCTTTTCCAGGAGATCGAAGATTAATTGTGTCTGTGTGTTTCTTTCCCTCCTGGAGCATACCGATACCGCTGCTCCCGTCTGCTCCCCAGACCTCTCCCGGGGTGCGCTCTGAGCGTTCTGACCAGAATCTCGAGGCGAATCTAGCCGTGGCGACGAGGGCCTCCCAGGAGGCCCGAGAAGGCGAAACCGAGTCAGGGGTGGGTAGGCGGCAGCGGCACCTCTTCCGACTCTAACGCAGGGGTGCGTCCGCTCCCGCGGTGACGAGATACGACACGATACGATACGATACGATACGATACCACCGCTGCGGACACCGTCCGGGCCTTGCTAAGACCAGGTTGGCAAGGCCGTGGTCTCAGAAATCTGGCGTGCCTGGCCAGCATGCAATGCGAGACGCACGCATAACAAGCCGTGAGGGGAGGGAAGGGGGGAGGAAGGTCCTGAAGGTCGAAGGGGGTTCCACGAGAAGGGCAGGAGGGCCCTGAATCGAATCGATACGTCGGATCGGCGATCGAAATGAATCGGATCGGCGGACATCGGCAGCCGAGTCGGGAAAAATCGAATCGGCGGAAATCGGCAGACTCGTGTGCGTCCAATACGAAATCGAAGCCCGAATCGGAATCCCAAGCCGGATCGAATCGGAATCGGAAGCCATCGAAATCGAATCGAACCGAATCGGAGGAATCGAAATGAGCCCTGGCTGGATCCGATCTCAGCCGCACGTCAGGCTGTCGGAGCGCGGTCGGGAGGACCAATGTTGGAATGGAGGAACAATTTGGAGGGGAGGGCCCCAATCGACTAGACTGAAAAGACTGGCAACACCAAATGGCGCGCCGCCCAACGCCCCCCCAACCCACACCACAAGGAACGCGTGGACCCTTGGATCCCTGAGACCGCTGGGTCCCCTAGACACGTAGATCCCGCCCTGGACTCCTGCACCTCCGCATCCCAAGACACTGGGATCCCTGGACCACTGGGACCCTTCGGATCCAAGCTGCTCCTGGGGCCTTGAGATCGTAAGGATCCCTGGGGCCCGTGGACCTCTGGACTCATGGGATCATGGACCCGTGAGCCCTTGGGGACCCCTGGGGAATCTTGGGATCGATACATCCGCTGGGCCTCCGCGACCCCGTGGGATTGCTGTTCACATGGAGCCCCTGGAGCCCTTGCAGCCCTAGTAACCCGTGGGGCCCGCTGGATCCTCGACCCACATACGGCTGGAGGGCACTTCCTACTCACCGGTGCACACACCCACGCACACGCACACGCACACGCAGCACCACCAACACACACACAAACACACACAAACACAAACACAAACACAAACACAAACACAAACACAAACACAAACACAAACACAACACACAAACACAACACACAAACACAACACAACACAACACAACACAACACAACACACAAACACAAACACAAACACAAACACAAACACAAACACAAACACACAAAGACAATCACACACAAACACAAACACAAACACACACACACACACACACGCACCTGAAAAGCGTATACACTGATCCCAGGCTCAGGGCCAGATTGACTAGGATCGGTGTCGGCATACAGCTGGCGCCCCCCAGGTATGGAGGGCCTGCTCATTGACAGCAGACCTGCCCCGTGGATTCAGTTTTCGAGCACGCAGACTCGCCGAGGGAACAGCTCGGCGTCGGAGCATGAACGGATCCTCTCGGGACGCAGACCGCCGCAGACCGTAAGCCCCTACTGCCAGCCACCAGCCGCGTCCCCCAACCGCTTGGCCCACACTTCGGTCCTGCCCGTCCGTGCACGCGCGCTGACTTGCATCATATACATGCATGTGTTGGGTCAGGTGCGGTTAGCGTTATTGGCAACGACCACGCCGATGCGATATGTGTGCGCAGACTCTGTGAACCATACCGATATCATACTGATACCTAGCTGATTCTCGGAACCACAAGTGGACAGAAGATTCATTCCAATGCGAAGAAGAGGAGGAAGCCCTAGGCGGAAAACAGGACAGCCAGGAGAGAGAGAGAGAGAGAAGAACGGAAAGAACAGGTGTGACAGACGCCCTGAGGCGCGTCGGCGCTACATGCCGCACTTAGGCGGGCACGGAGAAGTTCAGCGTTAAAAAAATTCTACGGAAGGGCGCGCGTGGCTACCAGCAATCACGACGGACAAAGATGCGGGCCAGAAAGCCAGGGCGTTCTTAGTAGTTGCGACCCCGCACGCCAGCGCAAACCCTCACCCCACAGCCTTCTGCCCGCTCCCTGAGGCCGGTGCCCCGGCCGTCCCAATGCTGAGAGGTGTGCCGGGCTCCCTCGCGCCGCCGCCAGCCCCGCCCCGCTGGGCCAACTCCTACTTGGCGAGCGCGCCCGTGGGGCACCCGCCCTGCACGAAGCGCAAGACCACCGCCCGCGCCTCCGCGCTCGCTGCCATGGCCCTGCTGAGCCGCTGCTCGACCTCTTGCGTGGTCGGCGCGGCGCGCGGCAGTCTGCAGAGGCGGCAGCCGCCAAAGGGCAGCACGGCCTGCCAGCACAGCGCGAGCGGCCGACGGCGGCAGTCGGGCGCCTCGCCCCGCCCCATCCCGCCGTCGCAGTCGCAGGCCGTGCAGCCGTCCGTGCTGCTGCCGAGGGTGGCGACGAGCTCGTGATCCGCCACCGCGCTGCTCTGCGGTTGCTGTACGCCGGGCGTGCCCATCCCACCCCGTCGGGCCCAAGATCGCAGGCCTAGAAGTTGACACAAACACCAAGGTCGGCGGTGTGCCTCCACCGAGGGACGAAGATCCCGATCTCGGTGATGGTGGTGATATTTTTGGTTTCCAAGGTGACCGAAGTATTACCATCAACACCGAAATCTAGGATCATTCCCTCTGTGGAGGCAACCCCTGTGTTGGTGTTGGTGCCCATTTCCCGACCACCCACAAGATGCGCTCGCCATGTGCTGAAGGCCACCTGGCCCTGGGAACATGCAGAATGCCATAGGCCCCGCAGTTGCGGAGGAGAGTGCGGGCCGGGGGCGCGCCGACCCGGGTCACCGCTATAGCCCAGGTCAGACATGGCCATGCCCCGAACCTCCTCCTCCTCCTCCTCCTCCTCTTCCTCCTCCGCCTCCTCCGCCTCCTCCTCCTCCTCCTCCTCCTCCTCCTCAGCCTCCTCCGCCTCCGCCTCCTCCTCCTCCTCCTCCTCCTCCTCCTCCTCCTCCTCCTCCTCCTCCTCCTCCTCCTCCTCCTCCTCCTCCTCCTCCCCTCAAGCCTTTACGGCTCAGGCGCATTCTGCACCACCTGAGCTGCCCCAGTACCTTCCCGTGGTGCTTGAGGAATTTCCCCGCAGCAAAACCAGTTTCTCGCTCTTGGGGTCAACCAGAGCTGCGGCTCATGACGTCCCCTGCCCGTCGCTCGAACAGGCTTTGGCGCAGATGCAAGGCCTGCCACGCATGCGAGTACAATGACCGGCTCGACCCAGATCAGCCGCAATGTCCCCGCTGCAGTCGGCCAACAAGGATTCATCGTGCAGGACGCTCGAGATCGCCGTCGGTGGTGCGGTTCATCGAGCAAGCCGAGGTCATTGCCAGCGACGGGTCCACCACCACCCAGCGCGGGGGCCGAGGCTCATCGCGCAGCCGCGGCGACCGTGACCACAGCGGCAGCCACAGTGGCGACCACCTGTCCGTCCATCTACGACAGGCTCTCGCTGCCGCCGAGGACCCGCAGCTGAAGGGCCTTCTGCAGGCGCAGCTCGCACAGCTCGCTGTCACTGCCGACAACGCAGCGCAGCCCCGTGGGTCCGAGGTTGAGTGCATGCGCCAAGCGGATGGAGCTTGGCGCGCCGCGGTCAACCGACACACGCAGATGGTCAACAATGTGATCAAGCTCCGTCCCAGCCTGGCCGCGGCAGAGGCCAAGGAGGCCGAAGCCGCCATGCAGGTGGCCAAGACGGAGTCCGTGAAGAAGAAGGCAGCCGAGGCACTCGCCAGAGCCGAGGGCATCGGCAGCTCCGAGGCGGGGCAGTCGCCGCAGGAGCGACAGGCCGCCTTCACCGTGACCTGGGATCAGGGCCTGTTCGCGGAGGTCGCCGACCTCGACTTCGAGGAGGGCGAGAAGGCCGAGCTCGAGTGGATCGAGGCTGGGCCCGAGGAACCCAAGAAGCAGTTCGACACCAAGGAACCGCAGGTCAGGGAGCTGATCGAGCGGGCGCGCACCGTCCGCAGGTTGCAGGAGGAGCGGACCAAGAAGAAGCGCAAGGGCGACAACGGCCAGGCTGCCCCCGCCCCCTCTGCCGAGCCGACTGGCGCCGCTGGCGCAGGCACGGGCGCAGGGGAGGCGGCCAGCGGCGGCGACGGCGCCGCCCACCAAGCAGCCGTCGCGGAGGAGGCGCTGAAGGCTGAGGCGACGAGGCTATCGGCAGCACGCTTCACCGCCCAGCAGGCGATCGGCAAGGGCAAGGGCGGCAAGGGCGGCGGCGTCGGCAGCCAAACGAGAGCCGCCTCATCTTGACTAGGTTCCGAACCCAGTCAAGCCGTCGCTCCTGGCGACGAGGCGGCTGCCACAAGCCGCAGTACCCGTACTAGTACATTGTTCTACAGCAGCGTCACGTGCATGGGCGGCAGGTGCTGGGAGTACCTGAGCAGTTGCCCTGACGACTACATAGGCCTCGTTGAGACGCACATCTCGTCAGCTGATGTGGGCAGCTGGCAGTCTCGCGCGAGGAAGGAGCGCATGAGGATGGTCTGCAATCACGCACGGCCTTCACGGCATGGGCATCCTGATGGGTGGACTGGTGATTCGTGCGAATCGTCCGCAGGACACGCCAACGAGGGCGGTGAGTGTTTTCTTTCCAAGGGGCACTTGCAGACACACGTGCTGCACGAGGGTGTCCAGTCCGCAGCTCTGCAGGCTAGGCCGTCCACCAGCGTGGGCGGATTCCTCCCGGTAGTGTTGCATTTTTGCGGTTCTTCCATCGTTGTAATATTGTTCTACGGATTTTGTGGTATAGGCCTCGCGGGCCCAACCTCACCCGATTTCGAAGGCTCGGCAGCCTCCTGAGATCCCTCCAACTCCCCTGGGCCGTCGTCGGGGACTGGAATGTCTCGCCACAGGTCCTCGCGGCCTCGTTTTTTTTTGGGGGGGGGCAACAGGTTGGAGGTGAGATCAGGTGCGCCGATGTAGAGCACACCTGTGGCCCTGGGGGCGGGCGTAAGCCATCGCATCTGGACTGCGTGGTGCACTGCGCTGCTGCCCGTGCGTACGTCTCCCAGGTCACCGCGGTGCACGACGCGCCGTGGAAGCCACGCCTTGCCTTAAGAATTCATTTCGTCGCCGAGTGAGAACAGTTGCTCACTCGCATTGTCGATCTCCCGCGGCGGCTCCCGAGCGTGGCCCGGCCTGTCCAGGCCCCCGCTGCAGGGTCCAAGTCTAGTATAGCCAGGGCTAAGAGGGCCGAGCAGACTGCAAAGGCAGTCGAACGTCGAACGTAAAGAGAAACTTCATTCAGTTTTAGTTGGAGATTTGTGGACGGCCGACGCAGGCAACGAGCGAGAGGGCCAGTCCACTTGTGCCGACGATCGGTCCGATCATGAATCGCAGGCCGAGTTCGAGCCCGAGGAAGATCCCTGGGCCGACGACAGTGTTTTTTCAGTGCCGTCGCGAGCCTCAGGTCGCGCCGAGCATGGAGGAACACCAGGCTTTGGAACTCCCTCCACCCCCACCGCTTCAGTCTGCCAGCATCGATGTCGGAACGTCTCACTCAGCCCAGTGTGAGAACCCCCTACTTACCTAGGGAGTCCCAGGGGCCGGAGTCTGCCAGCACAGATAGCGCATCTCGGCCCAGTTTCGGTATCCCGAAAGATGTCTGGGATGGGCATCGTATGCGAATAGGTCTTCTGCCCCCCCACCCCACTCGGCCTGCCGCTGCTGCGGCGTCCTCCGCTGCCTTTTCGCTCAAGCCTGATATCTCTTGTCAGCTCGGGCAGCTCTACGGCTCCTGGGTTGCATCAGTTGAGGCCACTGTCCACGCGCACCATAATCAGGCCATCCTCGGCGGCTCTCGCGCAGAAGGGCCAGAGTTTCGTGTGGTACCAGTTCGGGGGCAGCAGAGCAAGCGGTGTGCAGCGCTGAGGGACCTCAGCAGTTCGCGGTGGACCAGGCTGCACACCATCCTTCAGAACATTTACAGGCACAGGGCGAGGGGCCACGGGCAGCGGCAGCTGGACCAGCTCTACGCGTGCGTCGAGAAGCCCACGGCCAACGCGCCTAGCCAGGTCCCAGGACAGCTGCGGCATCGGGACGGAGTACGGTGGGTACAGTGGGCCGGTTTCCTCGGCCGAATCCGTGCTGCAGCCGACGTCGAGGTCGTGAACTACACCAGCAAGGCAGCTGCCGTCGCGCGCCGCGCGCAGCAGCGGGCAGTGAGGAAGTCCCTCCGTGACTTCCGCGAGTGGGCAGTCACGGAGCCTGCCGTCGGAGCGCTGCATAGGTCACTACGGCCTCAGCATCAGCCAGCTGAGTCTGTCGTCACCGAGGCGGGCACCCTCGTCCATCCACGTGGCTTGATCGATCGGAAGGTCAGCACCTGGGCCGAGCTGCGGGCGCCGCGGGCCCCCGACAGCGCTGGTCTGGGAGCTCTTTTCGACGCCATCCGACAGCGCATCCAGGAGGGGGGCCTGCCACCACTCACGGCGCAGGACGTGAGGCAAGGGCTCCGGCGCCAGCGGGCATCCACTTCCATGGGCGCTGATAGGCTAAGGCCGACTGACCTTCTCAGGCTGCCCGACCCAGCGCTGGAGGAGCTCGCCACCATCCTCAACCTCGTCGAGCAGACGCAGACTTGGCCCCATCAACTCCTCCTCGCAGCGGGGGTTATGAGGGCCAAGAAGGATGGGGGCGATCGTATTATTGGAATTTTACCAGAGATTGCCAGACTGTGGCCCATGTGCCGCGAGGACGCAGTGCAGGAGTGGAACATGGAGTGTTTCGCGCGCTGGGGCGCGGCGGCCAAGGGGAACTCAGCGCTGCGGGAGGCGTGCCAGCGAGCACTGCATGAGGAGCTCGCAGCGTACGTCCAGACATCCCAGGCCCACGGCCTACTAGACGTGGCGCAGTTCTACGACAGCATCGAGTGGTGCAAGCTGGGCGAGGAAGCGCTCGAGGTTGACTTCCCACCATGAGGGCCCACGTTCAGTCCTCGCCCGGACTCACGGGCACGCGAGAGACATTCGTGGCCACGTATCTCGTGCGCCGCCACGTATCGTGCGCGGCCAGGCATCGCGCGCGCCTCCGGGGCCCCCTCATTCGCAGGGGCCCCGATCGCAGGGCCTGCCCTGCAGAGGATTCCACCTCGGCCCAGCAGACCTGGGAAAGCCAAAACTCGATTCACCGCCGCCCTCCTCCGCTGTAAATTCTCCCCCATCCAAGCCAATCCAAATCCCGGGGCATGGGCGCGCGACAGAGGGGGGGGGAGCTACTTGGGGGGGGCGCGGCGGCGATGCGAGTTCTGAACCCCCCCCCCATTGCATTCTTGAAATACCGATAAATGACGGCATCAACCCCGAAGCGATTATACTTCCAATTGCAGTTCGCCAGCGAGCGGAGGCCCGAGGTCACAAGGTTTGCGCCCTAGGAGGGGTGGGGGAGGACAAGGATGAGAGGATGGGATGGAGGAGAACGAGAAGGGGGGCGAGCAGGAACAGGAAAGAGGGGATGGGCCTGGCAGATCCCCGAAATCCGAATGCGCCCGTGGCGCGCCGCTCGCTCCTCTGGGCCCCGGGGAATTTCACCAAGGGTCGCCGTGGGCGGCGGGGGCGGGCCCATCCGAGCGCTCCAGAGCCGATGACCCAATCGTCGTCGTCGTCGGGGTCCCGCGGGGCCCCCTCCAATCACGAAGCTCACCTGCTGACGTTGGGCTCGGTGGAAGGCCTGCCGTCCTTCTCCTTCTCCCCCTCCTTCTTCTCCTCCTCGCCCTCCCTTTTCTCCTCCTCGTCCACCCCCTCCGCCGCCTCCTCCTCTGTCCTCCTCCGCCTCCCTGTCCTCCGCCTCCTCCTCCTCCTCCCCCCCCCCCTCCTCCTCTCCTCCTCTTCCTCCTCCCCCCCCCCCCGCTCCCCGGATGGATTCTCGGCCGCCGCTGCAGGGGCGGGGCCTCTCCCCCGACTGACACTTGCGTCGCCGAGGGGCGCGGGCGCGCGCGAGAGAAGGAGGGGGGGGGGGGGGGGGGAGGGGGGGGAGGAGGCGGAGGAGGAGAGAGGAGGAGGAAGAGGAGGAGAGGGGGGGGGGGGGGGGGGGGGGGGGAGGAGGGGAAGGCAGAGTAGCAAGACTATATGGAGAGGGCGGCCGAGCGGCGGCGGGGATCGACGCATGGGCCAGCATCGGCAATAAATGCATCGGCGACGCATCAGCGATGAGCGACGCATCGAGGATGCATCGGCGACGTGCGGGGCGAGAGACGCGCCGAAGGTGCATCGGCGACCTGTCTGCGAGCATCGGCGACGCATCGGCGATTGGCGACGCATCGAAGATGCATTGGCGTTGAACGAACGAAATCGGCCTGCCGCCGCAATGCGCCGATCCCAGGGAGAGGGAGGTGGGGCGAGCTGCGTCTGCGCAGTGCTCAACGGCGATCTTTGTCGCTGCGCCCCCTGCAACGGCCGCCCTGCAGGAAGGCCCGCGCCGCGATGGTGGGCTGGGCTGCGGGGCCAGGGGGTGGGGCGTGGGTGGGCGGCGCGTGCGTGTGCGTGTGTGTGTGTGTGTGTTGTGTGTGTGTGTGTGTGTGTGTGTGTGTGTGTGTGTGTGTGTGTGGTGTGTGTGTGTGTTGCGCGCGCGTGCGCGTGTGCGCGTGGTGGGTGGGTGGGGGGGGGGGGGGGGGGGGGGGGGGAGAAGGAAGTGGAGGATCAGGAGGGGGGCGGAGGAGGAGGGGCGGGGGCAAGGGCGAGAGAAGAGGGGGGACGAGACGAAGGGGGAAGGGGAGGAGGATGAAGGGGGCATGAGTGAGGGAAGGGGAAGAGGAGGAAGATGCGGATCATGAGAGATAAGATCAGGAGGAAGAGGAGGAGACGCAGGAAGAGGAGGGATGGGGGGGGAGATGGGGGGGGGGCAAAACCCTTCCTTTCTCCATCCCCCATCGCGCCCCCCACCCCGCCCCCTCCGATTTCGGGCGCCTTGCGCGCCCTTCTTCGAGGCCGCGCAGCCCCTAGCCCGGGCGGCTACTTGCGCCGCCCGCTGACCGCGGGCCCTCGGAGTGGACCGATCGGCGTCTGACGCCGCGCTCTCTTGCGCAACTATATTGAGAGGGGGGGCGAGGAGGGGGGGGCGGGAGGGGGAGGGGGAGGAAGATGAGGATGTTGAGGAGGAGTAGGCGAAGGAGAAGGAGGAGGATGAGGATGGAGGAGGAGGAGGGGGGGGAGGGGGAGGGAGAGGAGCACCCCTTGCGCTCACGAAGGTCGCTGAAAAAGCCCGCCGTCAGCAGGCGAGTTTCATGGCCGAAACAGCTCGCCGCCATAGCAGAAGAGTTTCGCGACGGGAGTCCTCCAGGACTGAAGAGGAAGGATCGTTTGCTGACCTCCGAGAGCGCACAGGACCTTCCTCTCCCTCCTCCTCCTCCTCCTCCTCCTCCTCCTCCTCCTCCTCCTCCTCCTCCTCCCCCCTTTCCTCCACTCCTCCTCCTCGTCCCCCCCCCCCCTCGTCGTTATGCACCTCCTCCTCCTTCTCCTCCTCCTCCTCTTCTTTCCTCCCCCCCCCCCCCCCGTTCCGTTCCCCCTTCGCTCGCTGGATCGGCCTTTGGGGGCATCTCATCCTCCTGATCCCCCCCCGCCCCGCCCTCCCACTCGCCCTGCGCGGCTCTTTCACGCTTGGCCCAGGAGCGCAGCAGCGCGAAGCGCGTGCATAAGAGGCCGCCGCCTTCCAGGCCTTCGCCGGGCCCTCCGTCCACGGGAAGTTCTTGCCCTTCTTGGCGCCCCACTCCGGGCCCTCGGCGATCTCCTTCGCGTGGCGCTTCACCTTGAACGTCCCGCGGTTCACCGGCAGGACCTCATTGGCTGCGCCCGACTTGCTCGCCGCCGCGTAGCTCAATCGGCCGCGGGCGCCCTGCGGCAGCGCGTCCTCGCAGGGCAGGCCGACGGGGGGGCCGACAAAATATGATTGCGATGCTCTGCATGTAGCTGGCTTGCAAGCTTGCCCTCGGCTAGTTTGCAAGCCAGCTGCGCGAAGCATCGCAATCGCCATTTCCGCGGGCCCCTCATTCGCCGCCCGATCCTTCGGCATCCCTACAGGGATCGGCAGCGCCTCCTTCTCCGCGCCCTTCCCCGCGCCCTTCTCGGCCACCTTGACCTCTGGCTCCTTCGCGGCAAGACATTTGACCTTGTCCTTGGCCTTGTGCATGCCGTGCTCGGCCCACTTGAAGGTCGCCTTGCCCTTCCCCTTCCTCTCCTGCCGCGCCGCCTTCTCCTCCCCGGACTTCCTGTTCCTCGTGCGCGGGATCGGCGGCGGAGGCGACGCTGCCAAAGCCATCGCGACCTTGTCCGCCCCTCGCGGGTTCGGCGGCGCGCCGTGCGCAGCGGCGGCCCCGCTCGCTGCGCCTCCGCCAATGGCGATGTTGAGCGCCGCCTCCAGCTCGGCATCCCATGGGAGGAGAGCCGACGACCCCCCCCCACCCCCCTATCCCTTGGACTTGAACCGAACAAAATCCCCCCGAGAGCCCGCCTTTGGTTTCTCTGACCCAGGGTCCTTTTTTTGCACTTCCCTGGTCTCTCCTTGCAGAGACTCTGGAGCTCGTCATCATTAACTTCCTCCCCGACTTCTACCCAGAGCACCGAGATGCAAGCTTCGAGCGCCGCGGCATATGCGGTTTCAATAACTTCAACCCGCTCCCAAGCTTCTCGAGATGCTTCCGTCAGATCCTGCCAGGGACAGTAGGGGGGTGCTCCTCCTCCCCCAAGGCCTCCTCCTCCTCCACAGCCTCCTCCTCCTCCTTCCCCCCGTGATCCTCCCTCTCTTCTGTCCTCCTCCTCCTCCTCCTCCTCCTCATCATCATGATCATCATCATCATTTTCATCATCATCATCACCATCAGCATCATCATCATCATCATCATCATCATTCTCTTCTCCCTCTCCCCTCCTCCCCCTCCCCCTCCCCGTCCCCCCCCCCCCCCCCCCCATCCTCCTCCTCCCTCTCCCCCTCCTCCCCTCCTCCTCTCCTCCTCCTCCTCCTCCTCGTCCTCCTACCTCCTCCTCCTCCTCTCCCCCCCCTCCTCCTCACCTCCTCCTCCTCCTCCTCCTCCTCCTCCTCCTCCTCCTCTCCTCCTCCTCCTCCTCCTCCTCCTCCCCCTCCTCCTCCTCATTCCTCTCCTGGCTCGCTCTCACCCGCCAGTTGGAAATGCCCGCAGTCCTGCACTAGCTGCCTCCTGCCGTCTGCTGGTGGCTCATCTGCAGCGTCCTCAACTTCATCATCTGGCTCCGAGCTCTCGGCTGCCTCTTCCTCTTCTCCCTCGGCGCTGTCTTCATCATCGCTTGCAGCGTCGCTGGGCTCGCTGCCCTGCTGGTCCATCATGATGAACTGAGCGTGCTGCGCCTCCAGCTCCTTGATGTGCGCATCGTCATCGTTCTTCTCGGCGCCCATGAGTGCAGCCTCCGCAATCCAGGCGGCCTCAAGCCTTGCAGCCTCCGAGCTGTCGGCGCGGGGCTCGATTGCTACCTCCTCTGAGCCTGGCACCTCCCTGTCCTCATCTGGCTTGCCTGGCACCTCCCTGTCCTCATCGGGCTTGCCTGCCCCTGCGCCTGCCGCCGCCTCCTGAGCTGCGCCCGCCGCCATCGCACTCTCGCCTGCCATCCACTCTGCAGCAGAGCCAGAATCTTCAAGATAGCACGCAGGCAGCTGCGTCTTGAAGTTCGTGAAGATCTCCGCCAGGTCCGCAGGTTGGGTCGGTTGCTCCTGCCCAATGCTGCTGTCGCCACCCTGCTCATGGGCCTGCTTCCCACCACCGCTACCATAGGTTGGAGGGGCAGGGGGTCCTCCTCCTCTTCCTCCTCCTCCTTCTCCCTCTTCCTGCTCTTCCTCCTCCCCCTCCCCCCCTCCATGATATGGTAGTGGTGGTGGAAAACAGTCTCATCACCTGCGTCTCGACAACCTGGGCGATGGCCTTGCTGCCCTCATCGACCATCTCGCCGCTCGCGGCCTGCGACTCTAAGACCTCGATGACCTCGCAATTGTCGACCTTGTCGCCCGCGCTGCCCTGCTGGCGAGCCTCGTCGGCCGCCTCCTCGGCCTCAGCCTCACCCTGGTGAGCCTCGTCGGCCTCCTTGTCCTCGGCCTCGCCCTGGTGGGCCTCGTCGGCCTCCTCGGCCTGGACCTCGCCCGGGTGGGCCACGACGCTCTCCCAGTCACCCTCGGTCGTTGCGTCTGGCCCGTCTGCGGGCTCGTCCCACTGCATCTCCTCGTCGCGCTTGCGCAGGGCCATCTTGAGCTTCTTCGCCCGGGAGTCCTTCGCGCCGTCGGCGCGCCTGCGCAAGTACCGCAAACCTGAGTATAGCCCTTTCAATTTGAAACCCTCCGACATGGCTTGAGCAGCTGGCCCTTCTTCAGCCTTCAGCAGGCCTTGGTTCAACTCCTGATGAAGAGCGATGAGGCCGTCCGCGATCCAGAATGCCGAGGGGAATTTCACATGGCACGTTTCGATGATCGCCTGCAGCCAGAACGCGTAATTTGAAATCGTCTCCGGGCCGACGCGTCCTGACGGGATGTTGAAGATGTCTGTGCCGCCGAAGGACCCTGCTATCAGCAGGCTGATCTTGGCCTCGCCAAGGCCGCTCATCCAGTGCTGGACGAGCTCGTCGACGGACTCCTTGGTCCAATTGACTTTGTCGGGCGAAAACTCCTCCTCCTCCTCCTCCTCCCCCCCCCTCCTCCTGCTCCTCCTCGCCCTCTCCGCCCTCCGTCGTCATCCTGGTCCTCCTCTTCATCATCGTCCTCCTCCACCTGTTACCACCATTTTCCCTCCATCTCTCTCTCTCCCCGTTCTCTTCTGCTGGCCCCCCCTCCCCCCTCGATCCTCATCCTCGCCTTTCTCCCCCTCCCCCCTCCCTCCTCCTCCGCCTCCTCCTCCTTATCCCCCCCCTCCTCCTCCTCCTCCTCCTCCTCCTCCTCCCCCTCCCACTCCCCCTCCAACTCTCCTCCTCATCCTCATCAGCATCATCATGACCATCGTCATCATCAGCAGCATCATCATCATCCCTCTCGCCCTGTCCCACCTCCATCTCGTCCTGCCCCTCTGGCTCCTTCTCCCACCTCAAGCTCGCCCTCCCTCCTCCTCTCCCCCCTTCTCAACCTCCTTCTGCTGCTCCTCCTGCCCCTTCTCCTCTTCTTCCTCGTCCACCTCATCCTCCTCCTGCTCCTCCTCTCATCCTTCCCCCCTCCTTCATGGGCGACCTTGCGGCCCCGGAGCGAGCGCCAGCCCGCGGGCGACGCGGCGCCGTCCTCCGAGAGGACCACCGCCATCGCCGGGAGGCGCGGTGGCGCGCGCAGAGCGCGCCCCAAGGGGCCCCAGGGGCGCGCCCTTGAAGTCAGAAGAGCGAAGAGTCGGGGGCGCAATGCAGGGGGTGGAGGGCGGCGGCGAGGGGGGGGGAGAGAAGTGGATGGAGGCGGGAAGGGGCGGCAAGGGAGCCAGGGCGGATGGATGCGGTGAGAGTAGGAAAGGGTGAGCAGGATAAGGCGGGAGGGGATGCTTTTGGGGGGGTGGAGATTGAAAAGTTGGACACTGCAAGAAGGATGAGAAGGAGGAGGGCAACGGTAGGGAGGGGGGAAGAAGGGGAGGGGTGAGAAGCAAGGTTTGAAAGGGCGCGTCAGGGCGGGGGGAGGAAGGACGAGGGAAGGGAGGGAGGGCGAGGAGGGAAGGCGGGGACAAATAGAGGAGAGCGAAGGAAAGGGGCGGGGGGAGGGGGGGGGGGGGGGGGGGGCGAGCATAGGGGCAAGCGGCCGCAGCGCCGCGGAAACGGCACCTGCGGCGCGCGCGCGCCTGCCGCCCGGGCGGCGATCGCCGCGCTTCGGCGGTCTCGGCCGGAGCCGCTGCGAGACGGAAGGAGAAGGGCAGGAAGAAGGGAAGATGGTTGAATTAAGAGGGTGGAGGAGGAGGAGAGGAGGAGGAGGAGGAGGAGGAAAAGGAGGGGGGGAGGCGGAGGGGCAGTAGTAGGAAAGTAGGAAGAGAGGAGGGAGGAGGAAGGAGGGAGGGAGGGGAGGAGGGAGAGGAGAGGAGGAAGGAGGAAGGGAGGGGGGGGGGGAGGAGGAGGAGAGGGAGGAGGAGAGGGAAGAGGAGGAGGGGGGGAGAGGAGAGAGGGAGGAGGAGGAGAGAGAGGGGGAGGAGAGAGAGGGAGGAGGAGGGAAACATCGGGCGATGGGCTGCCCGCCGCGGGCAAGCCGCCGCCGGGGCCGCCCCCCAGCGCGGCGCGCAGAATTCCGCCGCACTTCCTGGAAAACAAAGCGCGAGGAGGGAGGGGGAGGATTGTGCTAGGATTGTGCTACTTAGGACTTACGCAGATGGAAAACACCACGCAAGCCGCCTCACGCCTTGCAAGCCGTACTTACATAGGCGTTCCTGGTGACTGGCCGCACTCCCATAACGAATCAGTCTACCCTTGGCCGTTCTCGTTCGGGATGGTGGATACCTCCTTCACAATGCCGTCCACTTACACTGACCGTCAGAAAAGCTTGGCCTAAAACACGGCTGACACGTCTGACAGTCCTTGCTGCCACTGCCTGTCTTCCCCTTCTCGCACGAGTTGATGCCAGCGTTGTAGCTAAGATATTGGGCTCCAGCTACGCCCCCCACTTCTCGCGCGAAACTTGCCCAGAGCTCTCGACTAAATTGGGCTCCAGCTTCACCCCCCGCTTCCCGCAAGAGGCTTCTCACAGAGCCCCCGCCGATACTGGGCTCTAACTTCGCCCCCCACTTCTCGCAAGAGGTTGGCCCTGAGCTCTCGACACTAGTGGGCTCCAGCTTCGCCCCCCGCTTCTCGCTGATGACTCCGCTCCCGCGTTCGCCCTTCTCGCAATGCCGGGTGAGAGCACTGCGCCCCTTCTCGCAGGAGCTGATGCCAACATTGTAGCTGATGACCCCGCTCCCACGTTCGCCCTTCTCGCAATGCCGGGTGAGAGCACTGCGCCCCTTCTCGCATGAGCTGATACCAACACTGTAGCTGATGACCCTCTCCTGCGGATGCCTTGGTTCCGGTCTCACCTCCGTCTCGCGGAGCACAGCCAGAGCCTGATGCCGCTGCTGGTCCTTCTCGCACGCGTCGATACCAACGCTGTAGTTAAGGACGTCTGGTTCCAGTCTCACCTCCGTCTCGCGGAGCACAGCCAGAGCCTGCTGCCACTTCCCGCCGTTCTCGCACGCGCCGACTGTAGCGCTGTAGTGGAAGACGTCGGGCACTTGCTTCACCTCCGCCTCACGGAGCCCAGCCAGAGCCTGCTGCCACTGCCCACCCTTCTCACACGCGCTTCTTTCGGCGCTGTAGCTGAGGACGGCGGGCTGTACCCCTACTCTCTCCCGCTCGCGGAGTCGGGCCAGAGTCTGCTGCCACTTCTCGCACTTCTCGCGCATGCTGATTCCAGCGTTGTGGCTGAGGAAGGCGTCGGGCCCCTGCGATTCTTGGGCTGCGCGCTGTAAGGCATCACCCCTGCTTGCCGAGAGGAGGAAGGGAAGGGGGAAACGGACGGGGAAGGGGCGAAAGGAAGGGGAGGCATCTTGGCGGCCCCGCATGCGCCTATTCGCGGCGCCGCCACTGCGGGCGACGGCGTTTATTGATGGCACCATGCTTCTTTACGGCTCCCCGAAGCATCGCCGCTCCGAAGTTAGTTTGCGACGGGAACGCCCAGGCGGTCCACGCAGGGACGGGCCGCTCGGGCACAGAACGGCTAGGAAGGAGGAGGAGGAGGAGGAGGAGGAGGAGAAGGAGGAGGAGGAGGAGGGGAAGGAGGAAAAGGAGGAGGAGGGGAGGAGGAGAGGAGGAGGAGAGAAGGAGGAGAGAGGACGAAGAGTCTCCTCGTCACCAGGCTGCTGGCAAGAGCGAAGCGCATGATTGTTTTCATCCGCCGACTTCCTTGGAAACCAAAGAGCGAGGAGGAAGGGGTCTCCTCCTCCTTCCCTTCCTCCTCCCTTCCCCCTGCGTTCATCCATCCTCCTCCTCCTCCCCCTCCTCCTCCTCCTCCTCCTCCTCCTCCTCCTCCTCCTCCTCATCGTCCTCATCCTCTTCCTCCTCCTTCTCGTCCTTCTCGACGGATCCCTCCTCCGCCACGCAATGGACATGGGGGCGCTTCGATCGGCTGTGTTGCGTGTACACACGCGTGCCGCATTTGAGCAATGAGTTCAGACATCAATCCTATATGATTGCTTTCATTCTTCTGGGGAAAAAACATTATTTCGCATCGAAAAACGGTGGAAAAAAAACGTCTTAACTTCGAAATCCATCTGTTTCGTGTTAGGGTGCCGCTAGAGGTCCAGAGCCAACATGTGGGTTTTGTTAAATCGCTGTTTGCTTAAACCCTTCATGTTCAGCCATTTCGTGGGCCCAAGAAAATGGGTTGTCGCCGAACTGCGCACGGAAAGCACATGTTCGTGGGCTCACGGAAATCTTTCCGCTGGCACACGAAAAATACGTTCCGCGCAGCATTTTGACGAAAACTTGTTTTCGTGAGCCCACGAAAATTGCTTGATTTCGTGGGCCCACGAAAATAATACATTTGTCGTGCCCCCACGAAATGGGTTGAACAAGCAAGTTTTTACCAAACAAATGATTTAACAAAACCCATATGTTTTTCGAAGTTAAGATGGGGATTTTTACACGGCAACTCACGAACACTTATTCGCGGCGCCATCTGAACATTCTTTCGTGCCCCCCCCCCCCTTCCCCCCCCCCCCTCCCCCCGCGAAATGGGCAACATACAAAGTTTTTTACCGAAAAACTGATTTAACAAAGCCCATATGTTGGCTCTGGAACTCTAGCGGCACCCTGAAGCGAAACATTTGAATTCCGAAATTAAGATGAGCATTTTTACACGAAAACTCACGAACACTTTGTCGTGGCGCCATATGAACATTATTTCGTGCCCCCCCCTCCCCCCACGAACGTGGCAAAAACATATATATGTTTTAACCAAAAAATGATTTAACAAAACCCATATGTTGGCTCTGGAACTCTAGCGGCACCCTAAAGCGAAACATTTGGATTTCGAAGTTAAGATGAGGACTGTTACACGAAAACTCACGAAAACTTTTTCGTGCCGCCATCTGACGAACATTATTTCGTGCGCCACCCCATGACATTTTTTTTTTTTTTTTTTTAAAAAAAAAGGAGGTTTAAACAAACAATGATTTGAAAAAGCTCACATGTTGGCTCTGGAACTCTAGCGGCACCCTAAAGGCGAAACATTTGATTTTCGAAATTAATGCGAAATTGTGTGAACATTTTCACGAAAACATATTCCGAGGGCGCACGAAACAATTTTCGTGGCGCAATTTGACGAACGAAATTGGCAAATTAAGGCTTTTACAGAAAAAAACATGTTGGCTCTCTATAGCGAAAAAATGAATTCCGAAGTTAAGGTGTGTTTCACGGGAACATGCTTCGTGACAAACAAAAATGATATTTCGCGGGGCGAGCAAACAAATTGAATAAGTTCAAATAAATTTCGTTGAAGTTATATTATATATATACTAGAACCACGCGCGCGCTTCGCGCGCGCTTAGGTTCTAGTTTGCTCCGAAAACGGTGTTCGCAAGCACGGGTCCGATTCCGTGGCGATTCGCGGGAAATCTACGTCCGAAAATGACGTGTTGCCAGAGGCAGGTCCGCGGATGCTTTAATGCAACGTGTCCAGTGTATCCAACGATTGCATACTTGTTACATATGCTACATATTGTATTGTTCTGCAATATTATGCCCCCCCCCTTGGAGCCGCGCCACATCGTCGGACCAAATCTGGAGGGCCTCATTCTGGGCCTCAAAACATAGAAAGACCTATGGAAAATCAACAATTTCGGCCTCTTGGGCCTCTTGGGACTCCAAGAGGGCCTCAAGATGGCCGACGATGGCCCCAAGACAGCCCAAGACGGCCTCAAGACGGCCCAAAATGGCCCCAAGAGGGCCCATGAGGCTCCCAAGAAGATCCACGAGAGCACTCAAACCCGAACAATCTTTCCATGACACCCTCACCCTTAGACCCGAACCTTGAGACCGAAGACCCGAGCCCAGAAATCGAACCCGAACGCCTCAACATCTCAAATGAAGAGGCTCATCCCCGCTCCACCGTTTCCTCCTTCCTTCTGAATCCTTGGGCGCCCGTTTCCACGTTCGTGCGAGGCCTCATTCCCAAGCTTGTCTTGGGGCGCCCTTGGGCGCCTCTTCGGGCTTTTGGAATAAGTTGGATACGTGGTACGAAAGGAATGGAGTAAGTTTTGGCTCCCGGGGCCCTTTTGGAAGGCCTCTTGGAGCCTTCTTGGGGCGTCTTGACGGCCTCGTGGCCCTTCTGGAGGCCATGTTGGGCCGTATCGGAGCGCTCCGGGGGCCCTCTCGGGGCGACCGGGAAGTTGGGCGGACTGGGAGGCCCGGGGGCCGCCCGAGGAGCGTCCCAGGAAGCCCTCCTAGGCCCTCTTAGCGCTGTCCTCAGGCGTCCTGGGGCGTCCTTGGGCGCCTCCTGGGGCTGTCTGACAACTCGGACAGCCAAGGGATGAGATATCCTAAAAATGTACGTTTTACGAAGGGAAGGGGGCCATTTTGGTCTCCCGGGGCGCTCTTGGGGGGCCTCTTGGAGGCCTCTTGGGGCGGTTTGATGGCCTCTTGTCCCTTCTGGAAGGGATCTTTGGCGGTCTTGAAGCGATCCTGGGCTTCTCTCGGCGCTCTTGGAGCCTTCTTTGGCGGACTGGGAGGCCCGGGGGCCGCCCGAGGAGCGTCCCGGGAGGCCTTCCTGGGCTGTCTTCGGGCTATCCTAGGGCGCCTCGTGGGGCTTTCGGACCGCTCCGACAGCCAAGGGAGCTGATATCCTAAAAATGTACGTTTTACGAAGGGAATGGGGCCATTTTGGTCTCCCGGGGCGCTCTTGGGGGGCCTCTTGGAGGCCTCTTGGGGCGGTTTGATGGCCTCTTGGCCCTTCTGGAAGCGATCTTTTGCGGTCTTGAAGCGATCCTGGGGTTCTCTCGGCGCTCTTGGAGCCTTCTTGGGCGGACTGGGCAGCCCGGGGGCCGCCGGAGGAGCGTCCCGGGAGGCCCTCCTGGGCCGTCTTGGGGCTGTCCTCAGTCGTCCTGGAGCGTCCTTGGGCGCCTCGTGGGGCTTTCTGGCCGCTCCGACAGCTAAGGGAGCTGATATCGTAAAAATGTACGTTTTACGAAGGGAATGGGGCTATTTTGGTCTCCCGGGGCGCTCGTGGGGGGCCTCTTGAAGGCCTCTTGGGGCGGTTTGAGCGCCTCTTGACCCTTCTGGAAGCGATCTTTGGCGGTCTTGAAGCGATCCTGGGGTTCTCTCGGCGCTCCTGGAGCCCTCTTGGGCGGGCTGGAACGCGCGGGGGCCGCCGGAAGGGCGCCCCGGGAGAGGGCCGCACCCTATATACAAGGGAGGTTCCGGCCCGGGGCCCGGGGCCCGGGATCTCCCATATATGTATATATATGGTGAACAACGCAACGTAATTTGATTGAACACATGTCGCGAAGTTATCTGAACCCCACGAGAGACATACGGTCACACGAGGAACATTCGTGGCCACGTTCATCGTGTGACGAAAGGCCCGTCCTGGCATGCACGTGGGCCCTGATGGCAGCGGAGGTCTTGGGCCTCGACATCCTACAGCGCACCGCGCCCCGCGTCCTCACGCAGAGCGGCGCGCGTGCGCTGGGCATCTTCCGCAGCCGATCGGTCGTGCCAGGGCCTGCGGTCGGGGGCCAGGTTCGCCGAGGTGATGACCTTCAGGGCTCTCAAGAAGATCGCGGAGGTTCACTGGCGGCACTCCCATCGCATATGGGTCGACGACCTCCCCCAACGCATGCAAGGCTCACGACGGGCAATGCGTCGGCACATGGTGCGGTGTCTAACCGACACGTGTGCCGAGCTCGGTGCGCGGGGGCTCAGCATTGCCAAGAAGAGCGTCATCATCTGCTCGGACATGGATGGCGCCAGGTTCATCGCGGGGGCCATGAAGCGCAGGGGCTACCCCATCCAGTGCAAGGGCCAGGCCAGCTACCTCGGCGCCGACCTCGGAGCTGGGGTCCGACACGCTCGGACCAACCGCGCGCAACGGCTGGCGCGACACGGCCTCATGCACAAGAAGATCGCGCGCCTGGCGCGGGCCACCAGAAGGTACCGCGTCACGGGCCGGCTCGCCCAGCAGGGCGGACAGGCCGCGGGCGCATGCGGTCGCCAGATTCACGGAGTTTACGGCACGTCGCTGATGTTATTCCGACGACGACTTGGCGACGCAGTCGGCCCTCGCCTACCTGGGCGCTGCCTGACCACTCTTCTCGACCTCAAAACGGAGCAGCGCGACCCTGCTCGACGATTTCCTCGAGAGGCCGTCCAAGAGTGGCTGGGGCACTGGGTGCAGGCAGGGCCGCTACAGAAGACGATCCAGTTCACATGGCGCAAGGTTGTCGACAACTTCCGAGCCATGCCAGCACAGCAACGGGCCAAACATGCACGAGGACCCCAGTCAGCCATCGTCCTCTATCTGCCCGAGACTGGCTGGGACCCTGTACAGCCCAACGAGTGGAGGTTACCGGGGGTTCTCGCCGACGGCACTGACACGTGGGAGTTCAAGACGGAGGCGCTGTCGGGGATCCCAGCTGTGGACATCCCAGAGGCGCTGCTCACCGACCTGGACAACAGCATCCAGGACAGATGCTGGCGACAAGCCAGCAAGCATCACGGCGGCGGTGGCATGGAGGGCGGAGTCGACAACCACTCCTACCGACGGCTGCTGAGGTACCTCGAGTCCTTGAGGAACGGCGTGCGCCTCGCGACGCTCATGCTGGCCATCGCCACTGGGGCCATGTGGCCCAAGGCCCGTGTTCGGGCCGAGGTCAAGGACGCCGACACCGACGGCTACTGTGGTCGATGCGGCGAGACTGAAGAGACCGAGTTTCATCGAGTATGGCAGTGCCGATGCCGAGTAGAGTGCCCGATCTACGAGGGCACCGACGACCTCATCGCAGAGGCCACGGCACAGCAGCACATGTACGAATGCTATTGGACACGGGGGCTCATCCCACGCAGCTGGACAGCCTTGCCGCCTCCCGTGGCACACGAGTGTTGGGAAGTCCACGGGGCCGATGCGTACGGCCCAGGATGTTTCAGCAGTGGGCATGGCGAACCCACCTATGTTTTCGGCGACGGCAGCGGCGGGGGCGACACATCCAGCGTACCCCTTCGTCGGGTCGGCGTCGGCATCGCAGTATTTCATGATGTAGCCAAAACCGGCATGGACATGCAGGGTGCTGCCTGGGGACCTCTCCCAGGCTGCCGACAGACCGTCATCCGCGGCGAGCTTATGGCGCTGCTGATGGCCCTCACGACTACGACGGGCGACCTGGTCTATTTCACAGACAGCGAGGGTGTCTATCTCAACTACCACAATGGTCATCGTGAGACGCCCAAGGGCGCGGATGCAGACTTGTGGTATCGTGTTCGAGAGGCCGCACGAGAACGGCGTGCAGACGTGATTGTGATGTGCATACGGTCCCACATGACCGAGGCCGACATTTGCTCGAGGAAAATCAGCAGGTCCCTAGCCTACGGCAACACCGTCGCTGATGAACTCGCCGCTGGAGCGGCTCGTGAATGCAGGGTTCCCAAGCACGTTCGCCAGGAGTATGCCCGTGTAGAGCAGAAAGCGTTTTCTGTCCGTTTGAGGATCCTCAGGGCCCACATAGACGCTCTTGAGGCCGACAGAGTTGCCCACCCCGAGGGCCCTCGACGTAGGAGGCCGAAGCCTAAGGCTCCAGCCCAACCGCCTGCCCCCGCTGTGTGTGCCGTCTTTTCTTCGCAACACGCTTTGGACAGCGCTGGCAGTAAATGCAGCAGGTGTCAGAGCTCAGCCCCGCTTGCTCGCAGGACTGAATGGCTCGGCATCAGTTGCTATGACCTTGAGAATGTTGATGGCACTTATATGAGACCCCCCCCTCGGGAAGCAGGTACATGTGGCGGGAGGATTTGCTCATTAAACCCATCGTTTAAGGTTCCACACTGGGCTGAAATTGTGGTTTTGTTCTCACTGCGGGGTGTACGCCTCCCGACAGATCGGGAAGTTAGCCGTCGCATGTGACACACCCACCGCCACAGGGCGGGAGTATTTGCGCCGTATTGCAATGGGGTCCTGGCCCAAAGCGCTCAGCAAAGCTGAGACCATCCAGAGAATGGGGAAGCAACAGGCACCTCAGTAGGTGCCAGCGGACCTACATGTTCATATCGCTACGCGATCAGGCAGAATCTCCAGTCTCCTCCTCCTCCCCCTCCCCCTCCTCCGCCTCCTCCTCCTCCTTCTCCTCCTCTTCCCCCTCCCCCTCCCCCATCCCCCTCCTCCTCCTCCTCCTTCCTCCTCCTCCTCCTCCTCCTCCTCCTCCTCCTCCTCCTCCTCTCTCCTCCTCCTCCTCCTCTTCCCCCCCCTCATCCTCCTCCTCCCCCTCTCCCCTCCCCTCCCCCTCCTCCCCCCTCCCCCTCCCCTCTCCTCCTCCCTCCTCCTCCTCCTCCCTCCTCCTCCTCCTCCTCCTCCTCCTCCTCCTCCTCCTCCTCCTCCTTATAACCTCGCGACCCCAGATCGGTGAGGGCGGGGAGGGGGAGGGTCGGCTCCACGTGACCCGCTCTGGGCACCCCGACCCCAGTCACGCTGCTGTCTCTTGGGGTGGCATGTTCTGCTTCCGTCGGGCGAGGAGGGGAAGCAGGAGGAGGAGAAGGAGGAGGAGGAGGAGGGGGAGGAGGAGGGGGAGGAGGTGGAGGAAGAGGAGGAGGAGGAGGAGGAGGAGGAGGAGGAGGAGGAGGAGAGGAGGAAGGAGGTAGGGGGAGGAGGAGGAGGAGGAGGAGGAGGAGGAGGAGGAGGAGGAGAGCTATGCACATGCACCGATCCTGGCAAAGCCCGTCCTTGACCCAGGATCGGTGCATGTGTCTTCCTGGCCAAGGTAGGAGGGCGTATGCACCGAACCTGGGCTCAGGATGGGCCTGGCCAGAATCGGTGTGTGTGTGTGTGTGTGTGCTCTCGTGTGTGCGTAGCTCCCTTTCCTCCATTCCGCCACCTCCTCGGAGAGCGGCTCAAATCCCCAAACCGTGCGCTCACCCCGAATCACCACTGCCTCGCCACACGGTGTGGTCACCGCACCGTTTGGGACCCCCCGGAAGGTGGTCCTTATTTCAGCGCCCGTGGAGAAAGACGAAAAAAACAGCGGAAACTTCCACGGGAGGCCCGCGTGGAGTCATTCGATCGGCGCTGGACCCCCTCCCCGGCGCGCTTCGCGCGTCAGGGGCAGCGCGGAGGCGCCGCCAGGGGGGCCCAGCGCAGATCCAAGAAATCCGCGTGGACCTCCGAAAATGTACGGTCAGGAACTTGTGGGCAGCGTGTCGCCACGCCAGCCTCGGCGACACGCTGTGTCGCACCGCTCCGCAGGGCGGGATGCACGGAAAAGCTCGGAGCGCTGACGCTTGGTAATGAGGCCGTGGATAGCGAGTCGCTCTCCGAACCGTGGTGGGCCAGAGCCGGCGGAGCGGAACGCTATCATTAAAATCCCGACCATCTGTTTATGCCTTTGTTTCTTCTTCAGGTCCGTGCGGATTTCCTGGATCAGCGCCGGACCCCCCACACTGGCGCGCGGAGCGCCACCAAGGGTGCCCCAGCGCCGACGCCAGAAATCCGCGCGGAGCTCTGAAAGTGTATGTTTATGCATGTGTGTCTTCGTCGATCGAAGGCGGGCTAGAGTCAAGTCGCATAACAAGGATGCGCGGCAAGGATGCAGAGGGCCTTCGAGGGCCATGTTGGCGTTTTCGAACGGGGTTGGCCAGCGAGCGTCGCCAAGGATGGGCCGAACGGGCCAAGGTGCACGAGTAGCCTTGAAACTGCTCATCCTTGTGAACGTTTTCTTATTCGGCATGTCGACATCGGGCGGAAGGTGGGGAGGAGGAGGGGGGGCTGGCTCTGGACCTCTAATGCGACTGTTTGCAGCAGTGCGTCCTATGGGAGATCTCCACCTATTTGAAACGGGCACCACAAAACAACCAAGGTCGACTCCATGGGGGGGAGGGGGGGGGGGCGAGGGCCCGCGCCGATCGGCAAAACAACGAATCAAACACAATCGCCTTACTATGCGACTTGACTGTATGTTTATGCAGCTGCTTCTCCTGCTTCTTCTTCTTATTATTATTTTTCTTATGTGTCTTCTTCTTCTCCTTCTTCTAGGAGCGGGGCAAGGATGCACGAATAGCCTTGAAAACGGCTCGTCCTCACTAGGCGGCTTGACTGTATGTGTATGCAGCTGCTTCTTCTTCCTCTTCTTGTGTATGCAGCTGCTGTATGTGTATGCTGTGAGGAGGAG
>CAUYUJ010017761.1:0-130000 GCA_963575745.1 Prorocentrum cordatum
ACTGCGACCTATATGAAATGGTGGTGCTACACTTCTGACGGCGGCCCTGATCAGATGCGGTTCAAAGATTTAGTGTTGTTGGACCTCCTTCATCGTCCCAACGATCTCGGCGTGTCGGTGCCGTGTGTGTGTCATTGCGGCGCCCTTGCAACCAAGACTGGCATGACGCATTTTGACAGGCGCATTCGCCAGATAGGTGGCACGTTTTCGTATTATTCGGCCATTGCGAAGATCTCGCACTGTTGGAGAGGTGCATCTGGGAAGGTGGCTCGCGTGTGGATCGGGTTGCACGGGGCTGAATCCGCCGTTGCACATTGCTCCAAGATGATGCCCAAGGCGATCGCCGGACGTTGGCTGAGCATATCGTCGGTGGAGTCCCGGATCAGGCGCGCCCATCATAATCCTTCCTCGCCTCCTCGCCCATCCATCCATCACCTTTTGCCCCCCCCTCCCCCTCGCCGTCCTTCTTGTATCTCTTTGCGCGCCCGTGGCGACGGGAAACGGAAAACATGCCCCCCCCACTCATTTGTCCCGAGGTGCATGGGTGCCCTCTCCCCCGCCCCCCTCCTTTTTTCGGAGCGGGCCCCCCTTTCCACGTGGTGAGGGGCCCGCCAGGGCCGCCAGAGCGGGGTCGTCGTCGTGACAGGTCATGGGCATGGGGCCAGCGACGGGAGCGAGCAGCCCCTGCCGCACCCCCGTCGAGGCCACGCCGCCGCCGGGCCCACACCGCTCAGGGCCGCGCCGCCACCAGCGCGCCTCTGCCCGGATGGGCATTGGCGCCGCTGGTGGCATTCGGCATTCGGCCCTGCAGCACTCGGACCTGGTGCGCATCGGCTTCGGCGGTACAGGGCCAGGGTTGCTACTCGCCGGCAGGACGCGGCGGCCAGGGTTGCTACTCGCCAGCAGAACGACGCGACGACGACAACGGCGACGACGGCGGCGGCGGCGGGCGCATGGCGCGACGACGACGACGGCGACGACGGCGGCGACGACGACGACGACGACGAACGACTCGTGACGACGACATGCCATCCAGGACGAGGAGGACGAACGAGGTAGAATAGCTCTGGATAGGTAGCTATAGCTAAGAATAGCCCTAATAATAGCAAGCAAAAGAACACCCCCCATTTGCTCTGTCGCCTCGGGCGCGAGAGAGAGATGATACCTCCCCCTTCCATCGGCACGCCAGCGGGGCCGCGTCCTGCTGGAGCGTGGACGATGGGCAGGGGCAGTTCTCGCCGGGGGCGATCGCTGATGCCCCGCTCAGCGGCGGTCAGCTTACCGACGCCATGGATCTTGTGCTTGCGCTGTCAGATCAGGAAGCCGCTGCAATTTCCGATCGTCGTTTGTTGCCGCTGGACGGCCACGGCGCGGAGGGCGCGGCCGCCGACGCGCCCGACGCGGAGCTCCGACTTGAGGAGATCGCCCAGTATCGTGAGAAAACCGGCAGGTGGAAGCGAGATGCACGTCAAGTTTTGCACGATCCTTTATTTTGGTACGGACTCATGATCATGGAGGCCGTGCACGGCCCTGGGAACCATCTCCAGCTGTTCATGCAGAAGAAGTACTCGGACGACAGCATCAACAGGCACGGCGGGCATTTGGCCCGGTTGGTTGAGTTCAAATGTGATGAAATTGCAGATGAGTATGCCGCGCTGGTGTTCGATTTCCCCTGGCGGGACTGGCATGCCAAACTGACTGGTGATACGCGTCTTACCGGCAACAGCAACGACCTTCTGCTGCTCACGTTGGAGGACCCGCGTAGAGAACCAAACGCACTAACACACGCACACGCACGACCACAACACACCTCCTCCTTTCAATTATATACTCTCCGCATCCTCCACATCCCCCGCCACCGCCTCCACCTCCACCGCCGCCTGCTGCCCCGCCCTCATTTTGCTTTCACTCGGCCCGTCCGCCCCCCCCCTCCCCCCCCATTATTCATTGTCGCCTCGCCTCCTCCACTCTTCGCCCCAGGGCCTGAGCTAGCACCGCTCCCCCGCCCCCCCCCCCTCGTCGCGTCGACGGCGGCCGGGCATCGGGCGCGGGAGTTCCTGCGCCACGCCGGCTCCTTCTACCGCCGCGTCTCGTCGCAGCTGCAGACGCGCGCCTCCCGCCAGGGAAGGGGGGGGGGAGGCGGGGGCAGCGAGTGGCGAGCGATAGCGACGAGGCCCGAGGGCGCGGAGGCGCGGGGGGTCAGGAGGTCGAGTGGCGGAGTGGAGTGGATGAGAAGGGGGGGAGCGACGGAGGGAATGGGGGCGGTGTGGCGGGGCGTGGCGAGATGGGACATGGGGGGGGGGAGCGGCGAAGCCAGGTACCCGTTCATGCTGTGCTGGCTCGCCCACTCGCCGCCCCACGTGCGGTGCGAGCGTCGTCAAGGTCCCGCCGCATCGGCCCGCCTTGCCATCTCGGCTCGCCTGGGCCTCGGCCCCGACCCCCCCCCCCCGTATGGATCCATGTGGGTGGCAATTTCATCATCATCATCATCATCATCATCATCATCACCATCACCATCATCATCATCATCATCATCATCATCATCATCAACAACATCATCATCATCGTCGTCGTCGTCGTCGCCCTCATGATGCTCACCCTCACGGTGGCAATTGGATGATGGATGATGGCGGCCCCATGGAAAGGGGCCAGGGGGGGGCGGCGGGCGGCGGGGATGCTGCGTTGGCTGGGTGCTGGTTGGTCCAGAGGGGTGAGGGTGCCGTCGGATCGCAGCGCTGCCATCGTGCCCCCCCCGCACCACCCCGACCTGCCCCACGTCGCCGTCTTATTGCTCGCTCAACCACCTCCCACCTGCATATGCTGACCTCCGCCGTTGTCGGGGATCCGACTGCTGGGACGAGACGCCCGCGTGTGCGGCGGTCGGAACGCTGTTCCGATGCTGCTAGGGGGCCTGTGGCGGTCGGGTCGCAGGCGGTCCGCCGGGGGGTGGCCGCGGGCGGGTCGCGCGTGCGGATCGCGAATGTGAGGGGGGGTGGGGGGGGGGGGGGGGGGGGGGGGGGGGGGGTCGCATGTCGGGTCGCGAGATATGTAGCTGGCGAGGGGCGCGCGCCAACCCAATCCAGCACGGCGCCTGTGAGGCGTACTCCGATTCCTTCGCCCACCCCCCTCGACGCTGCCCCCCTCTCCCGGCCCCAATCAGATTCGGGCCCCCGCCCCAGCCCCGCCCCCCACCCCTCAGGTGTTGCGCAATACTTGCGGGCGAACGGCGATCGGGAGGATCCGACCACTGCGCAGGTGGCGAGGGCATATGCAGTCGATATTGCACACGCTGCCGATACGGGTCTGTGCAGTCAGGGCCTTTGGACACTAATCCACATATTCAGGGTATACACGTTTGCTGACATTCAGGAATGCGAGGGGGTCAATTCCATCACGAAAGTAATAACCGAGCGGTGTCCGAACATTGATCTTCCTCTTTTAAGCAGTCGTGTGCAGATGAAGAAGGCTCTTGGCCTCGGAGCCCGCGGAGTGAGCCATAAATGGTCGGCGGTGCGGCCCCGTGCGAGGGCGGTGGTGAATGTGTGTCTTGAGAGTTCAGAGACCGCTAACAAGATCGCATTTGATCATGAACGCTGAGCGCCTCCTGCGCTGGTGAGGCCTTTGCATGCTGGCATGACCAAGCCTCAAATCGATCTGGCGCTGGGTGCTCCTATTCGGGCCGTGCCGCTGCGGACTTTGCTTCTGGTTCGGCATTATCGGCGCCAACTCCATAGGGTGTTTCCTACGATTGACTGTTCGACGTGTTTTTCAGTGGTGGATGGTGATGTGGTCGACGGGCGCGCGCAGTGTCCGACCAATTCTTTGGTTTATCTGCCAATTGAGAAGAATCGCTGTGAGACAACTCTAGCAGTTGCCATTGTCACGGCAGTCGGTGCCGATGGCGTCCGGTATTTCAGGTTCCAAGACCCTCTCGTGTTTGCGTTGTCGACAGCTGTTCTTTCTGAAGAGCTTCATGAGCGTGCTCTTTTGGTTGGCACTGCCCATATCATTAAGCACATCGTCCAGTGGCTGTGGAGCGACTCCGATGACGATGGACCGATCGGCAAGCTAGCGTTGGGCCAGTCCGAGATCGTCATCGCGTCGAACCGTGACGACCGAGCCCCTCGTGCCCCTCGCGACGCCGGCGACGGAGGAGACGGAGGAGACGGAGGAGCCGGAGACGGAGGAGAGGGCGATGATGGAGGTGGCGGCGCCGCCGGTGGCGATCGACCCGCTGGATTCTACTCCGACGACGACGAGGGCGAGATGCTGCGGGACCTGGAGCGCCAGTTCCGCGACGAGGACGGCGACGAGGCCTCGCCCCACCAGCTTTGTTGCTGGCAGCCGCGCGGGGACCCCCCGGGCCCCTACCCCCCTACGATAGTTTCGGTGCGCGACCGATGTTCTGGATTTCGGTAGTTGTGCTTTGTTTCAACAGGGCGATATTGAATTCGGTTCATTCCTATCTAAACAGTCACCCGCGATCCTCGCGAGGGGCGGCAACGCAGCTCAAGGCCCCTGAATACTACCCGATCGAGTCGAGGCCCCACAAGGTACCCCAAAGGGGCCATTGCCTCCCACGGCGCATGATGTTCGGGGGGCTAGGGCAGCTAGGGCCTCCCTGGGCCCCAGGGCCCCAGGGCAGCTCCCAGGGACCTCCGGAAGGCTAGCCAGGGATCTCCCAGGGCGCGGCGCATGGGGTGTTTGTGTTTACGGTTTCCGTGTCATGGGTTAAGTCAGTCTTGCGGCCTCCAATTAGCAGGTTTGAATGTATTGCTGCATTGCGTCTCGGAGGTTGCATTGCCAGGATCGGATAGTCGCCGGATACATGCGGCTGGGGCCCGGCGAAGGGTGGGGGGGGGGCGGGCTGCTTATCAGGGCCCCCCTCCCCTACCAACCATTGCCCTGGTAGACTGGGCGCGTGGCAAGGGTGAATGGGGGGGGGCGAGGGGTCGTGATAGTCGGGGGCCCCCCCCGCCCCTTCGTCGAACCCCCCGCCCCCATGACTTGTTTGGCCAGCTTGTCACCGTCGTGCCCCGCGATCCGCGGCTTCGCCGGCCCCGTCACCGCCAGACACTGCGATCCGCGCGAGGGGCCCAACAAGTCCCAGCCGCAGATGGTCACTGCGTGGGGTGCTCCCAGGGCACCCCTGCTTCCAGGGGCCACCCAGAGGGCCCAGAGGGCCAGCCATGACCTCCCAGGGCCCAGGGGCCTATCGGGCTCAAGGCTTCCCAGGGCCCCAGGGCCCCCCCCCTGAGGGCCACCAGGAGACGTGCAGGACATCTCAGGGACCACCATTGACCACCATATGGCCAGGGCCAGGGCCTCCCATGGATTCTCCGGGTGATCATGGGGCCCAGACTGTGTTGCGGATGGCGAACGGTTGCCCCCGCGGCGGCCCCAGGCTGCAGCTTTGTTTGGTGATCTCGCATCTGCAGACCGCCATTATCATCATGATCTTCCAGGGGCAGCAGCCGCCGACGATGAGGCCTTCGTGCAGCGGGTTGAGGCGGAACGCGTTGCAGCATTCCTTGACCGCTCTGGCGTTGAGAAGGGGGCAGCTCGGAAGAAGGCGGCGTTCCAGGATCGGTTTGACTGGTCCAGTGCACTGGCTGAGGCGGGCTTAGGCGAGGATGTCCACCCTGACAATCTAGAGTTTGAAGCGGCGATGGCTGCAATGCACGAGGCCGACCTCGACGCTGTCGAGCTGAGAGCCCGCGCGGCGGCAGCTCGCGCGGAGCGATTGGCGAAGGAGGCTGCAGAGGCTGCAGACGCTGCCCGCGAGGCAACGCCGGCGACCCTGGCTTCGGCAACTCCGCCACCGCCGCCGCCGCATCATCCACCTGATCCACCCAGTGATGGGGGCGATGCCGGCGGCGACGTCGGCGACGACCCGCGCGTCACCCTGGTCGTCGGATTGTGGTGTGAGGGCAGCCTGGCTGGGGCAGATGTGTTGCGGGATCGAGCCAGGGCGATGATCTCTAGCAAGATCGGTGGCGGCGGTCTGTCTCTGATGCGGCTCGACGAAGACATGCCCTCCGGAGAGCGCGAACGGGCATGTGTGCTCGTGAAGTGGATTGACCCATCGCGGCTCACAGGACGCCGCGTGCGTATCGATTGTTCCCGGGACCCTCCCCGTGCAGTGTGGCCTACGCAGGGGTGGTCACCATTGCGATCATTCGCCGCTGCCCGCGTGATCCATCCCGACGTCGGCTACACCGTGGAAAAGGTGAAGACCTTCGTGAATACGGTGGTGCAGCCGCAGACGATGAGGTCATGCGGGGGCACGCGTGCTCAACAACACACTCAAGTCTTCATCCTCCCCAGTCTTCCTCTTCCTCCTCCTCCCCAGTTTTCTCCTTCTCCTTCTCCTCCTCCCCAGATCCCCCCCCGCGTTGCTGGTTGGTCGGTTGTTTGGCTGGATTTGGTCGGCCGTGATCGATTCGGCGATGTTAAAGGTGGTACTTGGTTGGTTGGTTGATTGGCTGGTTGGGCAGGTTGGCTGGTATTTGCCCAAAGCGCGCAGTGCGCGGGCGTCGGGGAGGGGGCGCGCGGTCCCGGGCCCCATGGCCCGCGTGGGCCGATCAGTTGTGGAGCTGGAGCGGAGCTGGAGCTCAACCTGTTGTCATATAATATATAGTTGTGTCGTGGCACTCCTGTTCCCCAGACGGGTAGCAGGTGCGTCGAGAAGCCACGTGTGTTGGGTGAATGGAATTGCACCCAGGTTGAAGCGCATGGCAGAGCTTGCATTATCGGCACTCGGCGGCGATGAAGCTGACACCATCACCGCGTGCTGCTTGTGCGAGGCAGAGATCGATGAGCCAGCGCGCGAGTGTGCGATGTGCGCGCTCACGTTCCACGAGTCGTGCGGCCAGCTGGTCGCAGAGCAGCTCGCTGGGTCACCGCACATGGTTCGCCCTGCGGACGCCGTCGGCGCCGACGGCTGGCTCTGCGATTGGGCCGACGTCGGTCGCGGCGGGAACCAGCTCTGCCTGGTGCGCAGGCAGTGGCTGTGCGACGGCGAGGCGGCGGGGCGGCAGGGTCTGTCAGGAGTCGGGCCGGGGCCAGGGTTCCCCGTGGGGTCCCACCATCGTCGTCTCGTCGTCCTTCCTGGGCAGGAGGCTCCTATCCTCCTGAGCTCCTGAGCCTGCCTGCGCACATCCCTCGACGTATCATATTCAGAGTAGTGTTATACTCCTGGCATTCTGCTGGACTTCTCTCGCCACCGCCCTGCCACGTCCTCCCTTCGTCAAGTTCCGGGCCCGACCCCGCATCGTCTCAACCCCTCAACCCCGTCTCATCGGCGCTCCGTCGTCATCTCGTCCCGCCCCGTCCCGTCTGCGTCGCTTGATCGTCGCCCTCGCCCCCCCTCCGCCCCCCCCCCCGCCGCCGCCCCACCTCCCCCCCTCGCCCGCCTGGCGCCAGGCGCCACGACCAGCGCCTCCAGCAGGCTGACGCTGATGACGCAGACGGCCGGCGGCCTCCGCGGTGCGCGCCCGCCCGCCTACCTTCCATTGCCCCCCGTTCCATGGGCGAGGGTTGGATGCCGGGGGTAGGAGAAGCGGGTGTGGATGCGGAGGAGGCGGAGGAGGAGGATTACGCGCCAACGCCCGATGGTAATGATAATGGAGAGGGAGAGGAGGAGAGATGATGGCCGGATAGGAACCGGAGGAGGGAGGCCCTCGGAGGAGGCGGGATGAGGAGGCAGGTGGAGGGCGGTCAGCGGTGGCATGATGAGTCATGATGAGGATGGAGGGCGATGATAATGCCGGATCACCGAGCGGGAGAGATGGCGAGAAGGGATCGGAGGGAGGACAGACAGCCAGCCATTATCATCATCATCCTCATCACCATCATCATCATAATCATCAACATCATCCTGATCATCATCATCATCATCATCATCATCATCGTCATCATCATCATCATCATCATCACCCGTCAGCATCATCCTGTATTGTTGTATCCGTTGCGTTGCAGTTTTGGCCGCCAAGGTCCGCGCGCGCCGCGCTTCGGCGCTCGGCGCTCGGGCGCTCGGCCGCGGCATGGCGGGCCTGGGCCGCGGCCGCCGCGAGCCCGGGCCCTCGCTGGAGGAGGAGGCCGAGGCCGCCGCGCTGATCGCCAAGGCGGGGAAGGGGAAGTGCGGCCCGCCCAGCCCGCTGGTGGTCGCGGCCGCGGCGGCCGCGGCGGACGCGGCGGACGCGGCGGACGCGGCGCCGCTGGCGCCGCGGCTGGCGCCTGGCGCGGGCGGCCCGTCGCCCGGCGCTGACGCAGGCGACGCTGGCGCTGGCGCCGACGCCGCTGACGCCGACGCCGCCGACGCCGCCGACGCCGACGCCGACGCCGACGCGCCGCGGCGCAAGCGCGCGCGCCGGTCGCGCCGCGGCGGCAGAGCAGTGGCAGAGCGCGAGGGGCGCCGCGCAGAGAGCCCGGCGCCGGACGGCCCGTCATCCGACGAATGCTGGGGCCCCTGGCGGCCGCCCCCCCGTCGCGATGCTGAGCGAGATGCGGGGGCCGAAGCTGGGGCCCGACGTGATGACGACCATCGTGGGCAGCCGGCTGAGCCAGATGCGGGGGCCGGAGCTGGAGTCCAACGTCATCGTGAGCATCGTGGTGGCCAGCATGCAGTGCGAGATGTGGGGGTGTGGGGTGGCGCAGCTGAAGCCCACCGACCTGCTGAGCGAGATGTGGGAGCCGAAGCTGGAGCACACCATCGTCAGCATCAGCCTGATCATCATCAGCCTCAGCCGCCTGGCGCTGGCGCGGTCAGCGCGGTCGACCTTGCGGCCAGATCGGCCTACGGAGCCGGAGGCGCGCCCAGCGGAGGGCCGCGCGCGCCCAGGACGCCGCCTCGCGTGCCGACACCCACGCCGCGCGCGAAGAGGAGGCCGCGCGATGTGGCGGCGCCGACGGCCTCGCCCGCGATGTCTGTCGCCGCGGCAGCAGCTGGGGCGGCGCTCGCTGCCGCCCAGGCCAAGGATGCGGCAGCGGCCAAGGCTGGCCCATGGGCCCTGGACCTGGACAAGGGCAAGGACATGGACAGGGACAAGGACCAGGGCAAGGACAAGAACAAGGACAAGGGCCATAGCAAGGACACGGACAAGGACACGGACCAGGGCAAGGACAAGAACAAGGACAAGGGCGACAAGGGCCATGGCAAGGACAAGGACACGGACACGGACCAGGGCAAGGACAAGAACAAGGACAAGGACCAGGGCAAGGACAAGTACACGGACCAGATCAAGGGCAAGGACAAGGACACGGACACTGGCATCAAGGCCAAGGGCGCGGGCAAGGAGGGCCAGGGCTCCCGGGCTCGCGCCAAGGGCATGGTGGCCAAGTCCAAGCGTGGGCCGAGGCCGCCCGGGCCGAGGCCCCCGCCGGGGCCGCCGCCCAGCCACCGAGCCCGCCCCCCCCCTCCGGGCCGCCCCCAGCGGGGCACCCGGGGCACCCGGCCGCCCCGGCCGCCAGCTCCAGGACTGGCCACGGGACTGGCAGCCCGGGCGCCGCCGCGGCCGCGGGCGCAGCCCGCGTCGCTGGCCGCGCCGTCGCTCCCGCATCGCGCAACTTCGCCCTCCAGTTGCCGCTGGCGCGTTGGGAGCGGTGGTCGGTCCGAGGCGTCACCGCCGCTGCGGCGACGCGGCCGCCCGACCCGACGCAGCCGCCGCGGCCGATGGAGCGGATGCGGCCGCCTGGGGCCGATGACTTCCCGGCGCGGCTCGCCGACCTGCCGCGCCTCGAGGCGTCCCTGGATGAGATGGCGAACGCGGTGGCGCAGCTCCTGCACCGCGGCGTCTGGACGATGTCGCTCTCGGACGAGTTCTGCGGCGCGGTGATGCACATCGTGCACGAGGCCGCGCGGCTCCTCGAGGAGAGCGGCGAGGAGGCAACGCTGCCAGAGCAGCTCGGGCCGCTCTGAGTAAGGAATAAAGCATGTCATCATCATCCTCCTCCTCGTCGTCATCGTTGCATCCCCCACTGGCCCCCCGCTCCTTGGCTCGCCATATGTGTCGGAGGCGCGCTCTCAACGCCACCCCTCCTCCATCCTCATCCCCCCCCCTCCTCCTTCCCACGCCTCCCGCCCTCTCACTCCGCCGACCCCCCCCTATCCGCGCCTCCCCCCTCCTCCTCACCCCCGCCCCGCCCACCGCCCCGCGTCGCGCGAGCCCATCTCGACGACCGTCTCCACCGTCCCCGCCCTCCCCTCATTCTCAACGTCGACGGTGTCACGCGCGCCCGACTGTGCTCCAGTGCCACAACAGTGCCGCCAGATATCCCACGCCTTCCCACTCGCGTGATCCATCACACATGTGCAGTACATCACCAAAAACGTGAAGTAGTTCACCAAATTCGCGCAGTAAATCACTACATATGTGAAGCATCTCACAAAACATGTGAAGTAGTTCACCATCCATGTGATGTACTCCGCCAAAACTGTGAACTAGTTCACCACATTCGTGACGTAGTTCATTAAAAGTGTGAAGTAGTTCACAAAATATGTGAACTAGTTCACTAAATATGCGACGTGAATCACCACATTCGCGAAGTAACTCACCAAATGTGTGAACTGGTTCACCAAATCCGTGAACTAGTTCGCTAAATGCGCGAATTGGTTCACCAAATATGCACGGTAACTCGCCAAATATGTGAAGTACTTCACCAAATTCGTGAACTAGTTCACTAAATATGTGAAGTAATTCACCAAACATGTGAATTGATTCACCAACCATGTGAGGTACTCCACCAAAACTGTGAATTAGTTCACCAAATTCGTGACGTAATTCATCATAAGTGTGAAGTAGTTCACTAAATATGTGAACTAGTTCACTAAATATGCGAAGTGAATCACCAAATACGTGAAATAACTCACCAAATGTGTGAATTAGTTCACCAAATTCGTGAACTAGTTCACTAAATGCGCGAAGTGGTTCACCAAATATGTAAGGTACCTCGCCAAATATGTGAAGTAGTTCACCAAATTCGTGAACTAGTTCACTAAACATGTGAAGTAGTTCACCAAACATGTGAATTGATTCACCAAACATGTGACGTCACTCGCCAAATCTGTGAATTAGTTCACCAAGGTCGTCCAGTATTTCACTACGCACGTGACGGGTACCACTGCGCATGTGAATGAATTCGCCAAAATCTGTGAGGTAATTCACGAAATGTGGGAAGTAGTTCACCAAATCCGCGAACTGGTTCACTAAAATTGTGAGGTAATTCATTAAATATGTGAACTAGTTCACTAAATCCGTGAACTAGATCACCAAATCCGCGAACTGGTTCACCAAATCCGCGAACTGGTTCACCAAATTCGTGAATTAGTCCACAGAATCTGTGAAGCAATTCACCAAAACTGCGAATTGATTCGCCAAACATGTGAAGTACATCATCAAATATGTGAAGTTGTTCACCAAATGCGTGGATTAGTTCACTTAATATGTGAAGTAGTTCTCAAAACGTGTGACATGACGTGCCAAATATGTGAACTACTTCACCAAATGTGTGACATAGGTCATTAAATTCGTGCAGTAGTTGACTACATATGTGACGTGGTAAACATAATGTGTGTAGAGTAGTATGTCGCTAAATCTGCGACGTAGCGTCTGATCAGGTGCTGCCCCGTCAACTGGATTCGAAGCCTGCGCTGTGTCAGACCATCGATGCGAGCTCTGACATATCGTCTTGCGCGAGCTATTGTTGCGTCGACGGGGCGTCCACCCCACCACCAGTAGCACATGTTGGCTCACATGGCCACTTGTCAGGTTGAATTGTCGCGCTCCCGACCCGAGCCCTTCTGCGCATACCCGGCTCGCATCCGCTGTCGCATCCGCGTCATGTTCCGCCAGCCCACCGTCGTTGGTGATCGCCCGCCGCAACCCTACCGTATGGTTCGCATCCCGGGTCAGAGGATCGGCTTGATGGCAGTCGATCCTGGGCTCATTACCGAGTACGGTGGTGTTGTGCTGACAGATGTGCTTCGCCCGTGCACAGATTTCCGTCTGGACAGAACCTTCCCCGGAAAGTGCCACGTCACGCACGAGCTTCGCTGCGTCGACGCCGTGGATCGCTACTTCGACCCGGCCATCGACATGCCGATCCCGACGCTCTTCTGCATCAAGTGCGGGGCGCACACCAATGGGTGGAGGCGCGCGCTCAGCTTGTCGCTGCGCTCTGTGTGTAAGGACGTGGACACCCGCACGCAGTACTACAAGCAGTGCGCAGTGCGGTTGAGTCAGGGCACCAAACCATATTGACCGCGCCATTATATGCAGTAGGGTCGGTGCTAGTATGTTGTAGTTACTTCGCCAGCGCCTCATGCATCCACATGTGATTGTGGGAGTAGGTCACATCTTGCATTGCGCTGCTGTGGCGTGCCTGTTGCCGCTCCGCTTCCAACACTCAGATCGGACATCTGTAGTAATTTGTCGTGAACACAATAAATGTGTCGCCATGTGTGGGCGCATCCAGACTCATCGGGGGTAGGGTACGGGTAGGGGTATGTATACCACTCGGAGTGAAACGTGCCAGGGACGCGTTCATCATTGTTGTGCTAGACATTCCTGCATGGCCTGCATTGTATTAATTGACTGGGGTATGGGATGGCGTCGTTTGTCGATGTCGGCTCGTTGACTGCAGCCATTTTGGCACTGGCGCGCCCCACGGGCTGCGCCTTCACGTCGCGCGCCGTGCCGGGCCGTGTCGCGCCCCGCGGGATGCTCAGTCCGTCCGAGCGCTACTCGCAGGGCTTCAACCCCGACGGCTCGCGGCGACCCGCTGCCCGTCCCCTCCGCCCCCCTCCCGCCCTCCCGTTCCCAAAACATTCAGGCCTAGATTTTGGAATGCCGTTCCAACAACTGTCCGGCGGTCCGCCCTAGATTCTGGAATGCTGGTCCCAAGGTCCCAACACAACACAACGCAGTCCAGGAGGGAGATGACGCAAACGATGTGAATAGTGACGACAATGGGTACGATGCAGATGATGATTATTCCACCCCGCTCTCAGGCACTCTTGGACTGAGGTCGACTACGGCACCCCGGTCGTCGGCAACGGCGTCTACGTGAAGGTTGAGCCCACATACACCCGGTCGTGGTGGTGGTGTCGGCGGCTGCAGCGCTGGCGCAAGGTCGTCATCCTCAGTCATCCTTCCCCCCCCCCCCCCTCGTCCTCCTCCTCCGCTGGGACTCCTTCCTCCTCCTCCCTCCTCCTCAGGACCCCCTCCTCCTCTCCATGTCCCTCCATCCTTCTGGGTGGCGCCGCGCGGGCCGCGCGGTGATCCGCGCGGCCCGCCCGTCGTATCGTCGCTCCGCCCCCCGCCCCCAACGCACTCTCCCCCCCCCGCCCCTCGTGTGTCAGTGTGTCAGTGTGCCCCTGCATCGCCCGCGTGGGCCCAGCGCGCATTGTGGGCGGGACATGGGGGGAGAACATTCTGACCCCCTCCGGAGAGGTGGACTGGCAGTTCGACGGCGCCACCCCGAGCAACTCGACTGCAGGGTGGAAGCTGGTGGGGAGGGGGCGAACACATCGCATCCACATCCACCCGTCGTCGCCCGGTCTGTGCAGACCCGGTCTTGAGTCATATCCGTTTTTTGATTGAATTCAAAACCCAGACAGGTCTTGAGTACGATCCAGGGTTTTGGTGCGCATTCACACGCCCCATATGTTGCGCAAGACCGCGTTTGCACAGATGTGGGTGATGGTGATGATGTGAGCTGCTTTGCGTTCGGCCTGATCAGGTCTGGAGGTGGTGGTGCGCGGACGCCTTCGACATCGCCACCACCGACCCGGACTTGATGGCCCCGGTGGCGGTGGCGGCGGCCCCGCGACCCGCGATCGCATCGCGCCAGGCCGGCGCCGCGTACCAGCCGTACCAGCCGTACCAGCCGTACTGAGCGGAGGGTGCGCATCGCAGCGAGCCGAGCGCCTGTGATCTGTTTTCCCTCCATCGTGCGCAGCGCTCTGCCAGGGCCGCTTCCGTCGCTTCCGTTGCGCTTGGTGTTCCCCGCGTGCGGGCGCGCACGACCGCCGGCGTCGACCGACGACTCTGAAGAGTCGGGGCCTCGGGTCTCGGGTTTCATCGCATCGCCATCGCCTCTCCTGTCCTGTCCCTCTCTCCTGTCGCAGGGCCTCGTCGACTCGTCGCTCCTCTCTGTCCTGTCCCCCCCCCTGCCTCCTCCTTCGCCTCTCCTCGCATCCTCGCCATGCCCACTGTGTCTCCGAAGTGTCCTCCCTCCATCTCTCCGTCCTTCCACTGCCGCACCCCGTCCCCCCCCCCCTCCCCCCACCCCGCCTCGTCCTCCTGTCCTGCCTGCGCCGCCATCGTGTCATCGTCGCCGCCGCCGTGCCCGCGCCGCGGGAGGTGCCTGGTGCTCGAGGTCGTCGCCTTCAGCTGCGGCAGGCTGCGGCGCTCGCCGCTCGCCTCTGCCGCTGGAGGCCCCCCCCCCGGCCCCCCAGCGTCCGCGCGGCGCGCGCCGCCGGAGGATGAGGAGAGGCTGAGGAGAGGACCACGATGATGAGATGTTGAGGATTGGGGGGTGCAGGGAAGGGGGTTGGGGGCATGTGACATGTGGCAGGGCGAGGGGGCTGGGGCTGGGGGGCTGGGGGTGGTGGCGGGGGTGGGTGGGTGGAGGGCGGGGTGGGATGGCACGCGGACGAGCGTGGTCACCTGCAGTAGGGAGCGGGAGGGGGGATGAGAAGTTCTCGAGGAGGAATACGAGGCTATATGACGATTTGACGCGATACTTGATAGCCAGGGTGGCGCGGAGGAGAGGGTGATGGTGCGGGATAACTCATAACTCAGCCTCCTCCTGTCCTGCCTGCGTCGTCATCGTGTCATCGTCGCCGTGCCGCGTCGCGGGAGGCGCCTGGACGGCGTCGTCGCCTTCGGCCCGAGCTGCGGCAGGCCGCGGCGCTCGCCGCTCGCCTCTGCCGCTGGAGGCCCCCCCCCCCCCGGCGCCCCGACGTCCGCGCGGCGCGCGCCGCCGGAGGATGAGTAGAGGCTGAGAGGTTAGGTTGAGGATGGGAGGGCGTAGTGAAGGGAGCGCGTGCACGTGGCAGGGCGAGGTGGGTGGGCGGTGAGGGGGGCGGGGGGATGCGCGAGCATGCGGACGAGCGTGGTCCATGCAGTGGGCGGGGCGGGAGGGGGGATGAGAAGTTCTCGATGAGGAAGAGTATTGAAGAGAAGAGTATTATATAATCCAAAGGACGAGGATACGAGGATAGCCAGGATGATGCGGATGATGACGATGGATAAGATAACGGACCACTGAGCATCCTTGCATCATTGCATCTGTATCTCCTGTCCGCATCCTCCGCCCCCCCTGTCCTTTTCCTCCTCCCTCCCTCTCGGTGTTGCGCCCGTGGCGCCCCCCTTCTTCCCACCGGCCCCCCCCCTGGCGCTGCGCTCATCCCGCTCTCCCCATCGACCCGCGCCCCCCCCCCCCCCGCCGCAGCCATTTGGGCTATATATGGGCGCGCGGCGCCCGCCTCCCAGCGGCCCGCCTGCAGATATGGGCAAATTGACAGCTGCTGATGCGTCTGGGACGGCCAGCATCCGCGCGTTTGCCAAGGCGCCAGCGGCAGCGCCCAAGGCCATGGGCAAGCGAGCGGCGTCGGCGCGCGATGCAGCCGCCGGCGCCGGGGGCGCCAGCCAGCCCAAGAGGCGGCGCGGCGGTCGGGCGGCGTCGAGCACTGCAGCGGGCGCGGCAGTCGGCGTTCAGGCGGCGGCGGCGGACGCGGCTGACGGCGCAGCCGGCGTCGATGCCGCATCGGGCGCGCCCGGCCTGCATCCGCGGGCCGAGGCTGCCCTTGCACGCAAACGAGCAAAGTTTGCATCGGCCCATGGGTCGGGCGCGCTGCCACCGGCGGTCCCGCCGAGTGGCGACGCGGCCGCCGAGCTCGACGAGATCGAGGCCATCGGTGCCGAGCTCTGGCCGGCTTCGGCCGAGGAGGACTCGGAGAACGGTGCTGCGCGCCAGTCCCAGCCAGCCACGACGGATGTTGATCCGCCTGGGTTGCCGCCGACGCTGGCAGCTCCAGCTCCGCCGCCTCCGGGCGCATCCGCGGCGTCCGTGGCGGCTGGCTGCGGCGCGGCGCAAGAGGCGCCGTCGGATGCCGTCGCAGCATGGGGCGTCAAAGCAGATGCAACGCCTGCGCCACCAGCGGGCGCGCCCATGCCCGATCCATCGAGTGCCGAGCCCGACGTACCAGCGCCGGCTGCAGCGATGTCGGCCGTAGTGTCGGCCGTTGCCAGGTTAACGTCGGAGACTGAGACCGCGGCGGAGCCGTCGCCGTCCGCCGACGCACCACCCGACGCAGTCGCATCGGCCCACGTGCCGAGCCAGGACCTTGCGCCGCCAGCGACTCCAGTCGACCCCCCCACGAAGACGGGCGACTCGGGGACCGCGGCCGCCGCGGCGGCGCCCCCCACTGACACTGACTGCCCCGTGCCCGCAGCAGCCGAGAGCGCGGGGATGCCGCAAGCAGTCTACCTCGCGACGACGGGCGACTCGGGGACTGCGACCGCCGCGGCCGCCGCGGTGGCGGTCGCCCCCGCGGACTGTCCCGCAGCGCTCGCAGCTGTAGCAGCCGAGAGCGCGGAGCTCCCGGAGCCGCCGCGTCCAGTCGGCCCCCCGACGACGGGCGACGCGGAGTCCGCGGCCGCTACGGCCGCCGCGGCGGTGGTCACCACTGACACTGTCTGCGCAGACTGCCCCGCAGCAGCGCCCCCCGCCGAAGCAGCCGAGAGCGCGGGGCCGCCGCGACCAGTCAGCCCCCCGACGACTGGCGACTCGGAGACCGCGGCCACCGCGGCGGCGGCCCCCACTGGCCCCGCTGAGACTGACTGCCCCGCAGCCGCAGCAGCCGAGAGCGCGGGGCCGCCGCGCCCAGTCGGGCCCCCGACGACGGGCGACTCGGAGACCGCGGCCGCCGCGGCGGCGCCCCCCACCCCCACTGACACTGACCGCCCCGCAGCCGCAGCAGCCGAGAGCGCGGAGTTGCCGCAGGCAGTCGACCTCGCGACGACGGGCGACTCGGAGACCGCGACCGCCGCGGCCGCCGTAGCGGCGGTCGCCCCCGCTGACTGCCCCGCAGCGCTCGCAGCTGCAGCAGCCGAGAGCGCGGAGCTCCCAGAGCCGCCGCGTCCAGTCGGCCCCCCGACGACGGGCGACGCGGAGACCGCGGCCGCTACGGCCGCCGCGGCGGTGGCCCTCACCGACGCTGACTGTCCCGCAGCAGCGCCCACCGCCGCAGCAGCCGAGAGCGCGGAGCCGCCGCGACCAGTCAGCCCCCCGACGCCGGGCGACTCGGAGACCGCGGTCGCTGCGACCGCCGCGGCGGCGGCCGCCCCCGCTGACTGCCCCGCAGCAGCGCCCGCAGCCGCAGCGGCCGAGAGCGCGGAGCCGCCGCGTCCAGTTGGCCCCTCGTCAGCGGGCGATTTGGAGACCGCGACCGCTGCGGCCGCCGCGGCGGCGCCCCCCGCCCCCGCTGACCGCCGCCCCGCAGCGCCCCCTGACGCAGCAGCCGAGAGCGCGGGGCCGCCGCAGCCCGTCGGCGACGCGATGACGGGTGCCTCGGAGAACGCGGCCGTCGCGACGGAGGCCGCGGCGGCCCCCGCTAACAGCCCCGCCGCGCCCCCGGCCGAAGCAGCCGGCCGCGCGGCGCTGTCGGTCAGCCTCCCGACAGCGCTCCGCCCGGGGGGGTCGAGACTCCTGGGCGATGTGGGCGCTCCTTTGCCGCCGCAGCCATGCGCCTGGAGCTCCTTCAGCGACGCGGGGGTCGGCATGGGGCCACTGACAGGGCCGCGCCCGCACGTGGTGCGGTCGCTCGACGACCTCATGAGTTGGGCGCACGACGCCCTATCCAGCCTTGCGCGGGCCTGCGGGCGACGCATCTTGCTGGACATCCACAAGGCCTTCGCAGACACAACGTACACCACGGCGTTTTCAGGCGTGGACGCTCCGGGGACGGCTGCGAACGTCATTGGCGCTACGCTCAATGACATGGTGGGCCACCACGCGGGCCGTCTTGATCCGATGCGCCATTTGGCGTCGACGGAGCTGCTGGAGGAGTGCAATCGCGAGCTGGAGCTAGAGGCGCCTTCCAGGCCCGCGCCAGAGCACATGTTCTGCGACATTGAGGACTTTTGGAACCCTAGCCTACGCCAGCAGATTCTTAACGCTCAGAGGATCCCGTTCAGCACGTTTGAATCGATCATCAAGAAGCCGGGATGCGTGCACCTGGTGGCGAAGTGTCGTACCTGCGGCGGTCGCTGTCGACACCCCACAGGCAAGCTGCATATCGGCGGCACGCCGTGCATCGACTGGTGCCCGGGAGGTGCCCGTGAGCGAGACGAGGGGAAGACGTCATCCGTCTTGGCCGTCTGGATCGCGATGAGGATCAAGATACAGGAGGCGTGCATCGTGCATGAAAACTCGCACCGCTTCGACCTGCAGGTGCTGGAGCGCACTCTAGGGCACATCTACTGCATTGTCAGCCACATCCTCGAACCCACGGACCTCGGATTTCCGGTGCGCCGCCAGCGGCGCTGGACGATCTTGCTGCACAAGGCTCACGTGATCGACACTCGTTGCACCCTCGATAATGTCATCAGGCTGTTCCACAGGCGCCGCCGCTGTACCTTCAGAGCGTTCCTCATCGCCGACGATGCCGAGCAGGCGGGCGAGGTTTATTGGGCCCGTCGTCGCAAGTCGAGTCAGTCACACGACCCTGCTATCACACTGGAGTCCTGCATGGAGATCGTCGCCAGCGCGCCCGGGGCGTTCCGCAGCAGCCTTTCGCCGTGGGAGTTGGATAACCTGACGTCCTACGAGGAGAAGTCCGCGGCTAGGGGCGAGGCAGGCTGCGTGCATAGCCTCATTCAGAACAGTCAGTGCGGGTCCAGGGGCGTCTCATCATGTCCGGAGGTTCTCTACTCGATCATTTCGAACCCGTCGTTGCACTACGTGTCGGGGAGCGAGCGTTGGATGACCCCCATGGAACTTCTCGTTGCCCAGGGGTTCCCGGTGAGGCCCGAGCTCGCTACGCCGCGTTCGGGCGTGCCGCGGCGCCTCTGCAGCTTCGCCATCGCTCGCGAGGGTGGCGCTGGAAGGAGTCGCAACGCCATCCTTATGCAGGCGGGGAACTCCATGAACGTCAACGTTGTGGGCGTCCACCTGCTCTACCTCTTGGGGTTCGTTACGCGGGTCGACCAGGTGGATGGCTTGCGATCCATTGCCAGTGCCATGAGCTGGCCAGATTCAGAGTGAGGGCCGTGTACTCGCATTGTCAGATCGGCCTGGTGGGACTGTGCTTTGTCTGTCAGCCCAGCCATTAATTCGTAGAGCGCGTGTGCTACATGATAGGCACATCGCAGTAGTTAGATGGCGAGGACATTGGCATTGGAGTTGGGAGAAGTTGAGAGGACACTGTATTGGGATAGGCTGAGGGGGGGGCGGGGGGGTTCTGGCTTGCCGCGGGGCTCCTGCGTGTCCAACGTGCTCCAGGCCCCGATCGGACCGAGACCAGACCGACGGAATCCAAGTCTGCCCGGGGGTCCCGAGGGCCTGTTTCGGGCCCGCGCCGCCTGGCACCTTGGCTTTGATTGCGTATCTCGGTGCCTCCGCGGGGCGCGTCCAGTTTCAGTCTCGGAGACTCGGAGACTGTCAGTCTCAGTCTCGGTCTTCGGCGGGGCTCGGGCCCGCGGTCACTTTGTAAAGCTTTCTTCCGACCGGAGCTCGTGTGCAATATACGACGCGGCCGCTTATTCAGGCTCCAGGCTCGCCCCTTTCAGAGCCCCTTGCGGGGTCGCACGCATGCTGCTTCATGTCGCTGGGGGCGACTCGGGATTCCGAGGCCATGCGACCGCGAGTGCGCACCCATGTCATTGTCATCATTATCATCACCGTTGTTCTTGGACGTTGGACGCCCCCTCCCCCTCCCTCGCTCACCCGCCCTCTCCGTCTCACCCTCCGTCTGCCCACGCTCCATCCGCCGCCTGGACATCGGCGTTGGCATGCGGCGTCGACGGCGGGGGACGGCGTCGAGCTGCGTCGGCGACTGCCAGAGACGGCAGCGTTGAGATCGGCGACTGACGACGACGCTGGACATCATGACATCGGCAGCGACGGCAGCGACGACGGACGACCTCGCCCCCCCCCCCCGCTTCCGCGCCGCAAGGGCGGCGGCGCTGCTGCCGGAGCTGCCCGCGGAGCTCGGTGGCGGCGGCGGCGCCGGCGCCTGGGGCTGCACGACGCGCGACGGCGTCGCCGCCGCCCGTCCCGTCGCCGTCATCGATATCTAGCGCCGTCGCTTCACTATCGCCGTCCAGCGCCCTGTCCTCCTCCTCCTCCTCCTCCTCCTCCTCGTCCTCCTCCTCGTCCTCCTCCTCAGCCTCCTCCTCCTCATCCTCATCCTCCTCCTCCTCTTCCTCGCCCTCCTCCTCCTCCTCGCCCGCCCCGTCTGCCGTCGTCGTCGTCGGCGTCGGCCGTGCCATTCGATGCGACCGTTATGTGTTGCGCTGTGTTGCCCCAGTGTCCATTGCCCCATGGCCCATGGCCCTCGCATCGCCAGCCCGACATTGCGAGTCCGACAGCCAGCCTACCAGCCGCACGCTGTGTCGCAGGTGTCCCCGCGCCCTCCCCACATTCCCGTGGCCGCCGCCCGTGCGGCTCAAGCTTGCGTCTTTCGCGTTGTGCACGCCGTCTAGCTTCGCGCGCTTCTGCCCCGGGCCACGCTTCCAGCTATGCGCCGCGCCGCCCCCGCAGCATCCAAGGCCCAGGCGAAGGATCGGCGCATGGATGACAGCTGCTCGGACTCGGACATCCAGGGCCAGCCCGGTGCTTCTGCGCCCCGCGCCGCGCCAGGGCCAGCAGGGTCGGTGTTTGCCGGCGGCGGAGGCCGCGGCGGCCGCGGGCGTGGTCGGGGGCAGGCGGGCCGCGGCGGTCGCCGGGGCAAGGGCAGCGGCAAGGGCACCGATGCGCTCCGCGGCGACGAGCCAGGGGGCGGGCCCAACGCTGGCGCGCGTGACGCCGAGCCGTGGGCCGTCGTGCCCGTGCCAGTCCAGGTGGGTGACGCCGTTGACATGCACAGCCACCTGTACAAACCCTGCGAGTCCATCGAGATGAGATTCCCTGGGCTGAAGGGGGTCGCGCTCCAGGATGCCGTGTTCAACGTCTACACCGTCCCCGGCAAGCGCGGGATCACTGTGCCTTGGTACGATTCCAATGGGGACAAGACCATGGTCCCGCACATCCAGAACGAGCGCAAACAAGATCAGGTCGTGCAGGAGTACGCCGAGAAGGTCGCCGAGTTCGGGAACGTCCCAGGCGTGCGCGGGGAACCGCGGTGCACTCTCCACACGTCTGGCGAGTTCCCGCTGCAGATGCTGACGTACGGCACGCTCACGCGGGCCTTCTACCTCGCCGTCGACATGGAGCGCAAGGCCAACGAGTTCGAGGATGTGCCAGGCCCGGACAATGATTACATCGTAAATCCCTGCATCAAGTTGAGCTTGCAGAAGGGGCTGCCGAATGTCACTTGCTTCAACGCGGAGAATCCGCGCGACGTTGTTGACTGGCTAGTGAACTGGCATAACCATTGGCACTCAGGATCAAGTTTTACGGTGATCCAGCTGTTCGACTGGTGCAAAAAGCTCAACACTGACTTCAAGGCGACCAAGTTGACCGACACGCCGTACGCTTCTTTGTGGGAGTATGCCTCCGCCAAGTACGCCACTACTGCGACACGCAGGTTCAGCAGCGAGAACGAGATCAAGGCGTGCAAGGCAGCGTCTGCGCAAACGCATCGCCGCCCACCGCCGTCGCCCCCCCCTCCCACTTACCTCGTCGCCGCCACCGTCGCGCCCGGGCCCCTGGGTCATCTGGAGCGTTCCGCCCCCCCTCCCCCCCCTGTGGGAGAGGCAGGGTGGGGGGGAGGGGGCGACGGTGCTGGGCGGGGTGTGCGTGGGGCCCGCCAGGCACTCTTGGGCACGCTGAAGCGCCACCAGCTGCTCACTTGGACCGTGGAGTTTCTGGGTAAGTACTGCAAGTTCACGGAAGAGCGCTTCTCCAACGCCGCAGTGGTGTTCAATCTTCACGCCGTGTCGGTCGCATTGTTCAGTTCCGAGGTCCGCAGCGGGTTGTCCATGGAGCTCATTGCGGAGATCTGGAAGGTGGCGGTGGAATTCATAGTTCCGACAGCAGGGCTGCCCGGGCGGTCCAAGCCGTGGCTCTTCGATGAATCGCAGATCGACATGTGTAAGTGGCTCTCTGTGGACATCGAGTGTGGCGTGTCATACAGGAGAGCCAAGCAGCTCGCGGAGAAGACCCAGCTTGCCGCTGAAACTGCCAAGGTCGACGCCCAGAAGGCAGCCGTGAATGCCGCCGAACTCGAGGCGCAGGGCGAGAATCCACCGCCTGCCAAGAAGCCCAAGGTTGCCCCTGCTGGCAGGCCGCCAGTGGAGTCGCTCACAGACCTTGAGATGCAGAAGATCTGGGTGGTCGACGCCGCCCTGTGCCTCATCTCGGCCATGTCTGACGCCGATCTCGACGACGATGGGAAGTGGACGATTTTCCGTTCGCTGATGTCCATGGGGCTGGAGTTCTGTTGGGCCAAGGTCGTCCAGCTTGGTCAGGTTAAGTACACGAAGTGGTCCGAGCTCAGATGTAAGCTGCGCGACGTCGCTGCTTCCTCTGCGTACAATCTCCAGCTTGGCAACTCGTCTACGACGACGGCGTCCGACGTGCTCGAGTGGGATGCCGAAAAGGACGGGCAGAGCGCGCCCGAGCCTCAGCCATCGGCCACATGTGACGAGTCCACCGCCCTCATGCGCCTGGAGTCCGCGATCGCTGCAGCAGGCGCTGAGCTCGATCGTTTCCTGATGGCGAACAAGCTGACCGCGCCGGCCAAGCTGCACCCAGCGTACAGGTCCATCAACAAGCGGATGTTCGATCTTCTTGGCGAGTCCCAGGGGCAGCTTCTCGCCGACAAGTCACGGTCGGATGATGCTGGTCCGTTCGTTGCGCACCTTTTCGGCCTGGTGAAAGATATCTTGATGGCTGAGATCTCGGAGGCCATGCTTGGTATCGGGCAGCTTGCCGTCAGGTACGTGCGCCAGACGTCTCAACTGCCCGGCGTGGTCATGAAGTACTCCAAGGACACGCCCACGCTGATCACGTTCGCGCGTCTCAGGGCAACGTGCGCCAAGCTTCTCTTGACTGACGTCTTGGACGTGCAGGAGATGTTTCACGATGCCACAGGCATGGGAGGTGCGGCCCAGGGGACTGCTCCCACTATCAAGCTGGAGGTCTTGAAGGGCCGCCTTGAGAACTTGGACGGCCTGCGCGACGTGGACCCCGTCTTGCCCTACAGCGACTGGGCGTCGGTGTATACAGAGTACCTGGTCGCTCTCTACATCGGCGCCGACCCCGACACTACCTTGCGCGGGCTCGTGGAGTCGCGCAGGGTGCCCGGTACTCCCACGTCATCTGTGCCGTCTCCGTCGGGCGAGTCGTCGCAGGCGCCGACGTTTCTGGCGCAGACGCAGCAGCAGCCGCAGTCCTTCCATGTCGTGCAGCAGCAGACCCTGAGGGTCGGTCTGCGTAAATCTTCCGGAGGTTGCGTTAGAATTTTCATCTGCGTAAGTCTTCCGGAGATGCAATTGATCTGCTGAAGAATCAGCATGGCGAATTTCACATGCGTAAGATGTCGGCCTGCGCAAATTCAGCTGCGTTAGAAACGCGTTCGGCAACCCACCCGCCCACCAACAAAAAAAACGCAAATCGCGCATGCCCGCCGCGACGATCGCCCCAGTGGCATAACGCGAAGTAGGCCGCCCAAATCTTTCGCAGACAAAACAAACATCTTTAGCAAGCCCAAGAAAACACATTAGCAGATTAAGCTGCGAAAGGCACGGCGGCGGATATCACAAAGCTGTTATTTCTGCCCCTCCGCCCTCCCTCCTTCTACCTTTCTCGCTATTTTTTATGTTTCTCTCTGTCGGGGGCAAATTGCCGCGGTAGTTGTATGCAACGTATAGCAACAACACGCCCGTTTCATGTTGGATGTTGTTTTTGTTTGTTTTGATCATCATTGTTTGTATTTTTGTTGGAACCCGCCCAGAGCCTCGGAGGCCCTGGGCGGGTCGAGGCGTGGCGTTTCAGACAGTTTGTTGTTTTTGTTGCGTGCAAAGTATAGCAGAAGCAACCACATTTCACATCGGATTCTGTTTTGTTCGTGTTGGACATTCTTGGATATTTGGGTAAATTCCTTTCAAGGGCCTCAGGAGGCCTCCTCCTCCAACTCCTCCTCCTCCTCCTCACTCCTACTCCTGCTCCTCCTCCTCCTCCTCCTCCTCCTCCTCCTCCTCCTCCCCCTCCCCCTCCCCCTCCTCCTCCTCCTCCTCCTCCTCCTCCTCCTCCTCCTCCTCCTCCTCCTCCTCTCGCCGCCGAGGGTGCCCTTTGGCTCAGGGCGCGCTTCAAGGCCGGGGGGGAACGAGGGCGGGTCGCCAAATCAACTTGTCATCGTCCCGCCGCAAATCTTCCGCAGATGCATCTGCGGAAGATTTGCGGCCCTCTCTGGCCACCACGCGTGGTGACCAGTACCCCCCCTCTTGCCAGCGCGCGTGGTGGCCAGAGGGGGGGTACTGGACAGGAGGGGGCTAGAAAGCAGACAGTTGGCGTTGGCGATCCCCCTGGAGATGCCGAAGTCCGAGGCCAATGGCGACCCGAAGGCCATCGCAGCGGCGATACTGCCGTTTGCGCTGAAGCCCCCGATCATCAAGGACACGGGGCCGAAATAAAACGAGGAGGAGGACGAAAAGGAGGAGGATGAGGAGGAGGATGAGGAGGAGCAGGAGGAGCAGGAGAAAGGAACAGGAAGGGGCGAGACAGAATATGCGGAGGAGGCGGACGAGGAGGAGGCGGAGGAGAAGGGGGGCAGGAGGAGAGGGCTGATGATGAGGAGGAGGAGGAGGTGGAGGAGGAGGAGGAGCAGCAGCAGCAGGAACAGGGGGAGAGAGCGAGAGAGAGAGAGAGAGAGAGTTAGATACCCCTGGACAGAAGTTCGAGACCACGACGGCGGCCATGCAGACGGCGATCAAGCAGCACTCCAGTCTGCTCAGCGCGCTGGCGAAGGCATGCGGTGGATGGAAAAGGAGGGAGGGGGGCGGCAGGAGATGGCGGAGGCGGGAGGAGGAGGAAGAGAAGGAGGAGGAGGAGGAGGAGGAGGAGGAGAAGGAGGAGGAGGAGGAGGAGTTTGGGGCTCAGATTCTTCCTCGGGGGGGGGCTCAGGGGGAGAAGGAGGAGGAGGAGGAGAAGAAGGAGGAGTGAGGAGGAGGCGGGGTGGGAGGGGGAGGGAGCGAAATAAAGTGAGGCGATGAGGAAACTGGCCGCCCTGCGATCGGCAGGTGCACCCGAAAGTGTACTTCAAGAAGGAGGCTGTCATGGATGCCATCGGGTTCGTAATCGATACCAAGGCTAAGAACGCGGGGGAGAGCCAGCAGGACAAGGCATGGAAGGTGATGAGGGGCCGACGGGAGCTATATTTACCACCCAGTCTCCTCCTCCGCCTCCTCCTCTCCTCCCCCATCCCTCTCCTCCTGCCCTTCATCCTCCCCCATCCTACCGCTGCTTTTCCTCCTCCTCCTCCTCCTCCTCCTCCTCCTCCTCCCCCATCCTCCTCCCAAGGATGCTAAGGTTGCGGGCGAGGATAAGGAGGAGGGAAAGAAGGCTTGGGAGTAGGGGGAGGAGGAGGAGGAGCAGGAGGAGGAGGAGGAGGAAGAGAAGGAAGAGACGAAGGAGGAGGAGGAGGAGGAGGAGGAGGAGGAGGAAGAGAAGAAGGAGCAAGATGAGGAGGAAGAACAGGATTCCCCCCAGTTGAGCCCCAGAGCGAAGAACGAGATGATCAAGGTAGTATCGGAACGCATCAGGGAACTCTGCAAGGAGCTGGCTCTTCGGGGCAGGTCGAAAACATCGTGGGCGCTTGAAGTTCTTGGGGCACCGCATGCAGAACAAGACGATGAGGCCCGCGAAAATGGAGACGAATACGGAGCAGAAGAGGATGGAGAGGAAGAACAGGATGGCGAACCCGACCCTGCTGAAGATGACGATGATGGCCATGACGCGTGGGACGAGGACACTCAAGAACCCGAGGCCACGATGAAACGGAAGCCCAGCGCTGTCTTCAGGCGCCCAGCAGCTGATGATGACGATAGCAGCGGTGTCGCCAAACGCCCAGCAGCTGATGATGACGATGACAGCGGTCTCGACCGCCCAGCAGCTGATGGCTCCGATGATGGATACACGTACGGATACTCAGCAGACCTGGGCCAGGCGTTTCGCATGAAGGACTCGCAGAAGAGCAAGGACTATAGCGTGAGTGTGTTCGCGCCCGACGGTGACGACGACAGCACGCAGGCAATGGCAAGGTGGGCAGATGGATCAGAACGACGAGTATCGCAACTGACATGTGGTGATGTCAAGTGCAGGTCGGTGGGTTCGGGAGGCGCTCGTTTTCCCCAAGACCTGAGGGTTATTGCACCGGGCGCAAGACGGCCGCATCTGACAGCAACGACAACGCGCAAAAAAAACGTCAGAGTTTGTTGGCTGATTAGGACAAGATAGGAGGTGTACGCCGTTGCCAGAGGAATAAAGGACAAGGAATGCAAGAAGAGGAGTGGGGGGCCGCACGGTCAGGAGCAGCAAAACAAAGAGGAAGAGAGGTGGAGGAGTGATCAGGAAGCAAAAAAACGAAAACAGGAGGATAAGAAGAGGAGGCAACAGTTATAGGAAGGGAGGACAAAACATGATGAAGAGGAGGGGCCAATGGAGAGGAGGAGGAGGAGGAGGAGGAGGAGGAGGAGGAGGAGGGGAAGTGAGGAGGATGATGAGGGGAGAGGGGAGGAGGATGAGGAGGAGGGGGAGGAGGAGGAGGAGGAGGAGGAGGAGGAGGCGGGGGAGGAGGGGGGAGAAGGGCCAGGAGGACGGAGCAGGATGTGAATGCCCCTTGCAGCCCAGGTCACGCAGATCGTCTGTTCCAGGTTCCCCGACTACGATGCCGCCAAGGGCTTCATCATCAACCTTGCGAAGGTCGAGTATGTTGAGAATCGATGTCGAATTCGACCTCGAATCGTTTCCGAATCGATGCTCGGTTTAGGGATTTTAGGTCCTCTTCCTCCTCCTCCTCCTCCTCATCCTTCTCCTCCTCCTCCTTCTCATCACCCTCCTCATCCTGCTCCTACTCCTCCTGCCCATCCTCCTCCTCTTCCTCTATCTTCCGAGGCCCTCCTCCCCCTCCTCCTACTCCTCCTCCGCCTCCTCCTCTTTCTCCTATCCTCCTCTTCCTCCCCCTTCTTTCCGATGGCCCCGAGGAAAATCCAAGACGGAGATCGACAATATCAAAGTTGCGTACATGAAGGACCTCCCACCGAACATCAAGAAGCGGCCAGCTGCAGCGACCAAGATGCCTGCAGGCCCCTCCTCTCCTCCTCTCCCTCGCCTCCTCTCCATCACCTCTTCCTCTTCCTCTTCCCCCTCCTCCTCCTGGGCTCCTCCTCCACCCCTCTCCTTCCTCCTCCCGCCTCCCTCCGCTTACTATCCCTCGTTCGCTCTCTCCTAGCACGTCTCTCCTGCATGCTCTTCCTCCATCCCCTCCCTTGCGGTGGTGATGAGCCTGCAGCGGCAGCGCCAGCAGGGGGGGAGCCAGCACCATCGACCCCGAACGCGAAGAAGAGCAAGCAGGCCACCTCCCCCGAGCCAGTCGCCTCCGGCAGCAAGAACGACTACAAGGAGAAGGATGAGTGGACTCCCCTGGCAGGGCCGCCATCGAGTGATTGGGGGCTGCGTCGCTGACCCTGGCGCTAGAGTAAAAACATCCTTTAACGCTGGGTCGTGTTCACTTTCGTCGCCGCGGCTGAACCTGCTCGAAAAACTTGCCATGCAGTCTGGGCCCGCGTGCGAGGACCGAAGCACAATATAGGCTACCTCTGCAGCATTGCCTTGCACCGCGAGCAATCAATGAACCACAAACGCTGTCGTGCATCCTCACGAGTAAGCTCGAAATTGATTCGACGTCGAATCGGAGACGAACGATTCGAAGTCGACCGAAATCGATCAAATCGGCGTACCAGCGATTCGACAGCGACCGAAGTGATTCAAAGTCGATCGGAGACAAGCGAATCGAAACGTGTGGCGGGTCGAAGTCGAGAGAATCAAACGATTATCAAACGCATCGTCTTCTGTTCGTAGCCGTGCTTGGCCGAGTGCGGCGTTCCGATGCGCCCCCCTCCCCAACGCGCACACCCCCCCGACGGCATGGCGTTCCGTGGATCTGCCCCTGCCTGGATCGACGGGTCGGAGCTCGAGAAGGCCGAGTGGTTCCAGAGCCAGGGCGATCACACTGTACTCGATTCAGCTTCAGAGCAGTTTACGGTTCCAGCGGCGAAGTTGCAGCTGCAGCAACAGCTGCAGCAACAGCAGCAGCTGCAGCAACAGCAGCAGCCACAGCAGCAGCAGCAGCCACCAATGTGCACCATGCCAACAACGCAAGTGAGCGAGCTCGACCTCACGAAGATCGACGCGGAACTCGGACAGCTGGCAACCACATCGGGGACCTCGGAACCACCACCTGGCGTAGGGGGCGCGATGGCCAGCAGCAAGGACAAGACGACGGAGGGCGACGACAGCACCAAAGGTATTGACACTGCCATTGAAGAGTTTCGTGATAGCGGCTTCAAGTGGAAGATGTCCAGCACCCTGGGGACGCGCTACTACAGGTCGCTTTCGGCCAAGGAGAAGGCAACCTACGACAGGATGTCAGGACCCGAGAAGAAGAAGATCGGCAAGGAATGGGGCATGAAGCAGTATACTGACTACAAGGCAACGCGGGAGCACCTCAAGGAGGAGGAGGAGGTCGAGAAGATCTGGGGCGAGTTTTTGAATTTCGATGCCATCCTGAGGGCCGAGGGGGGCCGCGAGTCCAGCGCTGCGATTCAGGGTGCCATCAACTACTGCAAGGCGGCGGTGAAATTCGGATGGTTCCTTCTCTTCCTTAGCCTCATCCTTTTCTCCTCATCCTTCTCCCCATCCTCACTGGGTCCTTCTCGTTCTTCTCCTCATCACCTGTCCTTCTGATCCTCACTCCACCCCTCCACCCCGTCGTCGTCATCCTTCTCCTCCTCATCGCCCTCCCAGGTTTCAGTGGAATTTCATGTCTAAGCGCGTCGAGTACGTGTACTGGCGCAAGGGTTTCGAAACCATCTTCAGAGAGAAGTGGACCCTCCGCGAGACAGAGATGCTCCAGAGGAAGAAAGATAGCCATATCTTTGCGGATACTTCTCAGCGTGGGTCGGGTTCTGCTGCCAATGGACTGGCGGTGACTGCTCCTGAGCCTACTCGAACGCCGACGCCCACTCCTGATACAACTCCTGTGGCTGACAAGCCGCCACTTCCTGCTGAGACCCCGCCGCCTGCTGAGCCGAACCCGAAGAGGAGGAGGAGGAAGGCGTTGTCAGCAGCTGCCACAGAGGACGAGGGTGCTGGCGACGCCGATTCCCTCAAACAGTTCCCAGGGGGAGAAACATTACAAATGTGTTATGCGATGCTACGCAATGGCTTGCCTCCCCCGAGCGTGATATACGGCGCCATCCAGGATGCATGCGACGCTACGCTAATGTGCGATATGCTACGCTATGGCATGATGCTATAGGTGGGAGGAGAGATGAGGGAGGACGGGGAGGAGAGTGGAGGAGGAGGAGAAGGAGGAGGAGGAGGAGGAGGAGCAAGGAGGAAAGCTGAGGATGAGGATGAGGAGGCGGAATCGCTCCAGCCCAGGCGCATGCAGCTGGCGAGGAAGGCGGCCGACGAGTACAAGAAGATCTGCGACAAGGCGAAGGCGATCGTGGACCTGAGCAAGATGAACGGCAACTACAACAAGAACCAGGGCGACATCATGAAGATCGAGAGTGCGCTCACGGCAGCCGCGCTCGTGCAGGAGGACGCTTTCATGACGATCTGGATCAACATGGACAACAAGATGGCCGAGGAACTTGCGGAGGGGAAAGAGGGGTGGATGATAAAGAGGAGGAGGAGGAGGAGAAGGAGGAGGAGAGGAGGAGGGAGAGAGGGGGAGGAGGAGGAGGAGGAGGAGGAGGGAGGAGGGGGAGGAGGAGGAGGATGAGGAGGATGGAGCAAGAGGTGGAAGGGGAGGAGGAGGAGAGAGGGCTCCCCTCTCCTCCTACCCCTCCCCCTCGATCCTCCTCCTCGATCCTCCTCCTCCTCCTCCTCCTCCTCATCCTCTTCTTCCTCCCCCCCCATCCCTTCCCCCTCTGGAAGTGCCTTGAACCGTCCTTGGCGCCCTGAGCAGGCGCTCTACCAGGGGAAGGATTTCAACGCCAAGGTCAAGCAGGTGCCGACGAAGTTGCAATCCGCTACCAACTCGGTGAAGGGCGTCGTTGACGGCTACATGGATCTCCAGAAGACGAGGGAGAAGCACTCCATGTCGCAGAGAGGACGAGAAAGGGATCGAGGAAGGGAGAGAGATCAGGAGGGAGAAGGGGGAGGAGGGGGAGGAGGAGAGGTCCACTCCCTCCTCCTCCTCCTCCTCCCCCTCCCCCCCCGACATCTCCTTTCCATCGCAAGCAACGTCATATCTCGACAGATCTCGACAGATCTCGACAGATCTCGACATATCTCGACATTGACAGATCTCGACAGATCTCGACAGATCTCGACAGATCTCGACAAATCTCGACAGATCTCGACAGATCTCGACGCTAAAATCTTGATGTCGAGAAATGTCGAGATTTGTCGAGATTTGTCTAGATTTGTCGATCTACGAAAGAATACCCTGTGATTTCACATACAAAACAAATCTCGACACAGGAAACCTTATGTTTTACAATGAATTCTTCCGGAGGTCCAATTCACATGTGAAATAACCGGGTAAACGATGTCGAGATCTGTCGAGATCTGTCGAGATTTGTCGAGCTTTGTCGGCTTGTGTTTGGAAGCGAAATTTCATGATCCTGAGACGGGTCTAGCTCAGCTGGGTAACAGTTTTGATGCATTACTGTTGTTATGTGGTCCCTCAAAGAAACGTTTCTATCAGGAAACCTTGTAAACTCACACCCTCGAAGAACTATTCGAACCCATTCCCCTCAATTTGAAGGATTCTCCGCAGCTCTGACTTGTCGGCGCTGGTGGGAGAGCTACAACGTCGCGGAGCTCGGGATGCCGACTGGCACGGTAATTTTCAAGCTCTGGGTGAACCCAGAGCCAACGCGCGGGCAGCTAAGGTCTCCAGGATACTTAGCGAATCGAACCGTGATTGATGTGATGGGGTTCGCATTGAAAAAAACAAGCAAAATCCTGACCAGACAGAATCCAACCGTGGTGAGGAGAATCTGCGACGAAATCCAATTTGTTTTCGACTGTAGGAGATTGCGTTCTGACTTGAAATAATTCAACCGTGGCAAGGCAAGATGGGTTACCTTCTGACGCCAGAACTTCGAGGCTAAATCCCAGTCCAGGTGGGGGAGGATGAGCGGGGGTGGGATGAGCAGGGATCGATCCCTGCCAAGACATTCGACGGAAATCCTACACTTCGCGTTCTTGCCAGAACTTCGTTAGTGAATCCAGCCGTTGATATTCTGATATGGGGGCAGGGATCAATCCCCGTGGATATTTCCAGCAGCGTTCCTGCTCGAGTGATCAGCAGATGGCGTCTGGGCCAGATGGCGCCGACCATGCAGCCGACCAACGAGAAGCTCAAGAGGCAAGCTTCTCCTCCTCCTCCTCCTCCTCCTCCTCTTGCTTCCCTTGCTTCCCCAAAGTCCAGGGGCCCGTGTACGGGCCAACGAATGACCCCGACCATGTCGATCTCACCTGGATTATGCTCGCAGAGCCGTGCATCAAAGGGTTCAGGAGTCTTGCTAATACTTGTAAGTTTCATCGCGACGCCTACATCGACAAATAGTGGTATACGTTGTGGTCCGCGTATGCCAATGAATACTGGCCTGACTTTCTCCAAATCCCTCAACCTTATCAGCGATGACAGTTCTGGACAGACAGTTTCAAATCAAGCACCCCCCAACCCCCCCCTACGCCCCCACACCCCGCCCCGCCCGCCCCCGCACCTCCCCCCCCGCATGCACACATTGGAGCAATTATGAAATTGACCTCTGATCTTGCCGCGCCTGTACGACAGAGACCATCCATTCTTCTGGGCCCCGCTGTTCAGCAATTAAGGCTGGGGGTCTCTTCCTCCTCCACGTCCTCCTTCTCCTCCTCCTCCTCCTCCTCCTCCTCCTCCTCCTCCTCCTCCTCCTCCTCCTCCTTCTCCTCCTCTCCTCCCCTTCGACCTCCTCTTCATTCTCCTCCTCCTTCTCCCCCTTCTCGTCCTCCTACCTCCCAGCTCCTCCTAACCAAAACCATGTTATGAATCAGGTTTCGTGCCATCGCCATCCCACCCTCGGCGCCGACGTGGCCGCCGTCATCGCCATTGCTGGTCAGTAGCCAATTTTGGCTCAGGACACCACGATCCGTAGATCTCTGTCTAGCATGGCGCCCAAGAAACGCACCAGGCATGATTGGGATTCTGACCCTGAATCTGCATCCGATCATGGCCGAGACGATTGGGACAGAGACGATGGCGACAGTGATGACGAGGTCAGACTCGATGCTTGCAAGTTGGACGACGAACGTTATAAAGCAGGAGAGCAGTTGATGGAGAGGTGGCTCTTAAAATACTGTGAGGGCAAGATGACGGCGACTGACGTGTGTACCAACGCCTGGTACGCGGCATCCTCGGGTGCATCTGGCCCATTTGACACTTACAAGGTTCCCCCAGGCTCCAGTTCGGGCAATTACCAGAAGAAGCTCAGCCGAGTGCTAAAGTTTGAGAAACATACAGACGCATACAAAGTGAACGTTCCTCAAGTCATCAATGGAGAAAGGCAACAAACACCAATGTTGTTGATCGCGCCACATGAAGCCTTAGCAGCAGAATTTGAATCGAACAAGGAGCTGCAATCACAATTGTCTACATTCCAAGCGGCGCCCGAGTGGGCACGTTCGTACGATGCGCACCCAGCAGTGGTCGCATCTAAGGCTTCGGGACGTCTTTGCCACCCCCTTGCGCTGTACCTGGACGGCGTCCGTTTCACCAAATCCATCGGTGTCGGAAAAATGGATACCTTCATCGGATTCTTTGTATACTCATTGGTAACAATGAGGAGGCACCTTGTTGGTTTGATACGCAAGTCCAGGATGTGCGCCTGCGGCTGCAAAGGATGGTGCAGCCTTTGCCCCATCTTCATGTTCTTAACGTGGAGCTTCAGAGCAGGAATGGAGGCGATCAGGCCAACGCGCAGGTGGGATGATCAACCTTTCAGCGTAGACGACCCACACCAAGAGAAGCCAAATGCCCTACCGTGTGTGATTGCATTGGCTCAAATAAAAGGGGATGGGGCTGAGTACTGCTCCTCTTTGGGGTTTCCCACCTGGCAATCGAAACGTTCACCTTGCATATTTTGCAATTGCAAAAAGTCACAGTTATTCGATTTTTCTTCGGCCAGTCTTGCTGGGCACGATTGGGGGGTTAGCCAATATGGGTACGATGCAGAATGTCGTTCGTGCGAGGTGGAAGTGCATGCAGCTACGCCCGAGGACATTGCCCTGCTCTTGAATTATTTGGTGCACGAGAAAAAAAAGAAACGCCAGGGGGGGAGAGTTCTCAGGTGTAATCTTTCTGGCTTCGGGAGTACGAACGTTGATCTATGCAAGCTCGATCGGCTGGAACCGTCCAATGACCTCCGAGACATTTGGTCGCTATCGCATGACAGCGCGCCAATTCGATTAACGTTTTGGCGCAAGAGCATGCACAAGGGCGCCTGCGTCGACCCAGTCACGCGCAGGAACCCGATGCTGCATCCAAGTGTAGTTGGCGATTGCAGAAGTATTCTGAGGATAGACACGCTTCATACGCTATACCTCGGAGTGTGTCAGAAAATGGTCCAGGTTGCCGTCTGGAGGGTTCATGCAGCCAATCCTTGGAAAGCTACGGGTGATAAAGACGAGAGGCGTTCGGCGAATTTCAAAATGTTGCGTCTCCATCTGCAGAACTTCTATGAGACACACAATGTAGACTTATCGTATCGATTGAGGGATGTAACGCCGAAGATATTCGGCGATGGGCCGAACGGCCCCGTCCACACCAAGGCTGCAGAAACAGGGCCTCTTGTCCGTTGGGCCCGTCAGCTTCTAGTAGACTTCGCATGCGTCGGTGGCGACTATTTGTTACCTGCGGCCGATGCTTTGTTGAGACACCTTGCCATTATCAGGGATGGGGGCCCTGCGTTGCCTCACAAGGACATGCAAGAGTTGATGGACACATTCCACAGGCATATCACGTGTTTCGAGAGAGGGGGCGGCAAATTTATTCCTAAACATCATTTATGGTGTCATTTGGTGATGCTGGTTCCCATGAATGGGAACCCGCGCTGCTACTCCACGTTCTTAGACGAGTCCCTCAACGGACTCGTCGCTGGCATCGCCCATGCGTCCCATCCTTCTACGTGGGAGAGGAATATGCACTGCAGGCTTCAATTGTTGCCGAGGCTGCAGGGTGCTAGTCATTTTGCATGATACGGTGCACGAGGGAGGAGGGAGGAGGGACAAGGGACGAGGGACGTCATCGTTCGTCGTTCGTCGTTTGTCGTTCGTTGAACGAACGACAAACGACGAACGACGAACGATGACGGACGGAGGTAGCGATCTGTCGAAGTTTATGCGACTTGGCCAGTTTAGGTCCATGAGCCCGCAAAACGGACGAGATCGCCCGCTGCAGTTTGGTAAGTGGCCTTGCGGATCTGTTTCACACCATGCCTTGAAGCCCAAGTTGGAACGATGCAAAAAGAGTCTGGCCAAACAGGGGAACGTCGGTATGTTTCTCGGTGGATCGTCGTCTGTGTTTCCTCGTCTCCCTGCCGGCTGCCAGGCTGCACGTGCAGCTGATCTACAGCACGATGATGAAACGCAATACATCTACAACATTATTCGGAAACTCGTGGGAGACATGGAGTACGACACGTCGCACCCGACACAGTGGATCGCCACGTCCCTGGCCAAGCTGACCCTGATCGACAAGTATATCATCAGGGATCTCGACTTCCTCGAGTTTGGGTTCGGGGAGATTGTGGACGCCTTCCAGAAGCTCCACGAGCTCGATTGGGGCGAGGCCAGGCAGAGCATGCGTGAGGAGTTCAAGTTCATCCACTGGTTCCAGCAGGACCTCTTGGAGGAGTGCACGGGCGGGCCAGTGCCCTTGATTTATGCAGGCATCTTCATCTGCAACTCAATTCATCAACATCTCACCTCCCCAACCATTTCCAAAACAATACAGCAAACAAATCGAATACATAACAGATCCTTCCTTCCTCCGATGCGAGGGGGTGAAGGAGGGAGGAGGGAGGAAGGAAGAGGGAGGAGTGGTGAGGCTGAGGGGTAGGAGGATTCGAAAGGAGGAGACCCCGAGGAGGAGCAGGAGTAAACAGATCAAGCGAGGAAAGAGGAGGGAGGAGGAGACAGGAGGAGGAGGAGGAGGAGGAGGAGGAGGAGGAGGAGTAAGACACAGAGAGGAGTAAAGTCTGAACCCCAGGCATGCTACTTTACCGAGTGAAGCCTGGCGGCACAGTTATGATGACCCCTCCTGACCAAACGTGGAGACATAGAGAGCGGAACATATATGACAGGTCCCTGGACGACACCACAGGGAACACATCATTACAATGTGTGCGAGACGCGAACGGAATTGCCGAGATCTGTGCCAAATTCTGTGAGATTGCCTACAATCGAAACGTCAATTACCTGCAGGAGACCTTAGCCGACACCACGTTGCATCTGCACCCCTCGCAGGTGGTGACCCACGCGGAGCTCAAGAGCTGCACGGCGACGTCTTGGTTGATAGGACGGCTCTCTCTATATTTCTCTCTCTCTCTCTCGTCATTCGGACCTCTACCCATGCCAACCCCCTCGCTCATTTCCCCTCCGTCCATCCGCGTGCGATCGCATTGGGACGGAATCGCATTCGGAAACGAGGGAGGCGGAACTGAGGATGGGGGAAGGGATGGGTAGAAGTCTGAATGTTGTGAGAACGCGGTTGAGGATGTGGTTACAGCTTGCCGAGGCCTACAATATTTATTTGCAGTGGGACCTTACGCGGACGAGTGCTGAACTACCTAGTTGATTGGAGAGGCCCCGAAGATCACAGACTGCTTCCAGGATGGAAAAAAGACGATGACAGGAGGCTTCCACCAACCCCGCGGATAGGGTTGAACGAGACCTGCGATAAAATCCACGCCGAGTTTCGCACCCATGAAGCTCGTGATACATATCCAGAGGAATACAAGAAGGCCACGCGGGGCCAACACTGTAGAGAAAAAAAAGAGTAACGGAAGAGAACGGAGGGGGAGGCAGGGAGGAGGGAGGGAGGAAACGGAGGAAGTGAGTAGGAAGGATGAGGGACGGTGAGGGTGAATGAGAGAAGGAGGAGGGCAGAGGGAGAGCGTGCCCCCCCCCGCTGGCGAGGCGGTGGCCGCAGTGGTGTACTACACGATGTACCAGGTGGTCAAGGTTGATTGACGAGGGAGCTGAGCCCTCGCGGGCCTGAGCCCTCGCGAGCTCGACGAGGGATGAAAAGAAAGTGAGAGGAAGGGAGATGATGATGAGGAGGAGGAGGAACAGAAGGAAGAGGAGGAGGAGGAGGGGGAGGAGGGAGGAGGAGGGAGGAGGGGAGGAGAGAGCAGGAAGGAGGAGGAGGAGGAGGAGGAGGAGGAGAAAGAGGATCACTCAACGAGGAGGAGGCAGGAGGATGGAGCGAGGAAGAGGAGAGAGGCAGTCGAGGAGGGGCCTCTCCTACTCCTGCACTTCTTTCCTCCTTGTAGAAATACTTCTGTCTTATCCTACCTGACCGTTATCCTACGTTGCTCCTTGCACTCCCTCCTCCTACACCTCCGTCCTCCTGCCTGGGCCTCCTCTCCTCCTCCCTCCCTGACGCTCCTCTCCTCCTGCTCGCTCCCTTCCTTCTGACACCATTATCAGACTACAATCGCATACCATTGAAGCGACTGCCATCCACCTCCTACTACTGCTCCTCCCCTTCCTAGACCTCCATCCGCCTTTCCATCCTCCTCGGCGGCATCCGCACTCTCTCCTCCTCCTCCTCACCGCCCTCCTCCTCCTCCTCCTCCTCCCCCCCCTACCAGTCGCTCGTAGGGACGGTGCGTATCGCAGATCGGGGTAGCAACGCGGCAATGCCGAGGACCGTGGTTCCCGAGGACTGTGGAGAGCCCCCCCTTGGAGGGGAACTGGGTGCCCGCGGAGCCATGGCCCTCGGCATTGCATCTTTGCCACCGCGTCGATCCTGATGTCAGGGAGAATGTCAGATAAGGATGTCCAGAAGTATACAACAGTTGCTGCCGCGACCCTGCCTAGCCTCCTCCTCCTCCTCCTCCTCCTCCTCCTCCTCCTCCTCCTCCTCCTCCTCCTCCTCCTCCTCCTCCCTCCTCCTCCTCCTCCTCCTCCTCGGGGCGCGGCGGTCTGGAGGAGGAGGAGGGGGAGGAGGAGAAGGTAGGAGGAGGAGTAGGAGGAGGGGGGGGGGGGAGGGGGAGGAGAGGAGGAGGGAGGAGGAGGGAGGAGGAGGGAGGAGGAGGGAGGAGGAGGAGGGGGAGGGAGGAGGAGAAAAAGGAGGAGGAGGAGGAAAGGAACGGGGGCCTGCAGCTGGAGCGAGGCCGCCTGCGACAATGGGCGCTGCCACGTGCGGGCGGACGGACGGGGGTGCCGTCCTCCCTCCCTTCCTCCTTTTCCTCGCCCCCTACTTCCTTTGTCCTAATCCGCCTTGGCGCCGCGCACATTCGTCAACAGCTGGTGCGATCGCCAGCTCTTGCCTCAACGCCGCGCACATTTGTTATAAGATTTACAACAGCTTCAAGGATCGAGGGGTTGCGTTCGACGGCGCTTCGGCGCGTGACCCATGCGCCAGCGTTGACAAGGCCGCGCAAAACGTCACCCTCGCAAAAGTGATCTTACGCAGGCCGCAAAAACAATATTCACAAGCCCCTAACAAAACATTGACAGATCGCATGCGTAGCTAAACAGGAACATTCATCCGAATCTTCGTAAGATAAAACGATGCCACGACGAAGTTCTTTCATAGACCAACGACTCCGATCTGTGGAAAAAAAAAAAACAGACGGGATGCGAATTCTAAAACTGATGTAAAAACGCCTGCGCAAGAATTCGCTGGTCAAAAACGCCTGCGTAATTCTTCCGGAGACAAAGTCAACATAAAATTCTTCCGGAGGTTGCTTAAGATATTGGCAGACCGACCCTCTGGGGATGACCACCGAGCAGCCGCAGCACCCGCTGGCGATGCTGCAGGGCGTGTACGCGCGCCGCCGGCGGTCCATCCAATACCCCCCGCCCAGTCATCCTCCTCCCCCCTTCTCTCCCTCACCCCCTATCCCGACCGTCGACCGCCTGAACCGCCGATGCCAATGCCGACCGTCCGCCGTCTGCCGGGCCGACCGCCGCTTCTCCTCGCACGCCCTTCCTCTTCCTTTCGTCCTCTCGTCTGCGCCGTTGCCGCCGCCTGCTGCAGGTACATGGGCGAGCGGGCCATGTCGCTCGCCGCCGGCAGCCCCATCAACCTGGACACGGTGCGGCGGGGCGGAGGAAGCGGGGGGTTCGGCGAGGGATGCTGGAGGTGGAGCGGACGACGAGGAGGAGTTGAGGAGGAGGGGAGGAGGGCCGCATGTGAGGGGGGCTCCGACTCAGGAGGAGAATGATGATGATATTGATGCGGAGACCCTCGGAGGATGATGATGAGGAGAAGGAGAGAAGGAGAACATGAAGGAGTTCCTCCCTTCTCCCCCCGATCGGTGAACATGTCTGATGATATAGCGGGCGCCACGATCACCTTCGACATGAGTCGCTTCCCGCCGGCGTGGTGGATCAAGCAGTTCCTGATGCTCGTGGAGGCGGAGCTCTACAGTAGGTCGTTCAGTGCCAGGGCGGTGGCGCCATTCGGCAGCACGCGCATGGGATGGGCGGCGCCGGCGCCTGCGGCTAAGGCGAAGGCGAAGGCGAAGCCGAACTTGGCCAAGGAGCACGAGAAGCCATCGATGACCGTCGCCTTGGACTCGGGCTTCTCGATGTGCTTCTGCGGCCCCGTGACCTTGGCAAGGCCGCCCGCAGGCCGCTCCTTCCCAGTGGCCGCCATCAAGGTCACTGCGCCTGACAGCCGGGACGACACCACCTTCGGAGTGTACTGCGTCGCCGACACGGTGGGCACCGTGAACAATGAGTGCCCGTGCCCGGCGTGGCTTGCGCGCGTGGTGGACGACGACGAGCAGGCGACCCTCGAGATGAAGGCCCAGGTGGTGACCATCGACCTGCCGCCCCACTTGGTGTTTGAGGGCATGGCGTCTTTCAAGCTGAAGGCCATCATTCCAATCCTCACATCCTCTCTCATCACCTCCCCTCATATGTGTATCAGATCTCTCTCTCTCTCTCTCGCTCTCTATCTCCCTCTATCTCTCTTTTTCCCTCTCTCTCTCTTTCTCTATCTCTCTCTCGCTCTCTCGCTCTCTCTCCCTCTCTCTCTCTCTCTCTCTCTCTCTCTCTCTCTCTCTCTCTCTCTCTCTTCTCTCTCTCTCTCTCTCTCTCTCTCTCTCTCTCTCTCTCTCTCTCTCTCTCTCTCTCTCTCTCTCTCTCTCTCTCCCTCCCTCCCTCCCTCCCTCCCTTCCTCCCTCCATCTTCCTCGCCCCCCCCACCCCAGCTCGGTTCTCGATCCTCGCCTCCTCATCGTGCTCCTCCTCCCTAGCTCCTGGGGTTTCCCCCTCACTAACCCGTCTCCACATCCTCCATCCCCCTCCTCCTCATCATTCCCCCTCCCCCCGCCGGTCCGCGAGCTCGTGCCGGTGCGCGCGTTCGTCGGCAGGGAGGTCCAGCTCACGCGCCACGAGATCCCGACGGACCTCCCGCCCAAGCGCAAGGCGGCGCGCCACGCCAACGCGGCGCCGGCTGACGCCTCGGCGCTGTTCGGCCCGACGGCCGCGGCAGCCTACATGGCTGCGCACCCGTCGCGCCCGGGCTCGGCCACGACGCAGCAGCAGCCGGCGGCTGGGCGGAGCACGAAGAACAAGGACTGCAAGCACTTGTTCGAGTGAGTGCGGCGCTGCGACGGCTGCGACCCGCCGTCGCGCCCGCGTGCCATGGGTGGCGCGCGGTGCCGGCGGTGGGGGCCCGCGCCTCGTCTCGTCACTGCTTCGAAACGACGATGGGCCGATGATAGTACGATGTCGTACGACGATGCGACGATGCGTTACGACGGTGCATCCGATAGGATACGACTACGATGAGATTGTCGGCAGTCCGAGTCATTCGATCGGAGCGGTCCCGCGTATCGAAGCAGTGTCGAGCGGCGGCGGAATCTGGCAGATCTGCCGAAGCGTGAATTCATCATCGTAGCTGCAGGGCCGCAGCTACTATGCGTCGGCGCGCAGTGCAGCGCGATCTCGCACAGCAGCCGGGGAGCGGCTGCCCGTGCGCGGCGCGACGCCTGCCGCTCGGGAGGCGGCGGCCTCGGAGCCTCAGGGAGGAGATGAGATGATGAGATGGAGGAGATGATGAGGACATGATGAGGACTGAACAAGGCTCATGCTCAGCTCAGCCGCTGCGACACTGTGTGTCTGGCGTCGGGGGCGCGCGCCTTAAATAGCGCCCCCGCGACTAAGGACAGGGACCCCGCGCGCCGAGACGGCAAACGGATCGCCTGCTCAACGTGGTTGGGGTGATGAGGACACACAGGGGTAGGACTATGAGTTTGAAGATGAGGGGTCGCATGAGGAGGATGATGAGCACGATGAGGATGATGAGGATGATGAGGAGCGAGGCGTACGAGGATAGGGTGAGGATGGGGGTGGGATGAGGCCTTCAACAAGTGGGGTGATGCTGCAGGTGAGCGGTGATGAAGAGGCGGGTGCGGACGACGAGGGATGAGGTGACCGCGCTCTCGTCCTCGGCCCTCTCCCTCCTACCCCCTGCCCCCCTCGCCCCCAGTCCGGCGCCCACCTCTCTACTACTCTACTTCCTTCTCACCCCCTCGCTCCCCACTCGTCGCCCACCGCCCTCTCCATTCCACTCCCCCCCCCCTCCCCGTCCTCCAACACCCCCCCCCGCCTCCCCTTGGTCCTCAACGCCTCAGCGCATCTCCTCATCTCATCCCCCCCCCTCCCGCGCTGCCGCCGCCAGGCGGGGCGCGCCTGGCGGCTGGCGCCGGCGGCAGCGGCGGCTTGCCGCGCCCGCCCCGCTGAGCAAAAAGCGGCGTCGCCGTCGGCCATCCCGCCTCGTCGTCGCCCCTCGTCTCTCCCCACGCCTCCGTATCCGCTCACTCCAACACCGCTCGGCCTCTTCCGCCTCCTGCGTGTCCTCCTCCTCCCCCCTCCTCTGGAGCCGTGCTCTGCACGTCGGCGCTCCAGCCAACCTCTTTGCTGGGCTGTGTAACGTCCACTGTGTTGCATGTCATTGTATTGGTATGTAGGCATTGAGACCACATTTCTGCTAAGTAAAAACGTCCACTTCACGGATCGTTGGTTTCACAACATCGTTAGAATTGAAAGTTAGCACTCTGCGTTGACATAAGAGGTGTCACTTGGTCTCCACCGTCGTCTTGGGCTTCTCTACAATTAAAATCTTTTGGTGAGGCTATCCCAAGCAGGTTGGGATTGGGCCCAGTTTGCTTTTCGCACTGGTTGGGATTGGTCCCAGTTGGTTGGGATTGGGCCCAGTTGGTTGGGATTCGGCCCACATGCGGGTCCTCCCCCTCCTCCTCGGCCTCCCCCCCCTCCTCGTCCTCCTTCTCCTCCTCCCCCCCTCTAACTTATGGTGGTGGTGGTGGTGGAAATGAAGCCCATCACATCTCGGTCACGGCCCCTCCCTTTTCCGACGTGGACCTGGCCCCTGGCTGTGTCGCAGCGGCCGATGTCCAATGGGGCGTTCGCAACGGAATGTTTTGTGATCTCGACTTCTTTCTGCGACCTGGTCGGCGCGGGCGAGGGCAAGTCCCAGGTGCCAAAGCCAGTTTCCGACATGAGTTGCAGGCATCTGTTAGTTCCTCACATGGACTGGATATGTCTCTGGGACGGCAACGTGCCCGTTCATGTCTCAGCGACGGGTTGGATGGCTGGTTTCTTTGGCGTGCAAATCACGCCGCCCGACTGCGCGCGCGTCGAGGTCGAGGTCGGTGGCGCCATTGTGTGCGGCGTCATGCGTGGTCACGTGGATAGGCCCCGCTTAGGTTTACCAGCGCGCCGCGACTTCCACCGCCTTGCCGCCCACCTGCCGATCAGGACATTTGATGTCAAGTCGTGAATCCGAATTTGGTCCGAGCCTCGCGGGTTTGGCCATCCAGCATTTGCGCGGAACGGCCTCGAGGGTTTCCAGCCCGCGCTCAAGGAGAGGTTCACCAAGGAGCATTGATTTGGAGCGCCCCGGCAGAAGCACCACCAGGCACGCTGCCTCCTGCGAGGCAGGGCGCCCCCAAAGCTGGCTCCACACCTTGGTGGCCTCAAAAGACCCGCGGGCCACGGGCCAGCGATGGGCGACGAAGGCGGCGATCAGGATGAGGAGGAGGGGGGGGGGGGGCGAGGGCGAGGAGGGGCGCGGGGGCGCGGCTAGATGGGAGGGGGGGAGGTGGGACCGACCTGTGTCTCCGCCCGCCCCCCCCCCCCTTTCCCCTTGCCGCCCCCCCCCTCTCGCCCGTCTCGCCTGCGCCTCTCTGCCGCCCCCCCCCTCGTCGTCCGCGTTGTCGCCCGTGTTTTCGCCCGCCGCCGCTTTCCCCCTCTTCGTCTTCGCTTCGGTGCTGAGTGCTCTCCCTCTTGTTCCCTTTCCCCGTCTTCGCCCCCCCCCCCCCCGCCCCCCTCCCCCGTTCTCCGCCCCTTTGTTATCTCCTTCCGCCATGCCCATGCCCCTCCCCCCCCGACTTCCCCTTCCCCCCCCCCCCCCCCCCCCCCCCCATTGCTGCAGTCTTTTCCATCCCTCTTCCCTCGTCGTGGTCGCCCCCCCCCCCCCCCCCCCCTTCCCCCCCCGTCTTACTTCTCCTGCTGGCGCCGTTTTGCTTCGAGCCGCCCACGGTTGGGCTGATCGCCGCGGTTGCTCTCGACTCTAGCGCGCGCGCCCCCGCCCCCCCCCCCCCCTTCCGCGCGCCCCCGCCTGGGGTCTAGCATGCCCTGGCAGCCGCGGCGTTTGCCCCTTCCATGAAACGGTCGTGCGCAGCCATTGTTGTCCAGTGCCTCATCGGTTGATTCGCCCTTGCGCGGCAGGTGGTTCCCCGCCAGATGGGCGACCTCTGGTGCCTGTCGCGCGCGCGGAACACATGTGATCCTAGTGCGGGTCTTCCGGCCATGTGCGCGCAACGGGGGGCGGGGTTTGCAGCGAACGGCGCCGCGGTCCTAAGCGCGCGACGGGCGCCAAGACTTCCGCGCGCGACATTGGCGCGGCCTCGCGCGCATCGCGAGGGCGCCGGCGCGTTCAACTTGCCGACGCCGCCTGTGCATTGATGCTCGGGCGCGCGGTGCCTGGGAGCGCGGCTTGCCTGCGGTTCCGCGTAGAATTCGCAGTTTGCGCAGCTCGCTGATGGATGCCCGGGCCCGGAGCCTATGGCCCGGTGCTCAGCGTTTGCGGTTCGAAGCCTGAGGCCCGCAGGCTTGCGGCGCCCGCGCTTCAGGGGCCAGGGCTTGGGTTTCGGGGCTTCCGGGCTCAGGGCCCAGAGCTCGGGGTTTCTGGTGTTCGGGGTTTGGGCGCGAGGCATCAGACTGAGGGCTTGGGCTCAGGGCTCAGGGCTTCGGGCCCCGGTGCTCAGCGCTTGCATTTCGGAGCCTGAGGCCCGCGGGCTTGCGGCGCCCGCGCTTCAGGGGCCAGGGCTTGGGTTTCGGGGCTTCCGGGCTCAGGCCCCAGAGCTCGGGGTTTTTGGTGTTCGGGGCTAGGGCGCGAGGCATCAGATTGAGGGCTTGGGCTCAGGGCTCAGGGCTTCGGGCTCGTGGCTTATGGCGCGCGGCGCGGGCCCTGCTGCTTGCGGCTCGCGGCGATGGGCTCGGGTTTTTTGGAGTCAGTCTTGGAAGCTCAGGGCTTGGGGGCCGAAGGTCTAGGGGTCAGGGGTCAGGGCCTGGCATTGGTTGCGCACGCGGGATTCGGGTTCGTTTTTGCGGCCCCCGCCTCGCTGGGCCCGCGTGATATCGCGCCAATGGCCGCGACGTCGCGGCTTCGGGAAGCAGCGCCGACCCCGTGGACCCTGATGGGTACAACCCCCGCGAAGAGAAAGTCCAGGCCGCTGAGGTCGCGGAAACTCAGCGTGGGCGGGCCCCGTTAGTCCGCGGGGCCTTGGTGCAGTGCTCCAGAGACCGCCGTCGCGGATTTCCGGTCCATGCCTCATCCCCGTAAATGTGATCATCGCCAAGTGGGGCGACGATTGAAAAATTGCCGGTCGCTTCCCAGACGACCGGAAATTTTCAGAGGCGACCGGGAATATGTGATTTCGCTCGAGACTTATTTACAACATGATATTCAGTCCGATTGATGTTGGCTAGAAGTTGAGTCGTGGCTTGGAAGATTTTATGCACGACGTGTGTGCTTCCTTGAGTGCCCGCGATTCCAGACATAATTTGTTGCCAGTGTTTCATGGTCTGCTGCGGTCGGCGCGCTGCCCGCTTTAGGAGTCATCTCGGAGGCCATGTTTAAAATCAGGGGCCCAGGTCCATCGGGGGTCCGCGAGCCAGGTCCGATCGGAGAGCGGCGACGCAAGCGGCCCTGGGCCGATCCGGAATTTTTTAACCCAGCAGGTGGTTGCCAACGGCGGGCAGATGGGCGCGAGCGCGCGTCGGGCACATCCGTAGCCATTTCGGATCAAGCCATGACTGATTCGAAGCTTCTGAGCGTCCAGGTCTTTCGGAAGTTGGCAAAATCTTGTCTTGGAGTGCCCTTTGGCGAGCTGCCCCAGGGCGCGGCCTCGACGGATGGGCTCCGCGATCTCGCCCGCGACGCGGAGACCTCCGCCGCCGACCGGGCGCTTAAGGCGCGGGCGGCCGACGCTCCCCAGGCCCTCGAGGAGGCGCGGCCAGCGGGGCCCGAGGCGGAGGGCGCCGCAGGCGAAGACGACGGGGGCGTCGCGGGTTTCAGGCTGCGCGGCGCGAGCTTCTTTCTGACGTGCAACTGGGATTTCTTTGGCAAGGACTTCCCTGGTGGCGCGGCTGCAGCGACCACTTCGGGGGACCTGCGGTGGCTGCGGAAAAAGTTCAAGACGCAGAAGTAGAAGGGCGCGCGGGTGAAGAAGAGCACCAGTTCCCTTTGAAGCTTCCCTCAAAAGTGGCACCCCTGGGGGGGGGCACTTCCACTGGAAGGTGGACTGCGCCGAGTCCTTCGACGAGCCCGACGCGGACTGCGTGGCAACTCACGCCATCGAGCCCGACGCCCGCCGACCTTGCGCGGCAACGGGTTGTAGAGCGGCCAGAGGTGCCATTTTTGCCGACGCCAGCAACCGAGGGCACTTTTTACTGCTGGGTCCCCAAGATGAGCAGTCTCTACACGGTGTCTAACAGGAAGCCGTGGGGCGACTGCAGAGTCATGTGGAAGTGGTTAGACGACCTCTGGACCGACGGCAGGTTTGGGCGCTCGACGTATGGAGTTTTTGGCCATGAGGGTAAGGGTCGGTGACTCAGGGCGCAAGCAGGACTTGGGCGCGGTCACGGCTGCCGAGAAGGAGGCAAACGTCGACGGGCAGATGCTGGGAGTGGACGCGGCCCTTGCTAGACTGAGGGCGCATTTCCTCATTTTCCCCGCTATAGAGGCCTGGCAGGACACGTTTCTGGAGCTTCGTTTTCGCTGGTCGTTGTTAGTTCTCGTCGCAGACAGCGCTTCTGGAAAGTCCAGCTTCGCGGAGAGCTTGTTCGACTGGCCGTGCGCCCTCTCAGTTGAAGACGCCGCGCACTTAGACTTGAAAGATTTCGACAGAGACGCGCGTGACGGAGTCGCGGCGGATAGCGTGAACACGTGGAAGCAGCTACTGAGCTGGCGGGCAGTCTTACGGGCCAGGAATTCCAGAAGCAAGGGTGGGCAGAACGCAACCAATGTCTACTCGCGCGCTCAATGCCACTTCGGCGGCCCAGTAGCAGTTCCTGTGGACTTGGACGCCGAAGACGCTGAGCTAGCAGACCCTTCCCACGAGGGCAGGTCCAAGCGGCCGCAGCAAAACCGCGTCTTCGCGCGCCTGGCGGCAGGCGCCGCTGTCTACGACAGCTCGAAGCTCCCCCAGAAGCGCGCCAGGAACTTTTTTGTTTGGTTTATATATATATATATGTATATATGCATATGTATAAAATATAATATTATGTTTTCTCTGTTCCTTTCCACTGAAACAGTCGAGCGCTGGCGTTCAGCGCAGGCTGCTGGAGCGGGGCCACATCATTGACCGACCGAACTGAGCGAGAACAAGCGCAGCCGACAAAAAAGGCAAACGTGCTTCGGGGCACCCCAGCCCGCCCAGAATTAGCGCGCGCGTGCAAGGCCTTTTGGGCCCGACCGCGGCGACATGACGCGCTGCGGAAACACATAGGAAAGCCAATGCTTTGAATGTATATCAAAAGTTGCGGCTAAGACTTCGGATTGGTGTTGCCTTCGTAATGCATGCGCTTTGCCTTTGCACTGCGCTGCCATTGCGCTGCCACCTCCTTGGTGTGTGCTTGGCATTGTGTTAGCGTTGCTCTTGCGTCCGTTGGCATTGCGCTGTCCTCGCTTTGGCATTGCGCTGCGGTTCATGGCGGTCGCGCTGGCATTGCGTTTGCATCTGCGCTGGCAAGGCAACTGCATCGCGTTTTCGTTGCATCAACATCCACTGACACCAACATGCATTTCCATTGACATTGGCAATCATCGTGTTGGCACCCCCACTTTCGGTCGGTGACTTTGCCCGCCTCGCGCTCCCGAGGTCCGTGGCCTTTTTGGCGCAGGCTCCCTTTTGCTTGCCAATCCCGGCTTCCGTTGGCCGCCTTGGACGCGGATGGCAGGCCATCAGTTGTCTCCATTCGAAGTGGGCCATGTGGAGGTCCACGTGGAGCACGGCTTGGGGCGCGCCAGCATCGCAAGATTTGTAGAGAAGGCCGATGGCAGAACGTGCTCTGAAGAGCCGGCCATCTACAACTGCACGCGGAGATTCAGGGAGAATCCTGGTTGGCGCGGGGAGCGGGGGGCGGGCTCGGGAGCCCCGTGGAAAACGTCGGACAAGAAGGACCAGGCAGTCGTGAAGTGTGTGCTGGGAAACCGCGGCAGTACCAACGTTTCCGCGAGCCGCCTCAAGAAGCAGTTTTCATTTTTGCGGAGATCGTCTGGCGCGCTGGTTGAAGAACATTTCGCCGATGCCGATATGGTTTGGCTGCGGCGACGCAACAAGTCCATCAAGGTTGGGCAGCGCCGCGCCGCTCGCGTGGCATACTGTCGGGGCGTCAAGCGCAAGCGCCAGGCCACGCTGGATGGAGCACGTACGTGGACGGCATAACGCACTATCTGGACAAGGCGGCTGGTGATCATGAGCACGCGGTCCGCAGGTCATTGGCCTCTCGCGCATGGAGGATGTCTGACAACAGCGACGCTCTGTACGAAGATTGCGCGGCCCCCTGTAGGTCAGGGCCTGGGGGATGCCGGCGACTGGCGTGCTCCACGTGCGTGACTTAGACCAGGGCGAAATCATGGATCGATCTATGTGCGTGGATCTTAGAGAAGACAAGTTTGACGAGTGGCAACTCAACTGCGACGTCCTCGTTTGCGATTACGAGGGTTTCTTGCGGATGCCAGAGGCCGTGCGCGCCATGAACCGCTATGGTTTGAAGCTGTTTGATGATTATCCAAAAGTGTCCCAATATTCCAACGCCATCGAGAATGCGTGGAAGATCTTACGCGCACGATTGGACGAGACGTGCTCGGTCGAGTTGGAGTCCACAGACGCGTTCGTCAGGCGTTTGTGGGCCGCTATGCGTTGGGCCAACACCCACAGGTCGGAACAGCTCTGGTACCTTTCGACCAACCAGAAGAAGGAAAGGGCGTCATATTGCCTGAATTCCACCCCACCCGGGGCGCGCGCTAACTGGTGAATGCGCCCAGCTCGGCACGGACTTTTGCCTTTGGGGTATGTCTTGAGCCAATGCGCAATCAATTATAGCCGGAGTGCGGTATCCCCAAGCAGGGTTTTTTAAATCCACTGCGGTTTCCAAGGTTGAGTGGGGCTCAGTATTGGAATGAGGTGTCAAACGAAACGGGCCGGACAACCTCTTGCACACGATCTGACAAGTCCACGTCACACCCGCTTCCCGTTAGGTCATATCCTGCAACTCCCTTCGTTTTCCCTCCTCCTTCTCCTCCTCCTCCTCCTCCTCCTCCTCCTCCTCCTCCTCCTCCTCCCCCTCCTCCTGCTTGCTCCCTCGTCCACCGCATTATCCTCCTCCTTCTCCCTTCCATCTCCTCCTCCTTCTCCTCTTCCTCCGCCTCCTCCACCTCCTCTTCATCCCGAACGGCATCTCGGAGCCCAGAGTTGCGAGGATGTCTCCAGCGTAACGGGCTGGACTACCTCGCGCGCGGCATCTCGGACCCCAGAGTTGCGACGATGTCTCGGGCGAAACGTGCTGCGAAGAAATCTCAGGCGAAACGGGCCGGACCACCTCGAGCGCGGCGTCTCCGAGCTCCGAGTTGCGGGGGCCTCCTGGGGCCTCCTGGGGCCTCCTGTGGACCTCCTGGGGCTTCCTTCTGGGCCTCCTGTGGTCTCCTGGACCCCACCTGGGGCTTCCTGAAGCTTCTTGGGGCTCCCAAGGGGGGATATCTAACATGTGGCCGTCTGGGCCCCCCAAAATGGAGGGGGGGCCACAAGAGCAGGAAAAATCAACGAATCGGCACCGGATGCGTTTTAACTTGACACGTTCTGATAAGGGGGCCTCTTGGGAGTCCTGGGGGCCCCTGGGGCCTGTCCATGGCGTCCTGCGGCCTCCTGAAGCTCTCTGGGACTTCCCGGGTTTGTTTTCTGGGCCCCCAGGCTGGACCATTTCTTGCGCGGCATCTGGGAGCTCAGAATTGCGAAAATATCTTGTGCGAAACGGGCCGGACCACCGTGCGCACGGTATTCGCGGCGCAGGGCATCGCCGAGGTCAGAGTTGCGAGGGTGCCTCAGGCGAAATGGGCTGGACCACGTCGCGCGCGGCATCGCCGAGGTCAGAGTTGCGAGGATGTCTCAGGCGAAATGGGCTGGACCACCTCTTGCGCGGCAGCTCAGAGCTCAGAGCTTCGAGAATGTCTCAGGCGAAACGGGCCAGACCACCTCTTGCGCGGCATCTCGGAACTCAGAGTTTTGAGGACGTCTGAGACGAAACGGGCCAGACCACGTCTCGCGCGGCATCTCGGAATGCAAAAGTGCGAGGATGTCTCAAGTTGAACGGGCCAGACTTCCTCTTGGGCGGCATCTCGGGCTCAGAGTTTGGAGGATGTCTCAGGCAAAACGAGCCAGACCACTTCTCGCGCGGCATCAGAGAGCGCAGAGTTGCGAGGATGTCTCAGGCAAAACGGGCCGGACCACCTCGCGCACGGCATATCAGGGCTCAGAGTTGGGAGGATGTCTCAGGCGAAATGGGCTGGACCACCTCTTGCGCGGCATCTCGGAGCCCAGAGTTTCGAGGATGTCTCAGGCGAAATGGGCTGGGCCACCTCTTGCGCGGCATCTCAGAACTCAGAGTTGCGAGGATGTCTCAGGCGAAACGCGCCGGACCATTTCGCGCACGGCATCTCAGAGCTAAGAGTTTGGAGGATGTCTCAGGCGATACGGCCCGGACCACCTCTCGCGCGCGGCATCTGGGAGCTCACAGTTTGGAGGATGTCTCAGGCGAAACGGGCCAGACCACCACTCGCGCGGCATCTGGGAGCTCAGAGTTTCGAGGATGTCTCAGGCGAAAGGGCCAGACCACCTCTTGCGCGGCATCAGGGAACTCAGAGTTTTGAGGATGTCTCACGCGAAACGCCTAATCCCGGACAACTCAGAAACGAGAGTTGCGAGGATGTCTCAGGCGAAACGGCCCGGACCACCAAATCTTTTTGAGGACGCCTCTGCTTTGAATTCCCTCGGCCAGAGTTAGCTTCTATCACAACAGCACCCCGTTCAGCAAGCTGTTTGAGGAAAGCCAATGCACAATCAAAAACTTTGTCGCGGTGGTCATAGTGCACGCTGCGTGTGAAACGTGCAAATTTGAAGACACGCACATTAATCCATGAGATTTTTTCCCTGGTGGTGATGCGGACTCTGCCGGACAATATTTGTTTGCGTCATTTGGTCGGATTCCAGCATTCAGGGCCTGTGAGGGAGCCAGAACGTACCGGCGCTAGTCCAGATTTCAGACAAAGGCGTGCTGCTCCGCGCGTGCTTTGGGAGCCTCCCGGGCGCCGCCCAAATGGTGTGTGGAGCAGAGCGTTTCGCCGCTCTGCGTGCTCTTGAAAAGATCGCCACCTTACCGCGCATCGTTTCTGGTTTGCTCTTGTTGGTCGGGGAGGGCTACCACTGGGATCCCGTGGGCGCGGGGCCTGGAGGGAAACATGCGAGTCTATGTAGCGGAATTCTCGTGGCGGCGCAGGTTCGAGCCAAAACCGCCTCCCGAGTTTGCGTGGTGTTTTGTCCACGCTTCCCTGGAGGGCGCCGTGGTCACGGGGGGCCCCTGGATGGCCCGCCGCTTTTGTTTGCCTCGGGAACTCCTGGCCAGACTTTTTCGTGAAACGGGGAGCCGCTGAAAAGTGCATTGGCCAGGGTACTGCTGATCTGTTTCTGATGGCGCTCTCTGAAGCGCAGGAGGTACCAAGCCTGGTCAGGGCGCAGAATTCTCGATCGCAGTCTCTTCGCGTCGGAGTTAGAAGTCGGTCGTTGTCCGGGTCCTGCCCTGGCGCCTTGCCCAGAAGCCCGCCCCCTTCTCATCGGAGATGAGACTGGGCATCAGATGTGTGCAGCCTCCCGTGGTGAGTGGTGCCGCGGGCAGTGCAACACGCTGACAAGGTCCCGCGTTGGCTTACACAGCCTTCAGGCGTTGAAGAAGTACCGTGTTGGCAATCGCTCGGACATCCAGCGTTGGGCTGTTCAGAGGCTGCTTTGTCAATGCCCTGATGTTGTGCCCCAGACGTCCGAGGGAGCGGAGGCGGCCCTCTCGGCCGCCTCCAGGCTGATCGATGGCTCTCCGCCCCCTGACCCCCTGGTCCCTGGCCTGTCGGGGGGGGGACTGGCGCGGAGAGCTCTGGGGAGCGGGATCCCTGCGCCGACTCGGGTGTGGGTCGGTCCGTGGCCCCTTCGTCGGTGGCGGCGCCGAGCTCTGGGGAGTGTGGCCGTGGCGGCTGGGACCTGTTCCACCGCTTCGGCCGTCGGATGGCCAAGGTGGGGGCGTACGCCTTCTGCAAGCGGTGTGCCTGCGTGGTTGGGGAAGCGGGGCGGGTTCTCGCCTTCCGGCGGCCTTGTATAAAAGGCCCCTCGGAACTACCCAAGACCCTCAGCGCGCAGAAGTCTCGCTGAAAGCGGCGCTGCGCCGGGGGGAAGCTCTTCGCCAGGCGCCTCCCTGGGTGGGCTTCTTAGCTTCGTGCCTCAAATCTTCTTGTTGAGTAGGCGGCTTCGGGCAACTTGGACTCACGGCCGCTGTCCGTCTCCGCCTCCTGCATCCCTCGCCCTCCTTCTGCTCGTCGGCGGCGCCGCGCCGCCACGCCTCTGCCCGTGCTCGCACGGCGGCCACGGTGGCCGTGCAGAGAGGGTGGGCGCCGCGGGCGAGGCGCGGCGCCGCCGCTCGTGCCCCGCTGGCGGAAAAGTCCTCCTCTGGGGTCCCCGGGCACAGCCTCAGAGGATCGGGGGCCCCCACACGGGGCGATGACCACACCGCGTGGTGAGTCGGTGGGGATCCGGGGTCACCGCACGGCTTTGGGACTCGGGTCGTTGGGCGACTGGGGCCTCCGAGGTCCCAAGACCGTGCGGTGACGGACCGTGCGGTGAGGCTTTGTGGGATTTCGAGGTCACTGCACGGTCTGTCACCGCACCGTGTCGGGACTCCAAAAAGGAGGAAGAGGTGGCCATACTGCTACCCTTCCCTCGTTTTCCCCCTGTTGGGCCTCCTGGGCGGCCCTCGTCGCCATCGCTGGGTTCGCCTCGAAGTCCTGATCATAATTCGGACCCAGGAGAGGTCCGGGGAGCAGCGCCATCATTACCCCTTGATTTTCCCAAAACTTGCGGGCGAACATGTGAGGCGTTCCAGAAAGGGCCTCGTCTTCGAGGATCGAAGGGGTTGCCGTCTCGTCCTCGGCGGAAGGCGGCGGAAGGTCGGCGGAGGGCGGCGGAAGTAAAACGAGGCCGCCTCCGCCAACGGAAGGCCAGCGGAAGCCGGCGGAAAGAAAAATTTGCTTCCCAAGAGATAACACCATTTTTGGGATCAGGGTTTTCAGAACCCGCCACCTGGAGGACAACTCATCCAGGTCCCGGATAAAACTGCAGGCAGGATCCGTGTCCGATGCATCTTTGAGGTTGGGGCTTCCTCCGCTGGACCCGAGGCGTAGTGGACATGGATACAAACCCGGCCCCCACAGGCCTGATGTCTATCCATATGTCCATTGTGCCTCGGCCTTTGGGCGCCTCCTCCCAGCATGTCCAAGGCGCAGAGGATCTGCGTAAAATTCTTGCCCGCAACAAATCCGCTGAAAGCCGATCCCAAGGCCATCCGCAAAACTCACGCAAGTTTTTCCCGCGCCGCGTCGGCACCCTCAGACCACCAAGTTTCAGCGTTGATGCCGAAACATCCGACTTCAATATGCTCGCTGGCGCCCGCGGACCGTGCCGCGCGCGCGCCACTGAGCATGGACATTGGGGGCGAGGGTGGGCCGGCAAAGCTTGCGTTCTGCCTCGCGGAGTGTTGCAGGACCTTAATGGGCCCCGGAAACGGCAGGGCCGTTTTTTCGCCGTTTCCGAAAAAGTGCCCCTTGAAAATGGAAACGGTAACAAAAACGGCGACCGGAAACGGCAACAAAATCGGCTCCAGGATTGGAACCGGAGCGGGAACCCGTAAAAGAACGGCGACGGAACGTGTAATAAAAACGGCGTCGGAACCGGCAAAAAAACGGCAAACGGAACCGGTAAAAAAACGGCCTTGTCGTCTCCAGGGCCCACTGAGTGCAGGACCCTTCCTCCCGGTCCTTCCCGGCAGGCTCCTTCTCCTGGGCCAGGCCCCTGCGTGCCCGAAGCGCGGACCCCCGGGGAGACCGCGAAGGAGAGCGGCCACGGCGGCGGGTGGTGGCCTTCGCAGGGCGCGCCGCCCGCAGAGAGGAGGGGGCGCGGAAGGCGCCTGTCGCCACGGGGGAAGCGGGTGCTGCGGGAAACGGGCCCTGAGTTTTTTGTTGAGGGAAGCGGTCCCTGAGTTTTTTTTTGTTTTTTTTTATAGTTTTCGGGTTTTCGGGGCCCTCCACGGGCGCCAGGACCGTCAGAGAAAACGTCTCAGGGTGGAGATCTGGTCTTGGGGAGAAGGCCCCAGGGTGGTCCAGGACTTGCTTTCCTCAGGACACGTTTCCTCCATGGTATTAGACGGGGGCGCGCTTGGCATCCGCGTCCTGCCGAGAGGGCACGGAGGGGAACTCGTCGTCGTCGTCGTCGTCGTCGTCGTTGTCGACTGGTGGTGGCGGCGGCGGCGTCGTCGTCGTCGTCGTCGTCGTCGAGACGTCGTCGTGACGTCGTCGTGAGGTCGTCGTGAGGCCGTCGTGAGGTCGTGAGCCTCCAGAGGCCTCCAGAACCTTCAGGTGATCTTCAAAGACGCCGTCGTCGTCGTCGTCGTCGTCGTCGTCGTCGTCGTCGTCGTCGTCGGCATGATCAGGAATAGTTTTTTGTACAGATGTGGCTCTCTTTCGGCCTGTCGAAGCCTCCAGGGGGACTCAAGGGATCGTTGTCGGCGTCGTCGCCGTCGTCGTCGGCGGCGGCGAGTCTATCGTCCGAGGCGTACACGTGGCCGTCGTCATCGCCGGCTGGCTCTTGCGCTGTTCTTGTTGTAGTTTGTTGTTCTTTCATTCGGTTTGAGTTCCATGTATCAGGAGAACTTCGGCGTGGTTGGTTATGGGTGGGTTGTCTGAGTGTTTGCTTTGTGTTTTGTCTCTCTCGCTCTCTCTTTTTGTGTCAGTGTCTCTCTCTCTCTCTCTCTCTCTCTCTTCTCTCTCTATGTTGTTTGTTCTCTCTCGCTATAATGATAGTGTCCTCTATTTCTCTGTGTCTGTTTCTCTCGCTCTCTCTCTCTCTCTCTCCCTCTCTCTCTTTTGGTTTCTCTCTCTCTATCTCTCCCTCGCTATGTTCATATAATGTTCGTGCACGCTCATATATATATATATATATATATACATATATATATATATATATATGTATATGTATACCTATGTATCATCGGGTGATGCTGAGGGCCCTTCGCTTTCTTCGCCCTCGGGAGTGGGCGGAAAAGGGCGCGGGGGGAGCTCGAGGAGATGGAGGATGAGGAGGAGAATGAGGAGGCGGAGGAGGAGGAGGAGGAAGGAGGAAGGAAGGGAGGGAGAGAGGGGACAGATGAGGCGGACGAGGAGGAGGCAGTGGAGGAGGAGGAGGAGGAGGAGAAGGAGGAGGTCGAAGAGGAGGAGAAGGAGGAGGAGGAGGAGGAGGAGGAGGAGAAGGAGGAGGAGCAGGAGGGAGAGGAGGAGGAGGAGGAAGACGAAGAGAATGAGGAAGAGGGGTGACGGAGGTGGAGAGGCTGGAGGTGGAGAAGGCGAAGAGGGCGGAGGAGCCCGGGGAGCAGAGGCGGGAGGCGCGCATGAGATGGGGGCATCGGCGTTCTGCCTCTGCGCTCCCGCGGCCGAGGTTCGCGCCCCCGCGTTCCCGAGGTTCGTGCCGAGATGCGCGCCCGAGATCCGTGCCCCCGCCTTCCCGCCCCCGGGGCCGCCGGACGCGAGGTGGATGCGTTCCGGGCGCTGGTGCCGAGCCCCGGCAACAACCGGCCCATCCAGGCGGCGCGGCCTGCCCCCCTGGGGGGGGCGCCTGCCTCCCCCTCCCCGCGCTGCCCTCCTCTCGTCTGCCCCTCCCCTCTGCCCTCGTTTTCTCCTCCTCTTGCTCCTCCTCCTCCTCCTCCTCTTCTTGCTCCTCTGCTTCCTTCTCTTGTTCCTCTGCCTCCTCTGCCTCCTCCTCCTCCTCCTCCTCCTCCTCCTCCTCCTCCCTCCTCCTTCTCCCCTCCTCCCTTCTTGTCTCTCTTGCAAGCCCCACCGTTCCCTCCTCTGTCGGATGGCAGCACTCCTTCTCTTTTCATCCTGCTCATCATCTCTTCTCGGGGTTCCTTCGGCATTTCCCTGATGGAGCCCTCAGGCAGGCAGGCTCTGGGCCGCTGTGTTGACCTCTCCTCTCTTCTCTCTTCCCGTTTGTGCGCGTCCTAGTGTCATCATCAGCACCACCACCATCATCAGTACCGCATCATTATCACCATTATCATCATTATCCTTATCATCATCACCATCATCATCATAAGAATCATCATCATCATTATCATCATTATGACCACCATTATCCTCATCACCATCATCCTCATCATCATGCTCATCATCATACTCATCATGATGATGATGATCATCATCATCATCTTCATCATCATCACCAGCAGCAGCAACACCACCAACATCATGGCAACATCATTTACAACACCACCGCCCGAAACATAAGGATCATCATCATTCGCATCAACATTATCATCACCATGATCACCACCATCATCAGCATCACCATCTTCATCATTGTCATCGTCATAAGTATCAACATTATCGTAGTCATCATCACCACCACCACCATCATCATCAGTATCATCATCATCTTATCAGCATCCTCATCCCCTTCCTCATCATCACCACCGTCTTCAATAACACCATGTTGTGTTTCCTCGGCATATTCATCCATGCCATCAGCAGCATTACCATCACCATCATCATCAGCATCGTCATCATCATCACCATTCGCATCATCATCAGCATTGCCACCAGCATCAGCATCATCAGCATCAGCATCAACACCATCATCGTCCGCATCATCGACACCATCACCATCCCATCAGCAGCAGCAGCATCACCATCATCATCAGCACCATCACCATCGTCGTCGTCGTCATCATCATCATCATCAGCATCAGCATCAGCATCATCATCACCATCACCATCACCATCAGCACCATGATCATCATTCTCGTCATCATCCTCGGCGTCGTCGTCAGCACCAGCGGCACCAGCAGCACCAGCACCAGCACCGGCATCCTCATCGTCATCGTCACTGCCACCTGCTATCGCCGTCGACGCTCTCTGGCCAGGCGCCGAGCCTCGTGGCTCGGAGGCCGGGCCGAGAGTGCCGAGAGCGTGATCTCGGGGCCTATTGGGCTCCGCGTGCCGCCTGGCCGGCGGCGCTCGTGGGACGCTCCCAGCCATGCTCGGGGAGGGAGCTGCGGCCCCGTGCGGGCACCGGCCCCGGTGCGGCGCGGTCGGCAGCGTCGGATCCGCTCCAAAGGCACTCCAGTCCTTGGTGGGCCACGTTTCCACCACGGCTACCATGGGTAGAAGAGGGAGGGGGAGGAGGAGGAGGAGGAGGAGGAGGAGGAGGAGGAAGAGGAGGAGGAGGAGGAGGAGGAGGAGGACTTCATCCTCCCTTTCCCCCCGTCCTACATATGGTAGTGGTGGTGGAACATTTGCCCATCAGTCCTGGCCCAGCCGCGCTCAGCCCGATCCAGCCCAGTGCAGTCCAGGGCAGCCAAGCCCCTCAGCGCCCACCTCCTGTGAAGTCCAGTCCAGGCCAGAGTCCAGACGCCGAAATCAGGACCGCTTTGGTCTCAGGAGGGACTCTCGCTTTCGTGCCGTTCCTCAGGTTTATGTCGTGGAAACGGTTTGTAGCCTAGGCCCGCGGTGGCCAGAAAAGCCCCCTTCATTCTTCATGATGCGTTCCTGTAGCACGGTGACAGTCTGTCCACTCCGGCCCAGCCCACCTCAGCCCACCAGGCCTCTGCAGAGGCCTCGTATTCCCCGATGGCCCCGTGGCCCTGGGCCCCCAGCAGGCCTGGGACACCGCAGGAAACCCACATGTCTTGCCAAAGAAGGTCTCGTCTGCCATGAGGCTACTGTTGTCGCGCAGTCAAGTCCATTCCGGCATGCACCGGGGCAGCCCTCTTTAGTCGAACCCACTGCAGTCCAGTCCATCAGTTGGCGTGGGAGAAATGCCGGTTGCGCTCGCGCCATTCTCACTGCAGGGAATATTTCTCTATCCGCCGCTTGGGTTGTCCTAGATGGCTATTCTATCCGGCAGCTGCAATTTGAAGTGGCAGTTGTTGGATTTGACCCATCGTTTGTTGTATATCCGAGGGGGAGGAGGCGGATGGAGGTAGAGGAGGTGGGGGAGGAGGAGGATCGGGACGAGCAGGAGGGTCAGGGGAGGGCGGAGGAGGGTAGCATGCATCGGACGGCAGCGACAAGGAAGACAAGGCCCATAAGCGTGGCCACCGCCACGACGAGAGCGCCATACCGAAGGGTGGGAGCCACACTTCGATCCCGACGGGTTGCCAACGCTTGAGAGCGATCACTCTCTGGAGTGACCGACAGCGTTCCGACTCAAGTCAGCATGCAATGCACGCATCAGGTTGTGGAGTTTCGCGTAGGCCTCAGACTCGAGCACACGGGCGCACGCATCAGCGTGGAGAGGAGAGCACTTACCCTGTCGGGTACTCGTAGGCGAGACAGGCGTATGCTATCATGCTGGTGCCAGATGGGGAGGAGGGTTACATATTTGAGGAGAGGATGCGGTCGGGACCGTGAGCACAGCGTGTCGCGCCGCCGGTGCTGGCCCACCTGCCTCGGCGAGACGCGCTGAGCACTTGCCGGTCCCCGAGCGTCAGCGCCCCGGGCTCCTCCGGGCCTCCCGCCCCGCGCAGCGGAGCGGCACGCAGCCCCCTCGCAGGGCACAGCCGCGTCGCTCGCACGAGGCACGCCTCGTGCTGGGTCGTGCAGCCGTTCCTCCTTCCGCCCCTCGTGCTCGTGCTTCTCCTCTACTAGGGGAACAAGAAAAGATAGAAACATAAAAACTCGGAGGTCCGCGCGGGTTTCTCGGATCGGCGCTGGCTGGACCCCCCTCCCTGGCGCGCGGAGCGCGCCAGGGGCGGCGCCGGAGGCGCCAGCCGGGGGGCCCCAGCGCCGATGCGAGAAGTCCGCGCGGACCTCCGAGTTTTTATGTTTGTGTCACTTTTTGCTCCCCTATTTACACTCGTGAGTGTTATTTTGGCCACTGCTGCTCCATCTTCACGATGTTCAAGGGCCCTCGCAGAGTCAATGTCCCACCATCGAGTCTTGAGCGTGAGGTGCCCCTGCTTGCTCCCTCCTTTTGCCTGTATCGTCGACTCAGTCCGATGCGACATGCTGAACGCGACACGGGATCCGAAGGCCTTTTTCTGGTTCGGATCCACTGGTGTGAGCAGTCGCTTCTGAAGCCATCAGGAAGATGCTCGAGCAGTCGCGGAAACGTCTTTTTGGCATGCTGGACGACAGCCGGATGGATCCCGACGGAGCGCGGCTCGGCGGCTCCTTCGGCGCAGGGGCCGGCGCTGGGCCAGCGCGCGTGGCCTTGGGACCGGCTGTCTGGGCCAATATTTCTGGGGGGGATCGGCACGGGAGACGCATCGACCCCCCTTCGCCCGTTCATCGCCGATAGGGGCCCGATGGCCCACCCCGCCCAGGATCGGAAGCCGGGCAAGGGCTGCTAAACCCGTGGCTGCTAAGACCGACCTCCGGGAAGTTGTTTTCGTCCTCCGGGGAAGAAGCCCGTGGACTGTTTCGCGTGCCACGCCTCGTTCCAGGAAGTTGTTCTTTCCTTCCGGGAGGGTCGTTTTGGCAGCCACGGTTTTAGCAGCCCTCGCCCCGCTCCCGACAGGAGCACGTGCGGTGCCGATCCGGGGGCCAGTCGCCGATGCATCGGCGAGGTGCCGCGGATCCCACCTCGAGGTTCTCCCCCCTTTGACGCCGGAGCCCTCCCCTGCCGCTCCGCCTCGGGCTGGCCTTAAGTCGGGCCTGTCCCCCTAGAATATTCAAAAATAGTAAAACAATAGTCTGGGGACTATTATTTGAATATTTTTGGGCCACATGGGGGTATTTTTGGAATATTTTTCTTTTTCGTCGAAAACCCCCCTGTAGGGGGACACGCCCGACTTCAGGCTGGCCCCTCTCCGCCCGAGCACGCGGGGCCCGGATGGCCCCGAGGTTTCTCACCAGAGGGGCTGCCACCGCTAGGGGAACAACAAGTGACATTAACATAAAAACTCGGAGGTCCGCGCGGATTTCTCGGACCGGCGCTGGGGCCCCCCGGCTGGAGCCTCCGGCGCCGCCCCTGGCGCGCTCCGCGCGCCAGGGAGGGGGGTCCAGCCAGCGCCGATCCGAGAAACCCGCGCGGACCTCCGAGTTTTTATGTTTCTATCTTTTCTTGTTCCCCTAGTAGAGGAGAAGCACGAGCACGAGGGGCGGAAGGAGGAACGGCTGCACGACTCAGCACGAGGCGTGCCTCGTGCGAGCGACGCGGCTGTGCCCTGCGAGGGGGCCAGCGCCGATCCGAGAAATCCGCGCGGACCTCCGAGTTTTTAATGTTTATGCCACCTTTTGTTCCCCCAGCCGCTGGCGTCGAGGGGCAGCCAGAGGGGCCCCGCCGGCCGCCGTCGGCGGTGCCACCGCCCGAGGGCCCCCATCGATGGGGGGCTCCGCGGGCGGAGCGCTCGGCGGCGTCCCGGGCGGCGGTGCGCTCGGCGAGGGCCGACGGCGCCGCCCAGCGCCTGCCTGCGCAAGAGAGGGAGGTCGACTATGCGTGAGAGTGGCATGACCCTTCGCCGGAGTGACCTTTGGTGCGGGCCCAGTGGGGCCCCCCTGATCGCCGAGCGCGGTGCGGTAGGAGCGTCCTGCACGCTGGTGCTTGGTCCCCCAGCGGCCCCCCCAAAGGCCGCGCACCAGAGGTCACTCTTAGCCACGGTCGCTCTCTTACGTGTAGCCGGAGAGAGAGGAGGGAGGGAGAGACGGGGCATCGCAGGATGTCAGCCCCCCCGTCTACAAGAACTCCTTCCAGGAGACCGCGCGGGGGGGAGGCGTGCCTTCCAGCCCGGTCGATCCATGCCTTCTGCGCGTCGTGATTCGCGCGGGAGGGCCTGTAGTTCCCCGGCCTTTCGGTGGTCGCTCGCGACGGGGTCGGGTCGGGGTTGTCAGCGGGGGTGTCGTCCCTCTCGCGCCCAGTTTTGTCAGGACGCTCGAGGCGCCCCTTGCCCACAGTTTGCTCACGGAGTGTGCTGGGCCGCGCGGGGAAGTTGGGCGGGGGGCGGGGTCGGGTGATCTTGGTCGCTGCTGGAGTGGAGGATGAGGATGAGATGGTGGAGGGGGAAGAGAAAGACTAGGAGGGGGCTTTCTGGGTGAAGGGCGTGGCGTCCTCTTCCCTCTGGCACTGCAGGTCCATCGCCCTATCCCGATCCTGGAGGAAAGCTCAGCTCAGCAGCCTGCATTGGGGACGGAGGGAGGCGGGGCGTGATCAGGACGAACCGGCGGAGAGAGACGTCAGATGAGGAAGAGGTGGAGGAGGAGGAGGAGGAGGAGGATGAGGAGGAGGAGTATAATGCCCAGTGGGGGGAGAGGCGATGGCGCGAGGGGCAGGGACAGGAGGGGGGAAGGGGGGAGACGAGGGCGAGGGGAGGGTGAGGACGAGGGTGAGGGCGAGGCCCCTGGCGCGAAAAGGCGCCCCGCCGCGCGCAGCGGGAGCTCGCGTCGACGGGCAGGAGAAGGAGGGGGAGGGAGGCTTGAAGGAGAGGGACCTGGCATCGCTCGGACGTGTGCGTTTTTTCCTCGGCGAGCACCATCGAGGAGCATCCTTGAGCATGTGCCGAAAAAACCACGCGCGAAACCGAACAAAAACACAGTGAATGGACGTCCGAGCGATGGCGAGGGGAACGCGACACGATGGGGGAGGAAGGGGAGGCCTGAGGGGGGGGGAAAGTGTAGGACTTGAGGTAAGATGGCTCTGGGGCGCCTGATCTCCGTCAGCGGGCCCAGTTTCCTGAAGTCACCACCCTTGGGGGCAAGTTGGCCCGATGGTGCGACTGGCCTGGGGCCGCGGTGGAGGCCGCACGGAACGAGGTCGTTCTGGGCAGGGAACCTGACACAGTCGCAGGAAAGCCTCAAGAGGGCCCCAAGAGGGTCCCCCCTGGATGGGGAAAGTGAAGGCGGCGGATGATGGCTGGCAGGACGGGGCAGAGGATGTGGGGAAGTGTGGATGGGGGATGGGGCAGGGGGGCGAGGGGGATGGATGGATGGGATGACCGATGGAACAGATGGCGGGGAGTGCGGCGGGTGGGCTGGATGGCAGGATTTGGGATGGTGCTGATGCTGCTGCTGATGAGTATCCAGCTGCCTGCATCAAGTCCCACCACCGTGCCAGCCCATCATTCTGGGTAGTGCTCCTTCGATGGGGAGGACGGGAGGCCGTCACGCGTAACACCTCGTGTTTGATGATTATGCCAATCCGTCATGGTGTTGGTGATGAGGATAACGATGGTGATGATGCTGAAAATGATGATGATGATCATGATGATGATGATGATGATGATGATGATGATGATGATGATGATGATGATGATGATGATGATAATGTTGATGATGGTGATGATCATGCTCATGATCATGATGATGATGATGATGATGATGATGATGATGATGATGATGTTGATGCTCATGCTGATGCTGATGCTGATGCTGATGCTGCTGCTGGTGCTGATGCTGATGACGATGCTGATGATGCTGATGATGCTGATGCTGCTGCTGTTGATGATGATGGTGGTGATGGTGATGATGACGACGACGACCGCGACAACGCTGATGATATTGATGATGATGATGATGATGAGGATGATGATGATGATGTTGTTGTTGTTGTTGCTGAGGGTGAGGGTGATGTTGAGGATGACGATGTTGATGATGGTGATGATTGCGGCGACGATGATGATGATGGTGCTGATGATGATGATGATGATGCTGATGATGATGATGCTGATGCTGATGCTGATGATGATGATGATGATGGTGATGATGATGATGATGATGATGATGACGATGATGATGCAGATGCTGCTGCTGATGATGATGATGATGATGCTGCTAATGGTGATGCTGCAGATGATGATGATAATGATGATGGTGGTGGCGGTGGTGGTGGTGAGGATGACGGTCATGACTGATGCTGCTGCTGCTGACGACACTCGATGGCCCGAGGCGGCGCACTCGTGTGTGTCCCTCGATGTCCCTCCTCCGTAGCTTGTTGTGGCTTTGGAGCGCCTGACGTTCTGGTCGCCCCCTTTCCTAAGGGAAAAGAGCCTCTACCGCCCCTCCTGCTTGGACTCCCAGGTCTTGCCGCGTCCATGAACCATTGGCAGTGGTAGCGGAACGTGATGTCCGAGGCGGTGGCGGCGTCGATGGGACTTCCCGAGGGCGGCCAGAGGGATCAGGTAGATGAGGCCACCGAGCAGCAACCCCAGCAGCAACCACCAAGACTGCCGAGATCCACAGGATGGGAGCTACCGACGCTGCCCACTGTTTTTTTTTTCAGTGTGTAACCAGAAGGGCAACCCTCTTGGAACAACTCGCTGGTGTGGACGACATTTGGATGGGCTCCACCGTCGTGGGCCTTCGAGGGCCATCGTCATAAACTGGAGGCGTGGGCGAGAAAAACTGGGCTTCAGGCAGAGACGCAAGTATTACGAATTGTCGAGCGCCTTCGCATGGAGATGCAGGCCAAATTCAGTACCGTTCGTGCAGAGCTTGACTCCTAAGACGGAATCAGACGCATGCTCGACCACCCATCGCTGCTGAGTGGCGGGGTACCATGGGATGCGGACAGCTTGGCACACAACGCCGCGCTGCTCGACTGCATGATTCGTAGATCCGAGACGCTGGCCGAGTTCGTGCTGAGGAGAGACTCGCGCATTCAAGAGGCCGAGCGACATTTTCTTGTGCTGCTGGGGGAAGTCAGATCCAGATACTTGGAGAGGCGTGAGTCTGTCGGCCCAGGTCGGTACCAACCTGAAGACGTTGGCCGGCGGAAAAGAAGACAACGCGTCTCTTCGAGCTGCGCTGCTGTAGATGGACGTAACGAACCAGCCGATTTTCCCGACAAGCTGGATACAAACGAAGAGCTTCCTTGCGTAGGTTCAAGAACCTGTGCCTCTGCCTCCAACGCGCTCGTCGGCCGAGGACGAGAGCTCCATCGCGGACGCGGGTGATTCGGTGGAGCTCTTGGAGGAAGACGTGGGCGCGCAGCTGGCGACGCTCGACGAGAAGGACCTCAGGGGGTCAACTGTTCTTCGAATGTTCGCGGCCGTGGTCGAGGACCGATTCGGGACAGACGCAGGCGAACGTGGCGGGAGGCTCGGCGCATGAAGGCTGCCGGTGGCGTCGGCGGACGCGAGCGGCCCGTGCATGGGATGGGTTTTAGTGAGGCTCTGGAGGTGTTGAGTGGTGGAGTTTCTCGTGCCTCCCGGGCGTTGTCCTTCGCGTCTCCCTGCCCGTCTCCTCGAGGCGTTCTTCGCGAGGGTGGGCCTCGCCAGCGGCGAGATCGCGTTCGAGGACAAAGGCCGGGCGAAGAAGGCTCTGTCCCGGCATCCCGCTGGGCGTCAGATCGATCGGCGCGCGCGACTGCGTGCCTGGCGAGCCCAGGGTCCGCGCCGAGGTCATGGGGCGCGCCCCTGTGGAGGCGCGGTGGGACTGCAGGGGGACCAGGTTGTGGACTGGCACACTGATCAGTCAGACCTCTCCCCCTCATGGGTGCGTGAGTTGGCGCCTGGAGTCTCTGGGGGGCGTCTTGGGGCGGCGGGCCGCACTCTGGGAAGCCGAGCTCCGCGGGCGTCGCGGGCCGGCCCGGGGCCGCGCGAGATGCTGGGCGCGCGGGCCGGGCCAGGCGACCAGAGATGTTTGAGGTTTCCGCGCAGAAGATGGCGGCGGCGATCAGGCGCCGGAAGGCGGCGTCGCTGCTGGCGTCGGTGCGCGAGAGCGACGGCGAGGTCATGGGCTGGCGAGGAGATGCCGCCAGAGTTGAGGGGCCTGGCCTTCGCAGCGGAAAAAATGAGCCAGCAGGAGAAGCATGGCCTCTACGGCGGATGATCGGCCCTTTCGCAGACGCAGCTGCGCTGGCGTCGGCGTGCGCCACGCCTGCTCCGCGCGGCTACGTTCCGCCCTGCAACCCGCGGGGCGGCGAACGCGTGGCCGGCCGCCATCGCGCTGAACTGCGGCGGGTCCAGGATCGCAGGCGAGCGCTGCGCGCGCCCGCCGCGGGTCGCGACGGAGCGATTGCGCTGTGCGATCGTGCATTCGCGCCGCGCGATGCGCGGGTGGCCCCGCCCTCTTCGGGGCGAGACTCCGCTGGGGAAGGCGGCGGCGCAGGCCGAGGAGCTGGCCGAGCAGCTCAAGCAGGCGTCGGGCCTCCAAATCCACGAAGAAGGCGGAGCAGCATGTCGACGCCCGCTCGCAGGGCGACCCCTGGATGGCAGGTCCGGCGCCGTGCAGTCCGTCTGCCCCGACGGCTCTCGGGGCCCGGCCCAGGGCGCGCGGGGCGACGCCGAGTTCGGGATCGGGGAGTCTTGCCTTGGCGCAGCGGGAGGGGGGGGATGGTTCCGAGAGGGGCGGGGGTCCCGCAGCCGTCGCAGCTGCCTCGGGACGCGCGGCCCACGGCGGTGGCGAGCCCTCCGCAGGTCCCTGGCTGGGCTCCGATCGGCCGGCGATGAGCCATCGAGAGCTGCAGGCGCCCGAAGGAAGACGCTCCTGGACCAGGCGCGCGCCCTGCCCGAGCAACTCCACAGGGCCCAGGACGAGGAAGAGCAGCAGCGGGCAGCGCGAGCCAGGGGCGCGGCGGGCCCGAGCGACGAGGACATTCTGAGACTGGCACGCGCGATCAGGAACGCGGATGGCCTGGGCCAGCTGAAGGAGGAAGGGCTGGATGCGACGCGCGACGAGGTGGGCAGATCGCGCCTGGGATGAGGAACTCCTGGGCGAGTCTCGACGCCTGGCCAGGCCCGTCGCGGAGGGTTTCGCTCAGGACGTTAGTTTCGCGTCTGCGAGCTTTTGTCTTCGGGGCGGGGCCCCGCCGGGGAAGGCAGCGGCGCGGGCCGAGAAGCTGGCCGAGCAGCTCAAACAGGCGTCGGGCCTCCAAATCCACGAAGGAGGCGGAGCAGCTTGTCGACGCCCGCTCGCAGGGCGACCCCCTGGATGGCAGGTCCGGCGCCGTGCAGCCTTTCTGTTCCAACGGCTCTCGGGGCCCGACCCAGGGCGCGCGGGGCGGCGCCAAGTTCGGGATCGGGGGGTCTTGCTTTGGCGCAGCGGGAGGCGGAGGGAGGGTGGTGTGGAGAGGGATGGGGGCCCCGCAGCCGTCGCAGCAACCTCGGGGCGCGCGGCCCATGGCATGGCGGTGGCGAGCCCTCCGCAGGTCCCTGGCTGGGCTCCGATCGCGCCGGCGATGGGCCGCCGAGAGCTGCAGGCGCCCGAAGGCGGGCGCTCTTGGGCCAAATGCACGCCCTGCCCGAACAGCTCCACAGGGTCCAGGACAAGGATGAGCAGCAGCGGGCCGCGCGAGCCAGGAGCACGGCGGGCCCGAGCGACGAGGACATTCTGCGACTGGCACGCGCGATCAGGAACGCGGATGGCCGGAACCAGCTGAAGGAGGAAGGGCTGGAGGCGACGCGCGACGAGGTGGGCAAATCGCGCCTGGGATGAGGAGCTCCTGGACGAGTCTCGACGCCTGGCCAGGCCCGTCGCGGAGGGTTTCGCTCAGGACGTTAGTTTCGCGTCTGCGAGCTTTTGTCTTCGGGGCGGGGCCCCGCCGGAGAAGGCAGCGGCGCGGGCCGAGAGTCTGACCGAGCAGCTCAAGCGGGCGTCGGGCCTCATGCCCACGAAGAAGGCGGAGCAGCTCGTCGACGCCCGCTCGAAAGGCGCCCCCCTGGTTGCAGGTCCGTCGCCGCGCAGTCCGTCTGCTCCAACGGCTCTCGGGGCCCGACCCAGGGCGCGCGGGGCGATGCCGAGTTCGGGGTCGGGGGGGTCTTGCCTCGACGCAGCTGGAGGGGGCGGGGGGGGGTGCAGAACAGGATGGGGGTCCCGCAGTCGTCGCAGCAACCTCGGGGCGCGCGGCCCATGGCGGTGGCGAGCCCTCCGCAGGTCCCTGGCTGGTCTCCGATCGCGCCGGCGACGAAACACCGAGGGCTGCGGGCCGCCCGATGGCAGACGCTCTTGGACCAGATGCGCGCCCTGCCCGAGCAACTCCACAGGGCCCAGGACGAGGAAGAGCAGCGGCGGGCCGCGCGAGCCAGGAGCGCGGCGGGCCCGAGCGACGAGGAGAGCATGAAATTGGCACGCGCGATCAGGAACGCGGATGGCCTGAACCAGCTGAAGGAGGTAGGGCTGGAGGCGACGCGCGACGAGGTGGGCATCCCGCGCCTGGTGCGAGGAGCTCCTGTGCGAGTCTCGACATCTGGCCGGGCCCGGCGCAGAGGTTTCTGGTCTGGGCGTTGGTTTCGGGTTCGGGAGCCGATCGTTTAAATCTGGGGGTCTTCGTGGCCCAGACCGTTTGCGATCGGACAGTCGGGGTTCGGGGGCAGGGTCCAGGGTAGACAGGCTTCTTCTTCTCTTGATGCGATCAGCGAGGGGCTCGGTTGGACCCCCCAGGTTCTGTGGCCGAGAGATAGGTCTGCTTTCTGCAGGGGCATAGCTCTCGCTCGGAGTGGCGGGGGGGCGCCGAAGCCTCTCGTGCTGGTCGCGATTCGCCGACTCTGGACCTCGGGCGTCGCGATTATTGCAAAGGCCTTACGGCTGGTGCCGCCGACCCTGATCGCTATGAACAGCAAGAGACATGGTCCGTACGAGTGTGAGGGGGGAGGGGGGAAGGAGGAGGAGGTGGGGGAGGGAGGTGTACTTTAGCTGGTGGTCGTGCTATTCGGCCGGTGGTGGTGCGGCGGCTGGTCTTGGTGCTTGTCTTGCTGCTGCTGTTGCTGCTGGTGTCGCTGGTGCTGCTGGTGGTTCGGTTGCTGCTGGCGATGGTGATGGTGTTGCTGGTGGTGGTGTCGCCTCTGCAGCTGCCGTCCTGGGGCTGTCTTGGGGGCCCTCTTCGAGCGCTCTTGGGGCTTTACGGTGGCTGTTAGGGCGTCCTCGAGGCATCTTGGGTCATCGGGGGGGGGGTCGATACCCCCCCCCCCCTCCCGGCGGGGAAGGGAAAGGGAAGGGGCTTCCCTTCGACTGAATTACGACGTTGCTCAAGGTCGGTACGGGGGGAGGGCGTCGTATCTGACCCGGGGAGGGGTCGATACCCCCCCCCCCTCTCCCGGCGGGGAAGGGATCAAAGGGAAGGGGCTTCCCTTCGACTGAATTACGACGTTGCTCAAGGTCGGTACGGGGGGGGGGCGTCGTATCTGACCCGGGGGGGGTCGATACCCCCCCCCCCTCCCGGCGGGGAAGGGAAAGGGAAGGGGCTTCCGATCGGTACGTCGTAAGGGGGTCGATACCCCCCCCTGCTCCGGCGGCGGGAGGTCGAAAGGGATCAAAGGGAAGGGGCTTCCCTTCGACTGAATTACGACGTTGCTCAAGGTCGGTACGGGGGGGGGCGTCGTATCTGACCCGGGGGGGGGGTCGATACCCCCCCCCCCCTCCCGGCGGGGAAGGGATCAAAGGGAAGGGGCTTCCCTTCGACTGAATTACGACGTTGCTCAAGGTCGGTACGGGGGGGGGGCGTCGTATCTGACCCGGGGGGGGGGTCGATACCCCCCCCCCTCCCGGCGGGGGAAGGGATCAAAGGGAAGGGGCTTCCCTTCGACTGAATTACGACGTTGCTCAAGGTCGGTACGGGGGGGGGGCGTCGTATCTGACCCGGGGGGGGGGTCGATACCCCCCCCCCCCCTCCCGGCGGGGAAGGGAAAGGGAAGGGGCTTCCCTTCGACTGAATTACGACGTTGCTCAAGGTCGGTACGGGGGGGGGGCGTCGTATCTGACCCGGGGGGGGGGTCGATACCCCCCCCCCCCTCCCGGCGGGGAAGGGATCAAAGGGAAGGGGCTTCCCTTCGACTGAATTACGACGTTGCTCAAGGTCGGCTTGGCTCGAGCGGCTCGGGCGCGGCTCGGGCGGCTGGGGCGCAGGACAGAGACGACGAGTACAAAGAATAACGGAGATGACGGCTCGAACGGAAAAGCCTTTCACACACGCCGACAGGGTCGGCGGATTTTGCCGGGTCGCGCCTGGGGGCGCATTCTATATTTTGAACTGAGTGACGTCCTGGACAAGGGGTCGGGCTCGTTTCGGCTGGAGGCGCGGGCTTCGAGAAGCGGCCGCTTGCTTAGGTGTCCTTAGCGGGTCATTGGCTCAGAGAAACAAGAGGGGATACGGGGCTCGAAAGGGGTCGCGGCTCAGATGGGCCGGGCAGGTACGGGGCTCTGGGCGAGGGGATTAGCGGCGAGAAACCTATGGGGAATCGGCGCCTGGGGAGGTACTGCGTGATGGAGGTCGGCGCGTTTCTTGCCTCGGGGATCTCGGGGTCGTTCGTTCAGACGTTTGGTGCGTCCGTCCCCGGCAGGTTCGTCGCTCTAGGGCTCGAGGATCACCGTGGAGTGCTCCTGGCCACGCCGAAACACCTGGCAGGCGAGCCCACGAGAGGATGGACCGTGGTCCTGACAGTGTTTTCGTCAGCCAACATTCCGACCTCTCTCTGGCCCAGGGGATCTCGGGCTTCGGGATCGGTCGACTCCGAGACCGGCTGGGCTTTGGCCAGTTGGAGCGGGGGCCGAAAACGCTGCAAGGTGATCGAGCAAGATAGGCCACAGTGCGCGACGATGTCTCCAGTCTGTCGTGCGTTTCGTGTCGCCACGGAGAGCAGATGTAATCGAATGGACCCCAGGGCCCGAGACGACCAGGAGCAGAAAGGCACCAGATTCATGCAGATGCGCTGCTAGATAGCTCTGCGTCAGTTGGCGGAAGGTCGAGACTTCGTCTTGGAACATGCCCGTTCGGCCAGCTCCTGGAACTTGAAATTCGCAGCTATCTTTGCTGCGTCCAAGGGCCTTGTCTCCCGTGTCCTGGGCCAGCGCGAATGTGGCCTCCCAGTCGTGGAGGGGGCGGTCTCCAAGAAGCCGACCCGTCTCCTGGCCAGTTGCGACGCGGTTCTTCGGGGATGCAGCAAGAAGCAAGAGATGCAGTGGGGGGCGCGGGCATCTGCCCGTGGGCGGAGGTGGCGGGATCTGCGGGTCAGAGTGGGCGTCGGCGCTGGCGAACAGGCTTGAGGTGGTTCTGTTTCGGCGTTTCTCACGAGAGGTGCCCCGTCTGTCGTTCCTGGCGGGGGTCCCAGGCCCCCCAGAGATCGACGAGAACCCCGAAGTGGACGGCGCTGGCGCCCCAGCCTCTGACGACGAGGAACGCGAGACGCGTCCAGCGGGGCCATTCGGGGTCCCCCCTGAGCGAGTGGATCTCAACCAGGGAGCGCAGAAGGGGGTGGCCAAGTTGCACAATAACTTGGGGCGCCCCTCCCTGGGCGACTTTCTCTGGGCGCTGTGGATCGCGGGGGCCAAGCCGGAGTTGCGTCGAAAGTTTCGGTATCCTCACTGTGAGGCCCGCGCGAAACATCATTGGCGAAGGCGGGCGCATTTCCCAGGGACCTATGGTTTCAATCGGCTATTGGTCGTGGACCTCTTAAACCTTGAGTTCCAGGGAGACAGTCTGACAGTGCATATGGTCGACCACGGAGCCAGCTTTCAGCAGCGCTGCCTGTTCATCAGACGACCAGGCCGAGGCCGAGACCGAGACGGTTTGGTCAGCGTTGGCCAAGTGGAGGATCAGGCCATTTGGTCTTCCTGAAATGTTCATGTCCGGCGGGGGGCCGAGTTGAGGGTACTTATTCCGGAGATTCCGAACGTTTGGGGGTGTATTTGCAGATGATACAGGCCATCTCCCCCCACTACAACGGTAACTGTGAACGGTCCAGGAAGATTGTTATGACGACGATGTCTATAGCTGCCCTCTCGATTGTCCCCACTAGTAGCGACGAGGTCGACCTGTTGATGTATGAGGTTGTCTCGGGCAAGATCCGCACGTTACATCGCGGGGGGGGCAGTCTTAGTCAGGCATCCTTCGGAGAGAATCCCAGAGCACCAAGGGCCATGCTGTCTGACGACGCTTTCGACCACGTAGGAGTCGACGACCTTAGTAGGTCGGCCATCGATCAAGAGACGGCGGCGGCAGCGTTTGCCCGTGCCGACCAGCTTAGGCATGATTCCCAGCGAGGCCTGGCTGCACGCGACGCTCGAGACTGGATCTCGGAGGCATCCAGGGCGAAGGTTCACGTAGACCAGATTTTCCAGCCAGGGGAGTGGGTCTATCCCTCGGGAATTCCGCGCCGCTCGTCGGCGTTTTCCGTCGTCGTTTGTCGTTGTCGTCGTTTTTCTCGCTCGTTGTTTGTCGTCGATGTCGCTCGTCGTCATCGCCTTTCGTTGTCGTTGTCGTCCGTCGTCGTCGTTTCATTGTCGTCTGTCGTTGTTTGTCGCCGTCGGTTCCCATTTGCTCATCGTGCGTCGTCGCCGTCCGTCGCCGTTCGTAGACATCCGTCGTCGCCGCTCGTCGCCGCTCGGTGTCGTCGTTCGCCGTCGTCGCTCGTCGTTCGTCGTCGTCGCGAATCCCTCGTTCGTCGATCGTTGCCAGCCCTCCCTCCTCGCCCCCGTCGCTCGTGGCGCACCGCCCAGCCGCCATGCGCTGCCGGCGGGCGCGCGGGGCGCCGGGCGGCCGACACGGCAGGAGGGCACCCTGCCCAAGTACGACTTCTACCTCAGCCGGACGGACGGGCGCGACCGGGCGCGGCGCTCGGCCGGACGCGCGGAGGGGTGCCGCCGTCGTCGTCGTCGCCGCCGTCGCCGTCGCCGTCGTCGTCGCCGTCGTCGCCGTCGTCGCCGTCGCAGTCCCTGTTGTCAGCGCCGTCGTCGCCGCCGTCGCCGCCGCCTCCGTCGTCGCCGTCGCCGCCGTTGTCGCCGACGGGGGCCACCCAGGCCAGACTTCCTCGCGATCGTGAAGGGAACCGCGGCGGAGGGTTGTGGGGCAACGGGGGCCCCCGCTGGGCCCCAGGGCCGTCCAAGCACGGCCCACGGGGTGGAAAACCAGTCCCGGGGAGTGGGTCGGGACCTCTGAGGGGCCACGCCGTGGCAGAATCATGACGCCGGGAATCCGTGGCCGCCGCCGTCGGGAGCCACCTTCACCGTCGCCACACGCAGCTTCAGAGGGGAAGCGCATGCTACTGCGCGCCTCCTTTCGGGCCTCCCAGGGGCCCCTCGTCTCGACAGCTGGTGCTCGCCTCGGGACCTGTGTCAGGACGCGCCCCAGGAGAGGCCCTGTGGAGCAGCGGTGCCCGCGTGCCTTCTTGTTCCCCGGCCGGCACCAGCAACACCACCACAACACAACCCTTCCCGCACTGTTGCCATTGCAGGGGCCCCCCACCGCCCAATCGCCGCCACCGTGATTGCCACCCGCCGCGCTGCTACCACCAGCATCGCCACCTCCCACCGACCGACCACCCACCATCTACGACCTGCGGTTTGGGACCCACTGCCCATCGACACACCGCCGACCGCCCGTAGTTCCCCCCACCCCTAGCACTCGGCTACGCGCTTAGTATTTTGCCCCCCGCGAACCTCGAAAGCCGTGCGCCAAAGGTAACTCTCGCCTACAGTCCGAGGAGGGCCGCTTGTGACAACGGTAGTTGGCCTTCGGGAGGCCCCCTCGTCGCCACGGCTGGACGCAGCTCGGGAAAGTGGTGCGTTCGGACTCCAGGAGGGATTCGGGGACCGATTTTGAGTTGCTTGTGTCTTAACTCGCCATGGTCCGACATAGGGTATGTGGGGGTGTAGGGCCACGCTTGCATGCAGCCGACAAGACCCGGAGAGGAAATAAGATTGCCTTTGTTCGGGGCCTAAGAGACGGGGGTCAGTGCAAACGGGGTCAGCCAGGGCACCGGATCCTGCAGGATCGTGCGAAGGCCCCCTCTGGCTGACCCGGGTTAGCGAGCCGCTCGTGGCCGCGAGGCGGCCGCACATGTTGGCTGACCCGGGTTTGCGAAGACCTGCGTTGCAGTGGTTTTTCTTGCACTGCAGTTTTTGGTTTCCTGCTGACCCGGGTCTGGATTGACCCGGGTCAGAAGATCCCCGACCTTTGTGAAGGTCCGCGTGGACTTCCCGGGCCCAGCGTTGGCCCCCCTTCCCGGCCTGGCCACCCTCGGCAGGCGGCGCCTTCGGGGCTGCTCCCCTGTCGCCCTGGGGATCTCCGCGCGGGCCTCCAGGGCACTGATGTCCAGATTTGCGTTGCGTGCTGCCTCCTGATCGCAGATGTGTCGTAGGTGGATCGACCTCCTGCCTTGACAGGCCGATTTATTAGCGAATTGGCCGTCTTCGGTTCGCGAGAGGGCGTCGCGACCGTCATGTTTGCGGGCCCAGGTCCGTCGGTTTCGGTCTTGGGTCGTTTTCATGCAAGGGAGGGCTCTTAAAGGGAGGCTTGTCCACCGCCGAATGTGGAGGGGGGCAGTGGGCGCAGACAGAGGGAGGGAGGGAAGGCGTTCCTCCCAGCCGCGAGCTCAGGTGAAGAAAGACACCGGCATGATCCGCACTGCTCCCGCAGAGCCGCCAACACTCGAGTGGTCCCATGGGCCCATTGTTCACCCTGGATTGTCTTCTAATGGCCTCCCGACCCGAAGCAGCTGCCCCCAGAGGCCGAAACAGAAGAGAGACATCGGGGTAAATGATCAGTGCGCCAGAGGTCGGGGACGGCCTCCTCCTCCTGCTTCTCCTCCTCCTCTTCCTTCGAGCCTTGAGCTCGTGACCTTTGATCCCCGAACGGTGCAGCCGTCGACGGCTCTCCTCCTGACCATCGCCAGGGGGAACGTAAGCACAAGCCTGCCATCCCGCTTGAGCCCCCCCCAGCCGCCCTCGCTGGAGGCGCCCATGCACCCCTCCTCGTACTCCACCGCCTCTGACCTGGCTTTCCGCCTGCGCGTGCGCGCTCGTCTTCTTGCCTCACGTTCCTTTAAGTGTCCCCGTCCGCCGCACAGCAGCACGGACTGCTGGGAGCCGTCGGCTCGCTGCGGTCCGCACGGCCTCCTCTTACGTTACACGGACTCTGGCCATAGAGTCGTAGAGCCGCAGCGTCAATCACGGTCTCTTCTTCTTATTATTATTATTATTATAATTCTTCCTCTTCTCGTCTTCTTCTTCTGATTATGATTCTTCTTCCTTCCCCCTCCTGGTGCAATGCACGGGCCCTGGTCGTAGGACCTCAGCGTCGAGCTTTCTCCTCCGCCGCCTCCCCTGGTGGTGCCCTGGCTGGAGTCCCCCCCCGCGGTTGTGTCGGGGGGCCGCCGGATCTTGCTGCCGGTGTTCGGCTCCATCATGCTGGCGGTCTTTGTGATGTTCGCGACGTTCGTCCACCAGGACCGGTCACTTCCGTCCCGATCTGGCGCATCATCGCCGTTGTCATCGTCCTCGTCTTCGTCCTCTTCCTCCCCCCGTTCCACGGAGTACACGCCACCAGCTGTCGTGCGAGAGGGGCTCGCGCGAGGCCTTGGGCAGGTGCCCGCCAGGCGCCAGCCTCCTCCTGATCGCTAGCCCGCGCCACGGGGGGGGTGTCGCTCGCACGCGCAACGGGGGGGGGGGACCGCCCCCGCCCGCAGGCTCGCGCGGCCCGCTGGGCGTGCCCCGCGAGCCCCCCACCCCCAAAGCTGCTCACCCTCCGTCCTGGCATCGCTCGGACGTGTGCATTTTTCCTTCGGCGAGGACCATCGAGGAGCATCCTTGATCATTTGGCGAAACAGCCACGCACGAAACCAAAAAAATACACAGGGAATGGACGTCCGAGCGATGACCAGCCGTGGTGTCGCCCCTCTGGACCGAGCCCCGGCAAGATGTGGGGCGTTCCAGGAAGGGCGTCGCTTTCGAGGGGTCGCCTTCGGGGCTGCTCCTCTAGCCATTTTCGTGCTCCTGGGCGCTTCTGGTGTCAAAGAAGGGCATCGTTCCTCATTTGACTGACTGACAAACCATACACCAAGCGGTGCGTGGGCATGAACGCTGGCTTAAAGAAGAGCCTGGGCCTTGGCTGCACGCCGGGCCACTGCAGTCCTTATTGCGTTCCTCATTTAGCCTGGGCCTTGACTGCACGCCGTTCCTCATTTAGCGTTCCTTATTGCAGCAGCTTGACTTCGCAGGCGAGGTTCCTCCCCTGACCCCCGAGTGCCGCCCAACCGCCGAGTTCCCCCGAGTTCCGCCTGGAAAGCTTCGGACGCGCCCCTATGGAGGATGGACGCCCCCCCACATTGAATATCCCAGGGTTGGACACCACATTTCTGGTCCATTCGAAAGCCCTACGAAAACTTGCACATGGGGTCGCCGCAAACCCTGCTGTGGCTGTACGGAGGTTGACGTCTCTTCCTCGGCGGACGGCTGCGCGGAAGCAGAACGCTTGGCATCGCTCGGACGTGTGCATTTTTCCTTCGGCGAGGACCATCGAGGAGCATCCTTGATCATCTGGCGAAAAAGCCTCGCACGACACCGACAAAAAACACACAGGGGATGGACGTCCGAGCGATGGCGAGAGCGCGGGCTTGCTCCGCGGGCGGAGGCCCGCGGAGGGAGGCAGCACGAGCGCTCTCGCTCCGCAGGCGGCAGGCCGGCGGCAGGCCGGCGGAGGCCCGCTGTGAAGCAGGAGTGGACTCCGGCAGGGGACGGCGTTGCCGACTTCGGGGGCCTAAGGGACGGTGGTCAGTGCAAACGGGGGTCAGCCAGAGCGCCAGATCCCCACCCCCCAATCGCCGCCACCGTGATTGCCACCCGCCGCGCTGCTACCACCAGCATCGCCACCTCCCACCGACCGACCACCCACCATCTACGACCTGCGCTTTGGGACCCACTGCCCATCGACACACCGCCGACCGCCCGTAGTTCCCCCCACCCCTAGCACTTGGCTACGCGCTTAGTATTTTGCCCCCCGCGAACCTCGAAAGCCGTGCGCCAAAGGTAACTCTCGCCGACAGTCCGAGGAGGGCCGCTTGTGACAACGGTAGTTGGCCTTCGGGAGGCCCCCTCGTCGCCACGGCTGGACGCAGCTCGGGAAAGTGGTGCGTTCGGACTCCAGGAGGGATTCGGGGACCGATTTTGAGTTGCTTGTGTCTTAACTCGCCATGGTCCGACATAGGGTATGTGGGGGTGTAGGGCCACGCTTGCATGCAGCCGACAAGACCCGGAGAGGAAATAAGATTGCCTTTGTTCGGGGCCTAAGAGACGGGGGTCAGTGCAAACGGGGTCAGCCAGGGCACCGGATCCTGCAGGATCGTGCGAAGGCCCCCTCTGGCTGACCCGGGTTAGCGAGCCGCTCGTGGCCGCGAGGCGGCCGCACATGTTGGCTGACCCGGGTTTGCGAAGACCTGCGTTGGAGTTTTTTTTCTTGCATTGCAGTTTTTGGTTTCCTGCTGACCCGGGTCTGGATTGACCCGGGTCAGAAGATCCCCGACGACTACACGTACGTCAAGCTGTGGCGAGGCGTCATATCTCACTTATAGGCCCACCAACTAATGTTCTAAGAACCTTTCTGTGGTTTGCACGGGCTGATCTTCGAACATGTCTGGCTGTGACTGTCGTGTCTTAACACATGGGTTTGACGATCTAAGAACTTTGTTTTTGTTCTTAGAACATTTCGGGGCTCTAGGAACATGTCGTGGTGGGCCTAATGCCGGGACGGTCGGTCTAGGCTCAAGTAACAGTGACCCTTCGCAGGGCTTACCTTGGTTATGGGGAACAACCTGGAGGCCGCGCGCGGCGCGTAATAGCTGTATTATGTAGTCCACACGTCTATGGGTCGAGGCTTGCGCGGCGATGCTCCGGCGTCAGTCCGGCGTAAATCCGACGTAGTCCGTCGTGAACCCGACGTAAATCCGACGTGGATCCGACGTACATCGGGTCTTAAGAAGCCGCGCGGGGCCTCCAGGATTTTCCTCACAGCGCTGGGTGCGAGCTCACCCGGGACCCCCCCGGTCGCTGAGCGCGATGCGATAAAGGTCTTTCTTGCTTAGGGTCACTCCTGCGTGCAACGTGTAGCCAGCACTGTTTTTGATCCGGGGGGTCCAGAACCCGCAATATTCACTAGGGTCAGGCAACGCGCAATGGGGGGGCGATCAGGGGGGGCAACCGAGCTCTGCAGAAAAGTGCCCCTGCAGGGCCCCCAAATGGGCTTTTCGGGCCCAAAGGGGACCCCTAGAGCTCGAGAAGTGTTCCTTTCTTCCCACCCTCCATTTATCGCCCCCTCCCATTCAGTGACGCTCAACAAGGGATGACACTGTCTTTGATCCAGGGGGTCCGGAACCCGCCGTGCTCGCCATAGGGGCACGGATTCTGAGGGAAAGGGGTCCTGAGGTTTGTCGCCGTTTTCGGGCCCTCGGGGCCCTCCACGGTCCCCGGGACTGTCAGAAAACAGCTCAGGATGAAGAACTCGCCCTGTGGGAAGGCCCCAGGGTCCAGGACCCGCTTCTCTTAGGACCCGCTTTCCCAGTGCTGACATGCTTGACAACCCGGATCCAGAGCGATGGTTTCCTGCATGCTCGATGTACATGTTTCATGCTGGACTCTAAGGGGTGCAGTTAGTTGTTGAAGAGCTCAGAGTCGTCATATTCAGTTGTTGAACAAACATGCCAACCCACCAACCCGCAGCTCGGTCGCAAGACTCACCTCGCGCAGTCACGCGACAACCCTTACCTTACACATCCATGACTCTGGCGAGCGAGTGATCATGGTGACGACGACATCGACGACGACGATGCGGATGCGGATGAGGATGAGGATGATGATGATGAAGATGAGGATGAGGATGAAGATGATGATGATGATGATGATGAGGAGGATGATGATGATGATGACCATGAGGTTGACGATGACGATGACGATGATGCTGATGCTGAAGATGATGGTGATGACAATGATTATGGTGATGATGATGCTGCTGTTGCTGACGATGATGTTGCTGATGCTGATGATTACGATGACGATGTCGATGATGCTGATGCTGATGATGATGATGCTGATGATGGTGATGATGCTGATGATGATGATGGTTGTGATGGTTGTGGCTATGGTGACGAGGGCGACGATAACGATGATGACGATGACGTTGATGGTGATGATGCTTACGACGACGTCGGCGATGCTGATGAAGATGGGAATTTTGATGTGACGACGATGGTACTGATGCTGGCGATGATGATTGCGATGGTGCTCTTTCATTGTTCCCTCATTGAGAGCAGCGTGGTTTCACATGTCTCGTGGCCACATCCATAGAGACATATAGACAGATATATAGAGAGAGAACGAGAGATATATAGTTTGGATCCATAGAGACAGATAGACAGATAGAGAGAGAGGGAGAGAACGAGAGAGATATAGTTTGGACTGGTGAGGAACCACTGATGGCGCAAGGATCTCGACATGCGCACGCGGGGCCGCGCACGTGTGGCCCGTGTCGGTGTGCGTTTCTCCTTGCCTCCTCCTGCAGAACTGCACGACAGTGCAGCACGGCCTGCTCACGGTTGCAGGGAGAGTGTGCCTTTAGCAACCACCTCTACAGTCGGGTTCCATTAGTAGGTCGGCCCTGCGAAATCAAGGGTGCTCTTGTATCCTGTGCATCGCGCGTCGTGTCCTCTGCGGCCGAAGGGCAGGGTACCCTTGTGTCCTGTGGTTTTGGAGGCCATGTTGCCGTCGGAAGAGTCTTGTGTCCTGTCGCGCGTCCTGTGCGCAATAACCCGCCTGTATCTCAGAGGAGGAAAAGGTACCCATACCGCTACCCTTCCCTCGTTTTCCTCGTTTTCCTTTTTTGGGGCCTCCTGGGAGGCCCTCGTCGCCACCGCTGGAACCGCCTCGACATTCTGGCCAGAACGCACCCCCCGGAGATTTCCGGCGAGTACAGTCGGGGCGCTGAACAAGGAACCCTTCTCGTTGGGGAGGGGCTCCGTGTTCCTTAATTGTTTCGCAGTCTGCTGTTTGCCTCAGGTTTTCCTTATGTATTCGATGGGGAATCGAAGTTTAACTTGTGGAAAAAAGAGGCCTCGTTCCTTATTTAGGATTCCTCAGGTCAACGCCCCGACTGTAGCGGTCTCGGTACGTTTTGGTCTCCCCGCTATCCACAAAGATCGCGTATTTGATTCGAGCTGCCGCTGACACAGTTCGACGTGCGCGCACGTGGAGCCCCTCGTGGTCTCATCTGTCGGGGTGGCCAGCGCACACGCGACCGCCACATGGTTTTGTAGCAAGCGCGCGAGCCGACCTGAGGAGTTTGGCATACCACACCAGCTTCTTCCTTCTATTCTGGCGATCGCAAACATGGATTCAGGGGGCGTGGATTAGCGACGGTCCCCGTTTCCATGGGAAATCGCGGATTTCCGCCGCCGAGCGAGGCGGCACCGGCCGCGTTTTGGAGAGGGCACCTCCCCCGATCCACGGATTTTTGGCGACCGCGCGCCAAATCCATGGATCGCGCATCCATGTTTGCGCGCCCCCGATCTATGTTGATCAAAAGGTAGCTATCTTGAAGTCCAGAGAGCTCGAGTGATGTTGCCGTGCGCACGGGGGTTCCTCCGCATGTGGCCCGCCCTGCTCTCTATTGCGGACTCGCCGGGCAGCCATGTGCAATCTCAAAACGAGCGTTGCGTGGATCATTACTTATGACAATGGCCTTCGGCCCATCCCGCTACCGTCTCAGCGGGTGCTGTGTGTGAAGTCCGCACATATCACCTTTCTCTCCCTCTGTCCTGCTACCGTCTCGGCGCATGTACTGGACAGCCCTGTCTGACAGGACCAGCGCCGCTCGCCTGCGGCGCATGGGAGAAGGGATCTCTCCCCTCTTCCGAATCGCTCTCTGCCCACGGACGTCTCAGCAGGTTCGACTCTTCGGTCGTTCACCTGCATCCACAGGTGCGGACGCATGGCGTGCCCGCGCCCATGTCGCCGCACCGCTCATGCGGATCGCGGCCCCGCTTGGAGGGCGTCCCCGCGCCCATGTCGGCACATGCAGACGCACGACGTTCTCGCGCCCATCCCTCGGCACGCCGCTCGCGAGAGTCTTGGCTGCAGGGGGAATGCCACCGACGGTTTCGGCGGGCGCAGGCGCATTGCTTCCCCGCGGCTATCTCGGAAGTGAGACAGGTGCTTTTGAAGGGCGGCATCACCACCGCGCAAACACAGTCAGAACGCTTTGCGTTGGGCCAGGGGGGGGTGCCACACCCGCCCTCCCGAGCGCACTCCTACAGCACTACCTTCGAATTTTTGTCCGCCCAAGCATTCCCCGTGGTCTTGCTCCTGCTGCCGTTCCTGCTCCTCCCTCCTGATCATACCCCGTCCGACGTCAGTGCGTCTTTGCGTCGCCATTTGTCAGGATCCTACCTCTGGACTTGCTCTCACGCGTACCGTGTCCGAATAGAGAGCTCCACTTTGGATCTCCGCAGGGGTCCTCGAATTCGGTCCCAAAACACTTTCGGCGCACCCCTCAGTTTGATCGCGCACTTTAGGGAGCACAGCTCGCCTGTGCGCGCCTGGTCCGCCGCCCCCCGCGGCGCGCTACCCAAGAGGAGAGGGCCATATCCCCAGTTATTCCAAGCTGCATAGAGTTGGGTCCTGTGTTCGGCGTTTTCTATGCTTTGCTAACTCTCCGGCGTTGTTGGTTCCTCGTTTGGAATCCTCACCTCCTTCTGCCTCTCCCCTCCTTGCCTCTGCTCTCCGCACCCCCTCTCCTGGCTCAGGCGTGAGCTACGCCCGTTGTGGCATCACGCAGGAGGCCGTTGCTGCCGAAGCCACTGCGTCGGGACCCCGCACAGGGTGGGCCCCACCGAAGTCCGGCGTGCCCGCGAGCTCTCCAGACGGCATGCCGCGCGCCCCGAGCACCGCGGCCCCCGCGGCCGAGAGCCGCCCAGCAGCCTCCAGGCTCCGCGTGGCCGTTGCCGGCGCCGGGCCTGGCGGCCTGGGCTGCGCCATCGGGCTGGCACGCCAGGGGCACGAGGTCCACGTCTTCGAGCGGCTCGACGCGCCAGCGGTGCGCGGCCTCGTCAGCCGCGAGCGCTCCTACCCGGTCGCCGTGGAGGCCCGGGGCATGCGCGCCCTGGAGAGGCTCGGCGCCGCGGGCCCGCACAGCGCGGTGCGCAGGCACATGCCGCAGCGCCAGGACTTCCACTTCGACGCGCTGATCGGTTCCCGCGACGCGCTGGTGCAGGGCCTGCTGGAGCACATCGAGGAGAGTCAGCCGACCTGGCCAGGCTCCTCAGAGGAGGGGCGGGCACCCGTGCTGCTGCGCCTCCCCCGTGGCCACGGCTGGATCCGCCTCGAGACCCGGGTCAGAACGCGCCCCAGGAGAGGGCCGAGGAGCAGAGGCATCGGCACCTTCTTGCTCCGCCAGGCTCGGTGCACATCTACCACTGCTGCGGCGTTGCCGGCGTGGACCTCCGCCGCCGCACGCTGGAGTTCGCGCCGGGCGCCGCCGCTCCGGGCGTCGAGGCTGCCGCGCGCGCCGCGCCCTTTGACCTCATCTGCGCCTGCGACGGAAGGAACTCGCCCGTGCGAGAGTCCGCCGTGCTGCAGGTCGCCGACCTGCAGGTCTCCCACCACGAGGATTGGACCAGGTACTCTGGGCCTCCCAAGTGGGGTCCGACGGTCCGAGTGATTCGATGGGGTCGGAGCATGGCGCCGTGTCGCGGTTGCATCGGCGATGCGGCTCGATGTGGAGCCCGTTTATCTCCACGTCGACGTGGCCGATGCATCGGCGATGCGGCGCGATCCTCCGACCCTGCCTGCTCGGATCTCACGTGGGAGGCCTCCAGGTACAAGACCGTCACCCTGGACCAACCGCGCGGGCTCGCGCCAGGGCGCATGCACTTCCTGGACGGGGTGCACGTGGCCGTGCTGCCCGACGGTACGGCCGTCGGCCGCATCGGGATGAAGGGCGCCGGCAAGGGCAGCGGCGCGGGGCAGCTGCGGCGGATGGGGCTCACCAGTCTGATGCCCTACGTCTCCGCGGAGGAGGATCGGGAAGCAGGCGAATACTCAGTAGGTTTGTTCGGAGGGTTGATTTGGAGTCGGGCTCGCAGTACTGCACGCCATGATGGCGCAAAGGGTGCGGTCCTGGGTGCCATGGTGAGGCCAGCACGACGCGATGTGATGTGGATGGGGCCTGCCAGTTGACTCGGACGGTCGCCGCCCTCGAACGAGCAGCGGATTGGCGTTCCGTATGATGGGAGACGGCCTCCCAGAGCAGCGTTCCATCCACCTTCCCATCTAACTCCCCCCACCCTCCAGCCCGAGAGGAGGCCGCCTTCGACTCGCGCCGCATCAACTCCGAGGGCGGCGGCGCGAACGCCTCGCGCCTGGTCGCGGGCGGCTGCCTCGCCCTCGTCGGCGACGCGGCCACCTCCTACGTCGAGTCCCACGGGGGCCACGGGGGCGCCAACCACGCGCTGGAGATGGCGGCGTCCCTGGCGGAGGCCCTCGCGGCCTGGGGCGGCGCCGACCTGGGGGAGGTGCTGCGCGCGTGGAGCGAGGCCCGGATGCCAGACGAGCTCGCGTATGCTCGGGGCCAGCTCGGGGGGCCGGAGGACACCTCGCCCTACCGTGAGCTGTCGGCGAAGGGCAAGGGCAAGGGGAAGGGGAAGGGCGGCAAGGGCAAGTTTGACGGCAAGAGTGGCCACGGTGCTCCGAGGAGGGAGAGAAGGCGATGCCACTGCTCGTCCTGGAGAGCCCCCTCGTCAAGATTTTTGTGTACCGCGCCCTCCTCGTCCCAGTCAAATCTCGCCGCCCGGGGCCGCGTCTAGCGTGCAGAAGCCACGCCGCAGGGAGGGACTTGGGCATACCAAACCCATGACCATGACCCCTGCCCACCCACCAGGGCCTTTTTGGATGTAGCCCATCTATATCTATCTATAAATCTATCTATATATCTATATGTATATATCTATCTATCTATCTATCTATATATCTACCTATATATATATCTATATATCTATCTATCTAGATATCTATCTATCTATCTATCTATCCATCTATCTATATATCTATCCTTCTATCTATACATATATATCTATCTATATCTATATAGCTATATATATATATATATATTTATCTATCTATCTATCTATATATATATCTATATATATAGATCCATCTATCTATTTATATGTATATATATATATATATATATATATATATCGATATATCTATATATCGATCTATCTATCTACCTATCTATCTATCTATCTATCTATCTATCTATCTATATATCTATATATCTATATATCGATCGATCTATGTATATATCTACATGTATATGAATATATATATATATATGTACCGATATATCTATCTATCTATATATATATATATCTATATATCTATATATCTATCTATCTATATATCTATATATCTATATATATATATATATCTATCTATATATCGATCTATCTATCTCTCTGTCTATTTATCTATATGTCTATCTATCTATCTATCTATCTATCTGTCTGTCTGTCTGTCTGTCTGTCTGTCTGTCTGTCTGTCTGTCTGTCTATCTATCTATCTATCTATCTCTCTCTCTCTATCTCTCTCTCTGTCTATCTATCTATCTGTCTATATATCTATCTATCTATCTATCTATATATATATATCTATCTATCTATCTTTCTATATATCTATCTATCTATCTATCTATGTATATCTATATATACACATATATATACATATATATATATATACATTGGGGGGGCGGTAGGAGCGTGGGAGCATGCGCCCGAGGGAGGTGTGGGGAGCAGCAGTGTCAGCACTTCTTGGCCCCCCAGGTTCGGGGGTTGGTAAAAGTGCCCCTGGTCCCAGGTGCCCCCAGCTTCTCGCTCAGTCTTGGGGCCCCTTGGGCTCCCTGGGCATCGTGAGTGGTGCTCTGGAGGCCGTGGGGGCCTCCTTGGAAATCCTGGGGGCACCTCGGGCCAGGGGCAGTTCTCGCAGCACCCGACAGGTGCAGGCGCGGCTGACGCCCACCCCACGCCCGAGCCTGGCAGCCGAGAGTTTGAGCCGCACTCCTGGGGCCAGAAGGGCTGGAGCGAAGGGCCCGGCGCTGGCTGGAAGGGCAAGGGCGGCAAGGGCAAGGTGGACGGCAAGGGCGGCCACGGTGCTCCGAGGATGGAGCGAAGGCGATGCCGCTGCTCGTCCTGGAGAGCCCTCGTCGCCACGGCGGGGCTCTCGTCGAAACTCTGGTCAGGATGCGCGAGGTCCGGGGAGCAGCGGTGCCCTTACCTTTTGGTATCTTTTGGGCCCCCGCAGGTGCAGGCGCTGCCGACGCTCACACCGCGGTCGAGCCCAGCAAACAGGATCTCGACCCGCAGTCCTGGGGCCAGAGGGGCTGGAGCGGAGGGGACGGCGCCAAGGGCTGGGGCGCCGGCTGGAAGGGCAAGGGCAAGGACTCCAAGGAGAACATTGCCCATAGCGTTCACTTCCAGAAATCCGCGCGGATTTCCTGGATCGGCGCTGAGCCCCCCCGGCGGCGCCTCCAGCGCCGCCTCTGGCGCGCGGAGCGCGCCAGGAGGGGGTCACAGCGCCGATCCAAGATATCCGCGCGGAGTTCTGACAGTATTTTGTTTGTGGCGCTTTGTCTACGTATCCTTAGTATGGGGTTCTTTTAAGGGTGCCTTGCTTCCGTTTCCTTCCTGCCCCCTCTCTTCTCAATTCAGACTCGTTCACACCAAGTTTCACTCACACTCCGACACATTCACAGTCAGGCTCACTGACATTCACACACTCTCATATTCAGTTTCATTCATACTTAGATTCATTCATGCTCAGACTCGCTCTCACTCAAACCCACTCGTATCCAGACTCGCGCGTACCCAGACCCCAAGGAGGAGCCGCCACGAGGTACGACATCTGCCCATTCGCGCCCAGACTGTGTTGATGCCTTAAGCGCTTTGCTTGTATGGAGGCCCAGACCCCTTCCTTTTCGGAGGTCCATGCTCATCGCGATGTAGCAGGCGTGGCATTGGAGCACCCGCGGAGGAGCCGCCGAGGGTAGGACATTCGCCCGTTCTTGCCCAGATTGTTTTGATGTCTCAGGCGATTTGCCTGTTTGGTGGCTCAGAGTCTTCCCTTTCCAGAACCCTATGCTCCCCTCGATGTAGCAGGTGTGGCATTCGAGCACCCCAAGCGGGGAGGGGTAGGGCATTCGCCCCATCGCGCCCAGATCGTGCGGATGTCTCCGGAGGTTTGCCTGTTCGGTGGCCTGGACACTTCTCTTTTCAGAGTCCCATGGTCATCGCGATGTAGCAGGCGTGGCATGTGTGCTCTCCACGGAGGAGCCGTCAGGGGGGAGGACATTTGCCCGTTCGTAGCACGATTGAGGGAATGTCTTAGGTGGTTTTCTTGTTGCATGGCCCAGACTCTCTCTCTTTCCAAGGGCCCCGTGCTCATCGTGCCGGTGTGGTATCTGAGCCACCTGGGGAGGAGCCGCCAGAGAGCGGGGCACTTGCGCGTTCACGCCCAGATTGTGGGAATCTCACCTGATTCGGTGTCTCGGACTTTTCTGTCTTTCGAGAGCTTTATGGTCACGCTACACATCCGGCGTAGCACTTGGATACCCCAAGGAGACGCCGCCAGGGGTGTATCACTGACCCACCCGCGCCCGGATCGTGGTGATGTCTCAAGCAGGTTCGCCTGTTTCGGCGCGTCGGGCTCTTTGTTCTTGAGAGCTCTGTGATCATCACGATGAAGCAGGTTTGGCGCTTGGGTACCCCAACGGGGAGCCGCGAAGGCACCTCGGGCTCCTTGTTTTTTGAGGGTGCTGTGATCACCGCGATGCAGTTCGCGCCGATGTCGTGGGACCTCTCAGGCGAACCGCTGTCTTAGGCACCCTCGGCCCCCCCTTCCTCCTCTTCTGTGGGGCCCAACCTCACCACGATGTGGCAGGCATGGCGCCTGGGCGCTCCAAGGGGGAGCCGCCAGGGAGCGCTCCGTCGCCACGGGCCGTTCTCTCCTTCAGGCGTCGGTCGTTGAAAGTGGGTAATGTCTGGCTCCCCACATCCCAGTCTACTTCGGCCGCCCTCCTACTTCAAGGGTCGAGCGGTTTGCCCTCTGCCCTCCTCGTCAGGGGGCGGGCGGACACCCAATCTACTTCCAGCGCCTTCCTGCTTCATGCTTCTACCCACTTCCGGCCGACGGGTAGTTCTCCCTCTAAGGACAAGGGCAAGGACAAGGGCAAGGACGATGGCAAGGGCTGGTGGGGCTGGTGGGGCTGGTGGGGCGGCTCCTGAGCCGAGGCGCTGGAGAGCACAGGCGGTCCACACCGGTGGTTGCGCGGCGCCGTCGCTGCGCAGGGCTCCGCTCGTGCCCTCCGGAGCTAAAGGCTCCCCAGCTGGAGCTAAAGGCTCCCCAGCTGGGCCATGCACGCCAGGGAGCTGCGCGCCCCCTTCCCATCGGAGGGCACCAACTATCCACCTGCACCGATCCTGGCCAGGCCGATCCTGGGCCCAGGATCGGTGCATATGCCTTCTGTCCAGGGCAGGAGGGCGTATACACCGCTCCTGAGCCCAGGGCGATCCTGGCCAGGATCGGTGTTGGTGCATAGTCGGTGCCTAAGATCAAAGCCCCCAAACGGAAGTATCAACGTAACCCAGGCCCCGAGTATATTGTTGCTGAAAGGTGAAAGAAGCTCGAAGGTTTTTCAATGCTTCCCGTCAGACAGCCAGTCGGGGCCCAGGTTTCGTTGATTGCTTCGCCTGGTGGCTTTGCCTTTCCATCCCAGACCCCCCACGCGTTATGGCGACGGGAGGCTCTCCGTATCTTCGGGCTCTCCGGGGGCCCTCGACGGGCGCGGGGCCGTCGGAGAGCGGGCTCGGGACGAGAGGCTGGCCCCGGGTAGCGGGTCGAGCCCTCCGGGGGGTCCGCGTCGTGAAAATCACCATCCCAGCCGAACCACCCCAGCCGAACCCGAGGGCCCCAATTGGCTCTCGATTTCCCGTGGTGGGGGGTCGGGGAACATTGAGGAAACACACGGAACCCGTACCCACCCCCCCCACCCGAAATTCTGGCGAAATTCGGGTCTTCGGGTTGGGTTGGGGTGGTTTGACAGGTTCGTCAGAGCAGATCATGAAGCCGGGGGTCTGGGCTCATGGAAGGCGTTGCGCCCTCGGGCCGCCTCTGGCTTTCGTGAAGGAAGGGCCGCGTAGACATAAGCTTTCGGAAGTCCGCGCTCAATTTTTGGATCTGCGCTGGACGCCCCTGGCGGCGCCTCCAGCGCCGCCCCTGGAGCGCTCCGCACGCCAGGGAGAGGGGTCCATCGCCGATACAAGACATCCACGAGGACCTCCGAGGTTTAATGTTTACGCGTGGTTCCCTTTTTCTCAGCAGCTTGCCATGTGCAGTACTGTCCCTGCTGGCACGGTTCTGTCCAGTACTGATGAGCCGGTACTCGGGTTCCTACGGGCATGGCTCTTCGATGAACTGCGTGTCACCATCTGCCAGCAAGGAGTGTGCGCCAAGAGTTCGCCAATGAGTGTTACCTCTGGAGCTTGCCGCGCACATGAATATCGCAAAACAAAACAAACTGATATCTGGCCGTCTTGCAGTCAAAGACGCTGAAACAAGGGGGAAAGGCCCACGAGGGGCTCCGACACCTCGCCGAACCCCCTGTCCAGGTCCAGGGGAGGGGGTAGGGGGAGGGGTAAACCCCTCCCCGAAGGGGAAGAAGGAGGGGTGGAAGAGGAAGCTCCCTAAGCCACCTACGCCCAGAGGGCTGGTGGGGCTGAAATCTGGCCGTCTTACAGTCAAGACGCCGAAACAAGGGGGGGAGGCCCACGAGGGGCTCTCGTTCTCGGTCCGTTCCTCGGGTCCGCGTCGGGAAACCGATGTTTTTCGCCGAGGCGTGCCGTGGGCAGAAGCGCCCCTCCGACGTCGTGATTTGTACGCGACGTCGACCCCCGAAGGTTTCCTCCCGATTCCCTGGGACAGGCTCTTCGTCCAATGCAGCTTGGGTTGCACTCCCGGGTGCCAGGTGAGGGCCCCCGGATGCCGCAAACAGCAAAAGGCACCGCCCGCCATTTTTTCTCGCGTCTCGAGGGGACCTGGGATGGTAGCACAATGATCGCAAAGTCCGAGAGCACGCGCGGACGTCCGCGGACCGTCTATCGGCCAGCGCCAGAAGACCCCCTCCTCCGCCTCTGCAGGCTCCCCCACGGTCCGATTCGGCCCCATGCGGTGCTGTTGTGCATCCTGGCGCGGCCGATCCGATTCGATTCCGACTCTGTGCCGATGCGTCCCGATCCGATGCACGAGGAGGCAGTGTTTCTTCAGAATCTTACTGATTTGCTTGCATGGAGGGGGTTGGGAGGGGGGGGGGGCGTGGCGGGGCCCAGAAGGAAGTCTGGATTCCGCTCAAGTCGCAATCAATTTGCACGCCTTTTCGGCCCAGCGTTGTCTGAGAAGGCGGCGGAGAGGGGGGGGGAGGGGGGGAGGGGGGTGGGAATGCCGTGCAATAGAAGTTGCCTGAGCCTAAAGCCTGAAGACAAGCAGCCTCCGTGCTTCGCCGGGGCGCGGGTGCCCTCGGCGTTGGGTGGAGCGACCTTGTAACCCCCACCTCACCACCCACCAAACCACCCCAACCCAATCCGAAGGCCTCAATTTGCTCTCCATTTCCAGTGGGGGTGGTCGGGGAACTAAAAGAAACACATGGAAGCCGCACCCACCCCCAACCCGAAGTTCGGGTCAAATTCGGGTCTTCGGGTTGGGTTGGGGTGGTCTGGTAGGTAGTCACCAGTTGCACCCGGCCAGGGTTGTGTGATTCGAGTCTAGAGGCCAGTGTTTTTCAATGCCGATGCCCAACTAGACTCCCTGAGCTTGAAGGTCACGAGCATGGGTCGTAACCATTTTTGGCTTAAGACCCAACTTCTACTCATTCCTCATCAGTCACACCATATCCCACCTTCCATCCCTTTCCCTATACCGTTCTGTGCTTGATCTGTGCAGTGTTGGACGCTGCGTACTGAGAAGAGAGTGCGAGAGTTCTCTTGCTGGTGGAAAAGGATCCGACACTTTGGCCCCACCGCTGTCGTCCGTCGGGCGACAGTGGTAGCGGAGCTGTGAGCAGCTCTGGTTCCGCGGACCAGTGACGGCAGCAGCGGGGCAGGGTGCGAATCGGGGGACACAGCAAGATGGACGAGGGGAGCATTCCGCAGTACGAGCAGTGACCGACACACTGATGAGGCATGACGGTCTCAATGTAGACCAGGACGAGGCGGAGAAGTTGGCGCGTCTTTTACTATTGGACGTGGTGCCGGCCAGTTCTCAGAGTCACCAGCGAGACTCGCACGGGGACAGTGCCGGCGGACAGTGGCACGGCCACGGACAGAGCTCAAGTGTTCCGTGGTCAGGGGCCGAGGAGCACTCGTGGACGGGTTGGCGAGCACCACAGCCAGAGCACGAGTCGACGAGTGCCGGGACATGGTCCGGTGTTGGCGCAGCTGCGTCCGCCACCGAAGCGCCCCAGGGCAGGTCGGAGCAGTGGCAGCCAGGTGGCTGGAGCGCGACGAGGAGCACGTGGCATGAGCCAGACCAGAAGTCTGGCGAGCAGCAGTGGGCTTTTTCGCGATCCGCCTGGACTCCGGCTTCGACCTGGGAGAGCTACGAGGACCGGGCTTGGAAAAACGAGTACAATGGCGGGGGCGACTGGCCGTCCGGATCGAGATGGAGCGACAACTACCTGGACAGCAAATGGGAGCCCAACAGGCGCTACTCCGGGTACGACGGCGACCGCTCCAGCACGAACTCCGGCAAGGACTTCGCCGATCCCGAGAAATGGAGAGGCTGGGGGGACTACCGTATGTGGCGCCGCACGGTGCTGCGCTGGAGGACACTGACTGACGGACGTTCCCTCTCACAAAGAAGCCGACCGTCTCTTCCGCTCTCTCGATCAGGATCTTCAACGAAAACTTGAGGACCTCGACGATGATATGTTGTGCAGTTCCTGGGGATTTGATGCCATCATAAAACGCCTTGATTTGATGTCTGGCGAAAGACACGGTGACGAGCGACGGCAGGTTGCTCGAGAGTGCTTACTGGACTATTCGCGCAAGCAGGGAGAGAATCTCACTGAATACTGTGCGCGCCTGGACACGGCTTTCGACCGGGTGGCCACTCAGAGGTTGCCGCTTCCAGATGCGTGGATACTGATGTTCTTGGAGGAAGGAGTTTCTCTCGACGAGCGCTCGGCACAGATGGTCAAAGTGCTCATGAAGGGCCAGAAGGACTACAAGTCAGCTCTCTCTGCCATTCGTGAGATGGACATTTCGCATCGAGAGCATCTCAAAGCACGGAGGACCTACGCCACTATGGGCTCAGAAGTTCCTCCACCTCAGACGCCCAAATATCAGGTCGACCGTGACGACGAGTCTCTGCTCGACTACTCGGATGTCTCTTCTATGAACTCGGACGGGGAGGCAGAGGTCCGGGCGATCCTGGAGTCAGCCGACGTCGGGGAGGACGACGCGCCGGCGGCGCTGGCCGCCATCAACCAGGAGCGCCGCAAGACGTGGAAGCAGAACCGCGACTTGAAAGACAGCTGAAGACCGACCGGAAGTTCTACGACAGGTCTGGCCAGGGCCGTGGCAGTGATGGGCGCGAGAAGGCTCGCAGGCCCGGCCACAGGGCAGCGGGCGGCGCGTTCAGAGCGCGGAAGAGCCGCCTTCCGCTTGCTGAATTGATCAAGCGCACGAGATGCCGCATTTGTCATCAGAAGGGACACTGGTCTCGAGAGTGCCCACAGCAGCAGGGTGCAGGGACCAAGGGCGAAAAAGGGTATCCTGCCACAGGCTTGACCTTTTCTGTATGTGAACGCTCTAGATCACACCGCCTCCCACTGCTACGATGAGCCTCCTCCTCCAACCTATGCGGTCGTTCTGCTCGCTGTAGGTCCCGGGGCCATGGTGGTCGATACAGCGGCCGGTCAGGGCCTTGTAGGAGAGCAGGCTTTGCAGCAGATCGAGGGGCACTGGGCCTCGAAAGGGGTTCGCCGTCCCAAGGGTCCCGCCCAGGAACCGAAGCGCGCGCGGAGTAGGTGGGGGGGTAAAGGTCACCCACACCGCTCTGATCCCTCTAGGCATTGAGGGGCGCATGGGGGTTCTGGAGCTGGACGTTCTGGACCAGGACGTTTCGCCACTTTTGCCGATAGGATTTCAAGAAATGCTAGGTGGAATCGTAGATCTTCCGAACAAGGCTCTGACTTTTACGAAGCTAGGGGTCGCGGCGCCTCTGACTAGGCTCCCGTCGGCCCACCGCGCCATACAGATGGACGAGTTTTCGGTTCCCGCCAAGGACTTTGAAGCTCCAGACCCCGTGTTTAGGTCGTACCCTCAGTTGCAGAAGGGCGCGTTTCAAGCCAAGGGGAAGTACATCATCACGTCTTCTGTCAGCATTGGCCAAGGGGGATCGCGCGACGGAAGCTGCTGGGGGAGTCCGAGGGGGGCGGAAGAGTGGCCGGGGGAGTCCGGGGCCTTTTTCTGGGAAGATCTTAAGTCAGACGAAGCCAGGACGTACGCCGGGGCCTTAGTTGGGCCGGACAACTCAGGTTCCAGGACCGTTCCACTAAGGGGTCTGGAGTCGGGCGGCACCTCCGACTCCGCGCTGAGCAGCACGTGTACTTCGGGACTCGCCAGGGCTTTGAGTTCCAGGTCGAGACGTTTCAGGGCCAGGGGAGGGTCGACAGCGCGGGGTTGGAGGTGGCCGACGTGGGCCACGATGCCAGCCTCGAGTTCATCCACTTGCCTCGCAGCACTTGGGCTCGAGTTATTGAGCTCGCAGCGATTCAGCAACAGCCTCCACAACTCAGAGGCCGACCAGGGAGCAGATCGCGATGCCGCCAGCTGCTTCGACGACACGCGTGGCAGGCCAGAGGGGGCGTCGCGGAGCTCAGGAGCGGCCTCGTACGATGACGGACCGCATGCAGAGCCAGACGGACTCGGCCTGGGTCTACGGGGCCACCGGAACCTACGTCCCGGAGAACCTCAATAAGGGCGAGAAGGGATGGGCCTGTTTGGCCGGGTGGGTGCTATATTGGTCGGCGCGCCTGGCAGAGGAGTCCGGGAGCATGTGCCGTGCCAAACGCTTCTGGCCGACCAACCTGCCCAAGTCTCTTCGTCGCCTCTCGGAGATGTACGAGACGTGCTGGCACCCACCGACGCTCGTAAGCTACGGAGCCAACTCACGGGGGAAGTGGTTCCTATGCAGCGCTTGCACGATGAGGGTCGGATACTGGGAGCTGAGGCCGACAAAAGAGACAGCGAAAGAGGAGAATATGTGTCTGTGCAAGAAGAAGGATGCAGCATGCACGCTGCGTGGGCAAGGCTGGGCTCAGGGCGCGACCGCCGAGCCACAGTGGCACTGGTCTGCGTGCCCAAGCCACCTCCTGGGGCCGAGAGGGCTCCGCTACCTCTTCACCCAGGTATGATGGCCGGAGGTCTGGCGAGCGGCTCGATTCTGGCGGCTCGGCAGCCGGGATATCAGCGAGTGGCGGAGGACGCGGCGGAGGTCACCGAGGCTCTGCAGAAGGACCAGGCGGGGCAGAGGTCCGCAGCTCGCCGGGCGTCCTCAGCGAAGCGCAAGCCGGAGAGCGACACGGAGGCCATGGACATCGCCACCGACCCGCTCGAGGAGAGGCGCGTGTACCAGGCCAAGACCGAGAGGGACGTGAAGAGCATGGTCGAGAGCCAGTTCCAGGAAATGAAGGCCATGATCCAGGGGGTGATGACTTCGCAGGCGTCGCAGCAGGAGGCGCTCGAGCGGGTCACGAGCACCGCGAAGGAGCAGATGACGGCGATTGCGACGGCACAGGGACAGGCGCAGGAGGCCAGCCGAATGATCAGGGCCATGGCGCAGGGCAGCTCGAGCAGCAAGGCGGACCAGGCCAAGGTCATAGCCGCTGCAGTCGACTCTACCCCCAAGACGGGGGCCAGGGCACCACAGGCTCTGGGGACCCCACAGCAGCCAGTGCAGGCGGGGCATCCTTCGTCACCGGGCCAGCGGATGACCGAGCCACAGCCCCAGAGCCCACCGCCTCTCGCGGCGGGTGCGCCGCCAGGAGTGGCTCCATCGGCGTGGGCCTACATTGGGACAGCACCTCTCGATGGGACGAGTGTGCCGGCAGCGATGGCCTCCCAGGCGATGTTGCACCAGCAGGCGGCAACCAACGCGGGGGCGCCACAGCCGACGAGGTCACCGGCGCTGGGAGGCTACCCGACGCACGGTCCTCCGGTCGAGCTGAAGACAGCGACGGCGACGCCTCGCAACCCGGACCGCCTCTTCACAGCGGACGAGATGCCGATCGGTTCCACGGGGGCGCTGACCACGGAGGCCAGCCTTTCACTCCCGGGCACGGACCTGGCGGCTCCGCCGTAGTCGGCCCCTACGGCAAGGGCAACAACAAGGGCAAGAGTGCTCGACCACGCAGGCGGGAGCGTGGGGATCCGTGGGCTCCGGGCCCGGAGGAGACAGCCGCCGTGAAGCGGCGCCAGGAGCACCGCGAGTGGAAGGAGGCCGGGTGGAAGACCTACCGCAACGGCCGCTGGACGTGAGTGAGCGCCTGTCTCAGGAGTTGAGGGCAAAGAAGCTGCCTCATCCCAGGGGCGTCAGCTTTTCGGTTTCTCCGGGGAAACTCAAGCGTCGCCAACTGCTGGACTCGCTCCTGTCGATGGGGGCAAGGCCCACGTCCAGGACCGAGTCCGGGGGGATCGAGTTTTCCATGCCCTTGTGGGCGAATGCGGTCTTCGGGGGTCAGAACAATGACGATCACGAAGTGTTTCTTACTAAGAGCGAGAGGAGACAGCTTCAGTCCCTGGTGACCGATCGCAAGGTCTCATCGGATCTCAAGTCGAGATAATTTCTAGAAGTTTTCTCCCCACCCCGAGTCGCTCCCCTTCTTGGGGAGGCAGGAATGCGTACCCTAGGCAGTCTCTATTTGGCGACTGGGTGGGATTTCAGGAAGAAAAGCGATCAGGACAGGGCCATGGAGCTCGTTCAGACCAAGAAGCCGTGGATGATTTTCCTGGAACCCCCTTGCGCTGAGTTCAGTCCGATCCGGGAGTTCTTTCGGGGGACCTCTCCCGAGCCTCTGGAGGTTCAGGAGCGGAAGAAAAGAGAAGCTCTGGAGCATTTGGCTTTCTGCATGAAGCTTGCGCTCGCCCAGGTTCAGGAGGGTCGACGCTGTGCGTTCGAACGCCCGAATGGGGCGGCGTCCTGGCGAAGACATGTCGTAGACATGATCAGGAAGCTTCCAGGGGTCATGGAGGTGGTCATAGACCAGTGTGAGTTTGGTTTGTCTGTGGTCGAGGGGGCCCTCTCACGCGAATCCACCCGTGTTATGAGCAACGACCCCGCCCTTTTTCGTCAGCTATCAGGACGGCAGTGTAGGGGCGGTCACGAACATCCCCACCTGGAAGGGGGGCATGTAACCCGAAAGTCACACGTGCATCCCCTTAAGCTCTGCAAGGCCTTCGCCCACGCGGTGCTCAGGAGCATTCAGGAACAGGAAAGTCTTCTCACCATCGAGGAGATGGCGGGAGCCTGCTCAGAAGATCTTGGGGCGTGCCGGGTCGGGGTCGAGGCTTTTCCCCAGTCAGGCTGAGTCCTCGGGGCAGGTCCTGGAGCAGGGAGAAGACGCGGAAGGCGAGGCCGAGGAGCCCGCTCCCCAGGAGGTCCCTGGAGAGCACGAAGTGGAGATAACCGCGCCCATGAAGCGTCTGATTCACAAAGTCCACGTGAATCTGGGACATCCTCGCAAAGAGATCTTTCTCAAGGTCCTGCGTGCGGCACACGCTCGTCCCGAGGTCATTCGGTTCGTCCCAGACGAGTACGAGCGTGCCGACTGCCAGGCCCAAGTGGAGCCCGCTGGGCATCGCTCAGTGGCTATGCCACGCACCTTCCAGTTCAACAGGGTGATGGCTGTCGACACTTTCTACGCTAATTTCGAAGAGGAATCGATTCCAGTGCTGAACTGCATATGCCACGGCACGAATCTCCAAATCGTGGAAGTGTTCGACGGGACTGCGGAGGGGCCGTGGAGGGCGTTGCTCAGGGCCTGGATTGGGCCTTTCGGGCCCCCGGAGATGGTGCTCTCGGATGGAGGGCCTGAGTTCAAGGGTCATTTTGAGAGAGGCCTTGAGCATCTCGGCGTCTTCCAGCATGGGATAGACGCCGAGAGTCCCTGGGAAAATGGGCGAGTTGAACGCCATGGGGGGTGGGTGAAACAGATTTTACTTAGAGCCTCCGAGAGCAGTCTCATCACCACCCGAGCCGAGTTAGAACCCCTTCTCCACGAGGTCGTGGCAGCCAAGAACCGCTACCTCCACAGGGGAGGCTACGCGCCTTTTCAACTCGTTTACGGGGTCAACCCAAGACTGCCCAATGATATGCTGTCAGACGACGGCATGAGACAGGTGGGGGAGGGGGACCTTGTTCAGACGGCCTGGGACCAGGACACGGCGGCCGCGGATTATGCTAGGCAGCACGCCATCCGGGATTTGGCTCGACAGGAGCTCTTCCGCTCCTCGAGCAGGCGGAAGCTGGCGGAAGCCTCGAAGAGTAACGTCCACAGGGGCGTTAAGGTCTATCCAGGGCAGTGGGTCTTTGTCTGGCGCCGAGCCCCGACCTCCGGGAAGAAAACGTACGCGCTTCAGCGTGACCGTTGGGTCGGACCCGGGCTGGTGCTTCTCCAGTCCGGAGGGACCGCGTGGGTCGCTATGAGGAGTCGTTTGTGGAAGTGCTCATCCGAGCAAGTGAGGTTGGCGACGTCACCAGAGGCCCAGGGCGCCGAAGTCATGTCTGACCCTGGGGTCCAGAAGCTTCTTCGTGAGGCCCAAGTGGGCCGCGCCGGTGCGGGGGTCAACGTGGCGGCCGAAGGGCCGCCACCTCGCGAGGCCTGGGAACCAGGACGCAGTGCGGAAGTGGAGGCTTCACCCATTCAGGCTCCGCTTCCCCCTCCAGCCAGGTCTCGCGGGCTCCTGGGGGTAACGTTCAGCGGCTGGTTCCACCTCCATGGGGCTGCCACCCATCCCGGAGGAAGAGGTCGCTGGCGCCGCGGGTTCGGGTCCGGGGAGCGACGCCAGGCCACCTACGGATCTGTCGATCTCGCTCCAGACAGGTCGGCACCGAGGGGGGGGGGGGGGGGCGAAGGAGAAGAGTCACGACCGCACAAATACATTCAAGTCGATCCGGAAGGGGCTGCCTCGCTCCTTCCGCTCTCGGGCGGTCCAGTGCAGGGTCAATCTTCAGGCTCCTCTTCCTCTCAATCTCTCCCACTCCAACAAGCTCCAGAAGGAGGGCGGCTGGAGGCCGAGCCTCAGCAGGCGTCCGTCATCGCTGATCCGGCAGCAGACTCCCGCATGGACGAGAGCCGTAGCGCCGGACAAGCTCCGGGTGATGGCGCACCCAGTGGGGAGTCCAACTTGCCAAGGCCTATCATGGATGGGACAGTTCTTCGGAATGAGATATTAGACCTGGGCATGAGGCGTCAGGGTCAGCATTTTCCGGTCACTAGGGGAGAGGACTTCAGGGGGGTTCCACCGGGGCGCGTTCGGACCCAGGTCCAGGAGCTGGAGGGTCGGCCAGAGCCCAGACCGGGGGGGCGCTCCAGATCTCCCCCCCCCGAGCGGGCCCCGGGGTCCGCCATGGAAGACGCTCCTGTTTCAGGCTTTCTCGAGATGAGTGACGCGAAGATAGACGCGCTTCTGGAAATGAGCGACGAGGAACTCGTGTCGCATGTCAACGACGTGGGGAAAGCTTTAGACGAAGAGGGGTGGAGCGGCACTTGGACTCACTATCGCAATGGCAATGTCGACTGCGAAGTTCTGCCCGGAGACTCGGGTGGCTTTCCTCTCTCTCTGCGAGCTAACCGAGGGTGCGAGGTGCGTCTCAAAGACCTCACGCCAAAAGAAAAGAGAGAATTTGCCTCTTCCGACTCGCATTTGTGGGAGGGGATCGTGGCTACCAAGTCTGTGAAAGTTCACGCTCCGGCCGAGGGGCGTCAACTCAGGAAGCTGTTTCCGAATCGGATTGTTTTGAGCTGGATGGTCCGCCGCTGGAAGCCCCAAGGCAGGGTCGGAGCTCGACCCAAAGCGAAGTCGCGCTGGCGCGCGAGGGGGCACCAAGATGAGGACACCGCGGAGCTCCAAGTTTACGCCCCTACGCCATCTATGGAATCTCTCATGCTGTTTCTGGCCATATCTCTCATGTACGGCTTAGAGGTCCATATAGGCGACATCAAAAACGCCTTTTGTCAGTCTGATCCGCTTAAGCGACCCAGGGGGCGTGTTTTCGTGGAGCCCTGCGAGGGCTTGAACCTCCCGGCCGGAGCTCTCATTGAGCTCATCGCTCCCTTGCACGGGCTCGATGATGCCCCTCTTGCGTTTCATGAAACGTCGGCCAGGTTCCTGGAGGGACATGGCTTCGCGAGGGCCACGTTGGAGCCCTGCTGGTTTTCCCAGAAGGAGAATGGTCGTCTGGTCGCGCAGGTGTTGCTGGAGGTTGACGACTGGGCTATCGCTTTCCCTCCGGGTCAACAGCAGAAATATCTGGCTGAGTTTAAGAAGCGCTTCACGTTTGGAAAATGGAGAAACTCGACGAGGCTGGAGTCGAGTATATCGGTCGAAGGCTTCGACTCGTGGGACATGGTACAGCCACACCGCGTATTCTAGTGGGCCAAGAAAAATACATTCTCGAGCAGGTCCGCAAGGCACCGCTGTCAAGGGGGCGTCGCGGGGATCACTCCAGTCCTCGGGTTGGGACTGAGGTGGCGGAGTTCCGGAGCCTGGTTTACAAGTTCAACTGGGTCGGACGGGGATCCCGGGCTGAGGCTGCTGGCGGCGCATCCATTCTAGCGGCCAAAGTGAACTCACCGTGTGTCCGAGACCTGGTCGAGGCACACAAGATGGTGGACCACCTTAGGTCTACGGCCAGCATGCCCGTGATAATTCACAAGTTCGACCCCTCCCGCTGCATTTTCGCGACGGCCAGCGATTGCGGAGGAGTTGGCTCTGATGACTGCGCATTCCCACAACAAGCATGGCAGGTCTACCTGGCAGGCACGGTCAACGTGCGAGGGCCGCTCCCTTAGCTAGGAGATCTTGCCGAGTTAAACGCCAAGTAGCGAGCACTCTTGCAGGAGAGACGCTTGCGCTTTCCGGGGCTCTTGCTGAAGCTCAATGGCTTCATCTCATGTTCGAGGATGTTGTGAGAGGTAATGTGGCGTCAGGAACCTGGCAGGGGAAAGTCGGCCCCTTCGCGGCTATTCTGAAGGGAGACTGCCAGTTGGTTGCTCACTCGTTTTCAGAGTGCCTTAGCATAGTCGACGCTAAAGGGATATATGATACCCTCAGCAAGTTATCGAATGGTTCTCGATCCGATCGTCGAGCCGCGATCGACCTCGCGGTCGTTCGGGATATCATGTAGAAGGTCGGAAGCGTGATTCGTTGGATGCCGCGCCCGTTGCTTCCTGTCGACTGCATGACGAAATCGGACCTTGCGAAAACCAATGCGGCTCAATATGGGCTGCTCCGCTCTGGATGTCTGCGTCTCTCGGCGGAAAGCGGGGCCCTCGAGGGCCGGCGCGAAGACCCCCGGAAGAAGGGCCGCTCCAGGGCCGAATCCCAGAGGCAACTCCAGCAGCAGGAGGATGGTGGCAAGGCCAGTGCTGTTCAGCCGTCCCATGCCGAGTGACAGCTGTCACAGTCTGTTGGGACAGGGCAAGTGCACGTTTCTCGAGGGCCGTCCGGGCCGGGCGTGATATGAGTGCATAGCCAGGCCGGAGCAAGGTCGTCAGGACTCGCTCTGGCACGACGGCAGCAGCGATATGCGGCACTAAAGTGTTTATCCCTCTCTCCAAGATGGTGCGGTCCATTGGCTCGGAGGAGGGCCGCGGTGCCTTCATGACCTATCGTGCTCACTGTTTGTCGGGGCGCTGTGTGATTCGAGTCTAGAGGCCAGTGTTTTTCAATGCCGATGCCCAACTAGCTAGACTCCCTGAGCTTGAAGGTCACGAGCACGGGTCGTAACCATTTTGGCTCAAGACCCAACTTCTACTCATTCCTCAGCACTCACACCATATCCCACCTTCCATCCCTTTCCCCATACCGTTCTGTGCTTGATCTGTGCAGTGTTGGACGCTGCGTACTGAGAAGAGAGTGCGAGAGTTCTCTTGCTGGCGGAAAAGGATCCGACACTTTGGCCCCGCCGCTGTCGTCCGTCGGGCGACAGGGCCTTTGATAATTAGAGCGTGAATTACCTATCCCCGCTTTCGCTTCCAGGAAAAAATAAGTCATACCACGCGCCTCCTCGTCAAGCGGCCTGACCAGTACAGGCCGTATTTTTGCATTGCTTGGTATCTCTTGGAAGCGAGGGTGGTCAAAAGCGAGGTAGGTTCGTTTCCCCCCTAGATAAAGAGCCAAAGAGGTCGCCGCGCCGTTTGTTCCGACGCGCGGCCTTGCGCGTCTTGCGGAGGTCGCCGCGAACACCAGGGCAGGCGCCGCCCCAGTCGAAGGGCTTGCCGTGGGGTGTGCCGCGGTGCCGACTTCGCCCACTCGGGTGCGGGGCGCAGGGCTCGCCCTGGGTTTCTGCCGCAGTGTCGGCGTGGTCCACTTGGGCGCGTCGAGAATGTGGGGCGCGGCGCCGTGTCTTTTCCCCTCCGTCCTACAGTCTTGAGAGTCGACCGGATCCGCTCTCGCGGCCCAGTGCTCACCACCCACCAGACTACCCCGACCCAACCCGAAGGCCTCGATTTGCTTTCCACTTCCAGTGAGGGGGGGTCGGGGAACGTGTAGAAAACGCATATGGAACTCGTGCCCCCCCAGCCCGAAGTTCGGGTCTTCGGGTTGGGCTGGGGTGGTCTGGTAGGTAGTCACCTGCTGGGTGCTCCTGCGCCGGCGGCGAGGGCGCGGCCCCGGAGCCGGCGGCGTTTTCTGGGGGGCCCAGGGCGCCGGGGCGGAGAGAGGTCGCCCCACCCGCGCGGGCCGCTAGAGGTTGAACATGGCGAGCACGAGCCCCGTCTTTCCTTCACGACGCGAGGGTGTCTTAGCACGGCGCTGCCTGCCGTGTCTGTCGGGCATAGCCAGGTCCCCAGGTAAGGGGACCCGCTCAGTAGTAGGGCCTTGGAACCCCCAAACTGGCCAGAATCACTCAAGACCAGGTCTGCCGTAGCTGTTTTTTTTTCGGGTGACGGCAGTTCCGGTTAGTGGAACGGGGCGGGGGGGCGTCCCCCAGTACATATCACTAAGCCAGGTCCCACTAAACCTTGCAGTTCTGCCAACCCCCGAGTCTTTGTTCCAGTCAGCCTCGTCGGTTCCTGGTCGCATTTTCCTCGCCCTCCTTTCGGCAGCGAGAGTTTCCGAAAGCGCGCCAGTGGATGGCCCTGAATACACAAAAGGGTGTGTGTGCTCGCATAACCTCCCCCCCCCCCCTTCAAAGGTGGGGTGAGATTTTCGACCACCCCCCCCCTCCCCTCCCCACCTTAATGGTAGGGGGGGTCCGAGATCCTCCCCTCCCATGAAGGGGGGGGGGGGGGGTCCGGACCCCCCCCCCTCCAATTCCCCCCTTGGCGCTGGAAGGGGGAGGGGTTCGACCCCCCCCCCTCCCTTCCCCCTTTGCGCGGAACAGGGGGCTGGGGAGGGGGCTTCTCGGGTAGTGAGTAGGGAGTAAGTAGAGTGTTTTGAGTAGCGATTGGTGAGTAGTGGGTATTTGATAAGGAGTAGTGCGCAGTGAGTCGAGAGTGGTGAGTAGTGAGTAGTGGGTAATTGGTAGTGGTGGTCGTGAGTAGCGCGTAGAGATTAGTGAGGAGTGAGTACTGAGTAGTGGGTAGTGAGTAATGGGAAGGAAGTAGTGAGTCAGGAATTGTGAGTAGTGAGTAGTGAGGAGTGACTCGTGTCCAGTGAGTAGTCCATAGTGAGTAGTAAGCAGGAAATCGGGATGAGGGAGTAGACAGTAGCGAATAGTGTGGAGTGAGAAGTGAGTAGTGAGTAGCGAGAAGTGCACGGTGAGTAGAGAGTATTGAGGTGTGGGTGGTGGGTAGCAAGTAGCGAGTAGCGAGTGGAGAGTAGCGAGTAGGAAGTATCGAGTAGTGAGTAGCGAGAAGCGAGTAGGCCGTGGTGAGTAGTGAGTAGTTAGGCGGGAGTAGTCAGGAGTGATTAGTGAGTAGTGCGTAAGGAGTAGCGCGCAGCGAGTAGGGACTAGCGAGTAGTGAGTAGTGAGTAGTGAGTTGCGAGTAGCGAGTAGGGAGTAGTGAGTAGTGAGTAGTGAGAAGCGAGAAGTGGGTATTGAGTAGTGGGTAGTGAGTAGGGAGTACCGAGTAGAACTTAGTGAGTATTGAGTAGTGAGTCGTGAGTAGTGAGTAGTGAGTAGTGACTTGCGGCTAGTGACTAGTGAGTAGTGAGTTGTGGGCAGTGCCTAGTGAGAGTTCTCAGTAGTACGTCGTGGATAGTGGTTCGTGGGTAGTGAGTAGTGATTTGTGCGTCGTGAGTAGTGGGCAGTGAGTAGTGTTTACTGCGTAGTTGGTATTGAGTACCGGGTAGTGAGTAGTGAGTTGGGAGTAGCGAGTAGGAAGTAGGAAATAGTGAGTAGTGAGTAGTGGGAGCGTAGTGGGTAGTGAGTAGTGGGTAGTAAATATAGTGCGGATTGGGTAGCGAGTAGGGCGTAGGGAGTAGCGAGTAGTGAGTAGTGAGTAGCGTGTGCTGTGTAGGAAGTACAGAGTAGCGAGCAGCGAGTAGGAGATAGTGAGTAGTGAATTGTGGGCAGTGAGTATTGAATCGTGACGTGTAAATAGTGAATAATGGATACTGGCTAGGGGGGTGTGAGTAGTGATGTGTGATTCGTGAGTAGGGGGTAGTTAGTTGTGTTTACTGAGAAATGAGTATTAAATAGTGGGTAGTGAGTAGCGAGTAGTTTGTATTGAGTAGTGAGTAGTGAGTAGAGAGTAGGGAGTCGTGAGTTGTGCGTCGTGGGTAGTGAGTCGTGGGTAATGAATAGTGAGTCGTGAGTAGTGAGTAGTGAGAAGTGAGTAGTGAGTAGCGAGTTGTGAATTGTGGGTAGTGAGTAGTGCGTACTGAGTAGTGAATTCTGTTTGGGGCTAGGGTCTGGGTTTGGGGTTAGGGTTAGGGGTTAGGGTAACAGTGAGGATTAGTGTTACGGGTGGTAGGGGTCCGGTTCCCGAGACCGTGGGCGCCGTGGCGAAAAGGGGGGAGGGGGGGGGTGAATTTGGCGGCCAAAGGGGGGGAGGGGGGGGGGGTCGGACCCCCCCCCCCTTTTGAAAGGAGGGGAACGGAAGGGGGGGGGGTCCCCGACGACGGACCGGGAAAGCGAAGGGGGGGGGGTGTTTCCCGACGACAGATCGGGAAAGCAGGGGAGGGGGGGGGTCCCCGACGACGGATCGGGGAAAGGAGGGGGGTCCCAACCCCCCCTCTCCCTTGGGGTCATCCAGCGGCGCGCCCTCCAGTTTCCACGTGTCCATCCCGTTTGCCAGGAGTCCCGTCTGCGCGCGGGTACTTGTCGCGCGGTGGAAGTCCAGCCCGCCTTTCGCCCGGGCGAGGGCATCAAGACGAAGAAGAACAAGGCCGGCGGCCTCATGGAGGAGGGGACCGCCATCGGGAGCACATCGAACATTTTCTGAGCCGTGGCGGCATCTCCGCGCTGTTTTCCTTGGCTCTTTTGCTGCTCGTCCCTGCGCCTTGCTCTATCACACCCTGCCTCCTCCTCTTCCTCCTGCGTCCGTCGGCCCCTCCCTTCTTCTCCCATCCCCCCGCCCCTCCTTCCCTTTTCCTCCTCCTCCTCCTCCTCCTCCTCCTCCTCCTCCTCCTCCTCCTCCTCCTCCCAGCATGCCCTTCATACCCCTCTCCCTCTGCCCTCCTGCCTCCTCCCGACTTCCCCCTCCTCTTCAGCGAGAGTCCGCGCATTCTCGGCTGCGGCCGGGCAGCGAGACCCCCCTCCCGGTTGGCTGCCAGAGGCGTCCGCTGGCCCACGGTGTCCCCAGGATCTCAGGGGAGGCCCCCAGACCTCCCCGCACCATGCGGCCGCAAGAGAAGGGCCCCGTGGGGGGGGGCCTCAGCGCGGCGCGACCCCATGAGGGGCCCAGCGTGGCGCGACACAGGCATGGGCCGCCTCTGGTCAGCATCACCCCTGGCATCCCATTCCTGAGATCCGACGTTGCCAGAAAGTTGCGATATCGCGAAGAAGCACGACTGGAGTCCCAGACCCCATCGTCCTGAGGCACTTTTCGATCTGTGATGGTCCCTTTGCCCGACATATGTCGGAATCATGGGGTTCGACATGTTCGCCAGCGTGGGCCCCAAACAAGCTATGGCACTGGATGTGTAACAAGCGTCTCTGCGGTCGTCTTTCAACGAGCAAGTCTGCATCCTCGGGATCCCCGCAGGCGGCAACGGCCGGTGACGGGCAGCAGCGAGAGGGAACATGTCGAATCCTTAAATAAAAACGCAGGCGGCACCGGGCGGCAACTGGCAGGAACGTGGCGAGCCTTCGGGACACCACCGCAGGCGGCACCGGCCGGCACTTGGCGGCAACGGGCCAGACCATGGCGAATGCTTCAGAATGCCCGACAGGCGGCACTGGGCGGCAACGGGGCGGCAACACGCCAGAGCGTGGCGAATCCTCGGGACCCCGCACCAAGTCTCCAGAAACGTCAGTGAGAAGCCCTAAGTGCAAGCACTGTGTGGGGCAACCCTGCGACGCCTGGATCTCAGGGCTGGCCCCGCGCTCGCGCTTCTTTTTGCTCGCCCGCCCCGCCCCGGCCCCACCCGGGGGTGCCTGGGCCGGCGCCTCGCGGGCGGTGTATCGCGTACGCGTAAGATTGACCTTTCGCCGGAGTGACCTTGAGTGCGGGCCCGCGCGGGTCCCTCCTGCACCAGCTTGCGCGCTTGGACTTGCCCTCCCCGCGGCCCCCTAAAGTCGCTCTTGCCTCGGGGCACTCTTGCGTGTAGCCGATGTATGTGTCCCACCTTGCCGGCGGCCCGGCGGTCCGGCCGCCGGCCAGCGCGGCCCCCGTATCCTGCCGCGGTCGGTTCGCGGTCCACAGCCTTCTGGGGAGAGAGAGCCTCTACCCATGCACGCGTCAGGGCAGAAGACGTACAGGTTCCTCCCAGTTCCTCGATCCTGCTCAAGCGCGGAATGGCTCACCCCCAAGGTTTCACCTTCGCGGAAAGCCTACCAGTAAATTTCATACATTCATAAATGCATTATTATGTACTATGTATGATGTCTGTGAGTGTGCATGTATATATGCATGCATGCATGTACGTATGTATGCACACATGCATACATGGATGTATACGTGTATGCATGTATGTGTGTATGCATGTAGGTGTGTATATGTATGTCGCAAACATGCATACATCATGTATGCCTGCATCACTGTATGCATGTGTATAGGCATACGCAATTTATGTATATATATATATGTGTAAACATGCATGTATGAACACATGCATGTATACAGTTGCATGTATGAATGTATGCATGCATATCCGTATGTATTGATTTAGGTATGGCTGGTGTATTTATGCATATGTGTATGTCTGTATGTATACAGATACGTGTATGCATGTTTGTATTGGTGTACGCTAGCATGCATGTATAGGTATATGTGTGTAGGTGTGGATACATGTGTGTATGCATGTGTGTATGGTATCGGCCGGAATGCATGTGTGTGTATGTATGTACGTATGTCTATATGTATGTATGTATGTATGAATGTATGTATGTACATGTGTGCCCATGTGTGTATGTATGTATGTATGTATGTATGTAGGTATGCGTATATGTATGTATGTGTGTCTGTCTGTCTGTCTGTCTGCCTGCCTGCCTGCCTGCCTGCCTGCCTGTATGTATGTATGTATGTATGTATGTATGTATGTATGTGTGTGTGTATGTATGTATGTATGTATGTATGTCTGTATGTATATGTGCACGCACGCATGCATGAAGCATGCATGCAGACATATATTCATGCATGAATGCATGTATGTATGCATGCGTGCATGCATGCACGCAGACACGTGCACATGTATGTATGTACGTGTTCACGTATGTATGTGCTATGCCTGCATGATTGTGTATGTATATGTGTCCGTATGCACGTGCGCACGTACGTGCGTAAGTATGATTGTATGCATGTATGCATGTATGTCTGTCTGTGTGTATGTATACCGTGTGTACGTATATATTCACATATATGTATACACATATATATATATGTATATATATATATATATGTGTGTTCATCTATATATATATATATATAAAAATATGTGTGTATACATACAGACAAAGGCCTGCGGCCCTGGGTTCTTGGTATGACGCCTATTGGATGTTCGTTGGGATCTCGTGGGAGGCCTCTCGAGGGCCTCCTGGAAGCAGTTTGGAGGTCTTTGGGGGGCCGTTTTGAAGCCTCTTGAGGTCTCTTTCGGGCCTCTTGGGGGCCTCTTGGGGCCTCTTGGGGGCCTCGTGGGGGCCTCTTGGGGCCTCCTGGGGGCCTTGGGGCCTGCTGGTGGCCTCTTGGGGCGGAAGGCTCGAAGTTTCGGTTCGTGCTCCCTCTCTTGGGCCCCTCATTGGGCCATCTTGGGGCCTCTTGTGCCGTCTTGACCACCTTTGGTGCTGTCTTGGGGCCTTCTTGGGCCGTCTTGGGGCCGTCTTGGGGGCGTCTTCAGCCGGCGTCTTGGAGGCCTCTTGGTCCGTCTTGGAGCGTCGGGAAGCCGAAACGACGAGTAGGCTAGACACAAGTCTAAGGAACATCAATGATTTGGGCCTCTTGGGGCCTTCTTGGGAGGCCGGGCCGTCTGGGGGCCGTCTTAGGCGTCTTGGGCTGGTCTTTCTGCGACTCGGTGCCCTTGTGCGCCGTCTTCGGGGCCTCTTGGGGCACTCTTGGCCCGTCCTGGGGCCCTCGCAGGCCTGAAACCTTCACGCGCCACCACTTTGCAAATCCCGGAGGGCACGCGGGAAGCCCCAGGGCGCACGGGGGAAGCCCCAAGAAATTTTGGAATTTAGGGTCCGGGCCCTGTAAAGACTCTTCAGGAGTGAGGACTGAAGCTCAGAGGGTTGGGCCCAGGACCTGAGGACAGGCCCACTTCTTGCCCAGCGGCACGGTGACGGATACATGCACACAAAGCCAAGGCGAGGCGTGCTTGGGTTGTGAGTCGTAAACATCTTTGATGTTCGTTGGGATGTCGTGTGAGGCCTCTCGGGGGCCTCGCCCATGACTCTGTCCATAAGATGTTCCGGCCTCTCCGCGAATTGTTTTTGTTTTACGTGCAGGATTGGACAACATTCATTTTTGCACGTTTTCGGCAATCCGATTTTTTTCGGTGTTTTGAAATGGCATTCCCGTTGCAGCGTCGACCTCATTTCAGGATCGGCGCTCTGCTCCCTCAGTCCAGGATCGCGCTTTCGCTCCAGTGCGGGCCATCTTTTCTCGGTCCGAGTCCTTTTTCATCATTGTCACCCTCCTCATTTCCCCTTCTCCACCTTCCCCTGGTCCTCCTGCATCTACCGCTCCTTCCACTCCAGCTCCTGCTGCTTTTCGTCCTCGTGTGTTTTCCCTCTCCTTTTCCATCTGCTCCTGCTCCTGCTTATTCGCCACGTCCTCCAATATATGCTAGTCCTTCTCCTTCTCCACCTTCCCCTGGTCCTCTTCCTCGCGATTCGGCCGCTTGCGTTCCTCCGCCTTCCCCTGGTCCTCTATCTCCCGATTCGGCCGCTCGAGTCCCTGCTGCTGCGGTTCGTCCTCGTCCTCTCCCTCCCGCTCGTCCTCCTGCTCATCCACCACCTCCTCCCGTGCACGCAGCTCCCCTGGTTCCACAAAACACGACGTGGTCTTTCTGTTCCTGCTGCTGCTGTTCGTCCTCCCGCCCATCCTCCTGCACATCCACCGCCTCCTCCCGTGCACCCAGCTCCCCCTGTTTTCCGCTTGCGCAGATCACGAAGTGGTCTTTCTTGTAGGAGTCCCTCTTCCTCCCGCGCATCCTCCTGCTCATCCTCCGCCTCCTCTTCCTGTGCACGCAGCTCCCCCTGTCGTCGCTTGCGCAGAACATGAGGTGGTCTTTCTGTGAGGCGTCGCACGTCGGCCATGACGCGCGTCCGCGGATAGAGGAACATCAGCGCCATGGGAGGGGACGGGATAATCCAGAAGCCGCATTCAAGTGATCATTGAGGCCCTCTGTGACAGAGGGGGTGTTTTTTCGGAGGCCCTCTGTGACAGAGGGGGTGCGTTCGGAGGCCCTCTGTGACAGAGGGGGTGCGTTCGGAGGCTCTCTGCGACAGAGTTGCTCGTCATCCCGTTCCTCGTCATCCTGCTTCTTGATTTCGGATATGTCATGCTACCACTGCGCTCATCATCTTTGCGTCTGTGATCCTCGTCGTGTTTTTCCATGCGTCCTTTTCACAATTTCCACCACATTATCCTCCGTTGCCGTTCTGGCCCGCCATCTACCTCGTCACTCTCCTTCGTCTGCATGTCCTTATTCTTTTCCGCTCTTTTTTCGCCTCCCCTCTGGTTCGATTTCCGCTCTTCGTCCACTTCGTTCATTCGTTTCCAACCCCCCTTCCTTTCAAGTTCTCCGCCGTCCAATCACGTCGCGTCGTCCGTCGCCGCTATGCTCAAACCATCCCGCGCCCGTGGGATCGCCCGCGAGCACCGGTGCAGCTGGGCCCGTCGCGACCTAACGCGCGCCTGCGCCATCGTCGTGCAATGGGCGATGCAGGCGGATGCACATGGGATGGCGCGGGGGGGTGGTGGGATAGCCGCAGCAGCGGCTGGCGTGGCTGGGAGGACGGCCATGATTGGTCAGCGAGGGGTTGGAGAGACTGGCGACAAGACGGGCACACGCCAACGGAGGACGCCAAATGGCGCGATGGCCCTGCCGCCGCAGCAGCGGCGGCGGCCTCGCCTCAACGGCCGTCTCGCTTCGCCGCGCTTGGCGTTGTGAGCCCCCGCGCCCCTGGTCTCGGCATGCCCGAATTCGATAATTTCGTGAGGGCTGCCCTCCGAAACGTACCAGAACCTGGGAACACAGTTTCAGGAGAGGGGTCGGGATCCCGAGCCGCGCCTGCGGCGCAGGAGCCCCGCGCCACCGCAGCGGCGGCGGCGCGCGGGCCCCAGGATTTTGAGAAGTTTGATGTTAATTATTTTTTGAGTTATGAAGAGAGGCTCGGCACTTCGTTTCAGCAACACAATCAAGCGTTGAAATGGTGGCGCCATCTGAATGAAGACCCAACTGCCCCGTTCGAGTCAGAAGCCAAGTGGTTTGACAATGCGGAGCCCACCATGGTCGCTGTTTGCGACCACGGTGCGAGGACGAGCTTTGGTTTCAAAAGCGACGAGGAAGTCCCTTGGCGGTGGCAAGAGATGGTGGCGACGCTCAGGGAGGAAGATATCAGGGAGGTCGTGGAGGGGCCCCGCAGCAGCGGGGCTCTGATCGGCTGTTCCCTCGAAGTCCGGCCAAACAGCTACGACCACATGCGTCAGAGTATTGTGCGCGCGCGACAGTTCGCGGGGCAGCGGGTGAAAGTGAAGCTGCCGATGTGGGATTTCGTGTTGCACCGCGACGACGGGACAGGCGTCCGTTTACACCCGCACTGGGGCGACAGGAAGGTCGAAGCTCTGCCCCTCGTCCCCCGCGCGGACACGGTGAGGCCACCAGCCGCGGGTTTGGGCGGGAGCGACGGGTCAGGAACTTTTCGCTGGTACAAGGACCTCGGTGTGGAGCGCGAGGTCAAGTTCGACGCCGCCAGAGAGAAGGGGAGGCCGACGCCCTCTCAGGGGCCCCGCAGCAGCGGGGCCGCGGCGTCCAGCACCAGGCCCTCGGCGTCCGCAGCAGCGGGTGGCAAACAGTAGTTTTGGGACCGAATAACTCCCCAGACGATTTGGTTGCGGAGTAGATGGCTCCGCAGCAGCAGCGGGGCTCGAATGAAGGGCGCGTTGCATTTCTGCAGGGGCGCGCGCGTCGGCCGCCGAGATCGGGGGCGCGCGTGCAGGCGCCGTGGCGCGATCTTCGTTAAGAAGTCTTCCCTCTCCTCCCTGTCCCCCCATCCCGCCGCCCTCAACGTCGGCTCCTCGCCGCCCGTTCCTCGTCGCTCCACGCCTGTTCGTGCTCCTCCAATTTCCTCTCCCGCTTCCTCGTTCTCTCCTTCCCATTTTCCCTCCATCCCATTGCATCCCTGGCACCCCAGCGAAGTTCGCAGTTCGAAGTTCGAAGTTCGGAGTTCGAAGGTCGCAGTTTGAATTTCGAAGCTTCGCACTTCGAGGTTCGATCTTCGAACCTTCGTCATCTCGTCGTCGTAATCGTCGTCCTCGTTCGTCGTCGTCGTTCCTCGTCGGCGTCGATTGTCGTTGTCGTCGTCGCTCGTTGTCGTCGTCGCCGTCGTCGTCGTGGTCGGCGTCGTCGTTGTCGGTCGTCGTCGTCGCTAGTCGTCGTCGCTGGTCGCCGTCGTGGTCATCGTCCTCGTCGTCGTCGTCGTGGTCGTCGTCGCCCTCGTTGTCGCCGTCGTGGCCATCGTCGTCGTCGTTGTCGCGAAACGCCCCACGTAGGAGGAGTAGAGAAGGGAGCAAGGAGAAATGAGCACGGTGGAGGGAGGAGGGAGGATTGAACAGGAAGAGGAGGGTGCAGATGGAGGTAGAAGGGATGAGGTAGTTCAGAAGTGGGAGCAGCAGACTGGCGCAATGGGAAAAGCCATGTGAGTGCAGGGAGGGATGGAAATGCGATAAAGTGAAGCCGCAGCCGTTGCAGGTCTGCCTCCCGCCGCGCCCGCCCGCCCCCGCGACGGAACCGCGCAGGGGCCTCTGCCGAAGTCTCCGCAGCAGCGGGGACTGCCAGAGGAGGCCCCTTCGCGGTTTTTGCGCCGCTATGGCGAGCATCGCGGGCAAGTACGACGCCGATGACTTCGAGCTCATCACGGCGGAGGGCAGTGTTTGGCACTGGGCGACCATGGTGGTGCGGTTTCTCCAGTGGCGCAATCGTTGCCGCCGTGCACGCGCCGTTGGAGTGAAGGGCCAGATGCTCGTCGACCAGGCGCGGCAGATGATGGGGGGGGGCGCGCCGTACCGAGGAGAAGGGCAAGATTATGCTTGAGATGTCGAAGAAGACGGTGAAGGACATCCCAGGCAATTTTCGGTACTTTTGCCGCCAGCCGCACCAGGGGAGCTGAGCGGCGATCGGAGCTGGGCCGATAGAGGAGGACGAGGGGGAAGAGGAGGGGGGATGAGGAGAGGAGGAGGAGGGGGATGAGGAGTTGGAGGCAGCACGCGCACCCGCACTAAGAGCCGCCAGCCGCGCCCGTCTCCGAGCATGAAACCCGAGCTTGGCTGGGAGGGGGGAGGGCGGTAGCAGAAACAGCGCAGGACAGGGATGGGAGAGGTCACGCATCCGCCGCAGTAGCGGCGGTGGTACGACAGTTCTCATGGCGGCGCGGCGGTCGCTGAGAAATGGAGCACGTGCGTGGGCCTGCGTGCGCTTAATTATGAGTGGCGCTCGTCCCCTCCCCTCCTCTTCCTCCATGAGATCTCTCTCCTGGTGCATATCCCCTGCCAGTGCTCGTCCTGCTCCTCTATCCGCCCCCCCTCGTCCGTTCCTGCCACCAGCCACATGGGGCGTTCTCGATCAACACCCCATTGAGTGCCCCCATGTGAAGGTTGCCCTTGTCATGAGGGCGGACTCGCAAGAGCCGAGTGGCTGAAGAACTAGTCGTTTGGGGTCCGAACAGCTCCCCAGACGATTTGGTTGCGGAGTAGGTGGCCCCGCAGCAGCGGGGCTCGAATGAAGGGCGCGTTGCATTTCTGCAGGGGCGCGCGCGTCGGCCGCCGAGATCGGGGGCGCGCGCGCAGGCGCCGTGGCGCGATTTTCGTTTTGAAGTCTCCCCTCTCCTCCCTGTCCCCCCATCCCGCCGCCCTCAACGTCGGCTCCTCGCCGCCCGTTCCTCGTCGCTCCACGCCTGTTCGTTCTCCTCCAACTTCCTCTCCCGCTTCCTCGCTTTTCCTTCCCATTTTCCCTCCATCCCAGTCCATCCCTGGCACCCCAGCGACGTTCGCAGTTAGAAGCTGGAAGTTCGGAGTTCGAAGATCGAAGTTTGAATTTCGAAGCTTCGCACTTCGAGGTTCGATCTTCGATCCTTCGTCATCTCGTCGTCGTAATCGTCGTCCTCGTTCGTCGTCGTCGTTCCTCGTCGGCGTCGATTGTCGTCGTCGTCGTCGCTCGTTGTCGTCCTCGCCGTCGTCGTCGTGGTCGGCGTCGTCGTCGTCGATCGTCGTCGTCGCTAGTCGTCGTCGCTGGTAGCCGTCGTGGTCATCGTCCTCGTCGTCGTCGTCGTGGTCGTCGTTGCCCTCGTTGTCGCCGTCGCGGTCATCGTTCTCGTCGGCGTCGTCGTCGTCGTTGTCGTGAAACGCCCCACGTAGGAGGAGCAGAGAAGGGAGCAAGGAGAAATGAGCGCGGTGGAGGGAGGAGGGAGGACTGAACAGGAAGAGGAGGGAGCTGGCAGAGGTAGAAGGGATGAGGTAGTTCAGAAGTGGGAGCAGCAGACTGGCGCAAGGGGAAAAGTCATTTGAGCGCAGGGAGGGATGGCATTGCGATAAAGTGAATCCGCAGCCGTTGCAGGTCTGCCCCCCGCCGCGCCCGCCCGCCTCCGCGACGGGGGCGGCCCAGGGCATGGAGCAGCCTGGCGCGACTGGAGCCGCGCAGGAACCTCTGCCGAAGTCTCCGCAGCAGCGGGGGCTGCCAGAGGAGGCCCCTGATGCAGTTCCGCATGGAATGGCAGATCCAGCACCGGCCTCCGCAGCAGCGGGGGGGGAGGTTGCAACGAAACTTCGGTCATTGTTTTCGTCGATGTCTGGTGCCCAGGAAAGCGTTTCGCAGAGCCTGCTGGTTGCTCAGGAAATGATGGAGAATGGCCGGATCGAAGAGGCGCGGAAGTTAACGGCCGCCGCCAACCGCCTTGTAGTCATAACGGCTAAGGAGGCGGCTTCCGCAGCAGCGGGGGCATCCGTGGAGCCAGGCGCCGCCACAGTGGTAATCGAGCCTGGACAGGGTGGCTCCGATGGCCCGAGACCGAGATCTCCCTGCACGACTAATTGGCGACAGCGGCAGGCTCTGATCGCAGCACGCAAACTGCGTGAAAGCTCCTCCGCAGCAGCGGGGGCCCGCGTGATCGAGACTCTCGCCTTGACCTCGAAGGCTCGGTCGCCAGCGCTTCCTGTCCAAGAGGGCTTCCCAGAGGAAGGCCGCCCGCACTTCCCATCGGAAGAGCGCGGCCCGAGCCATTCCAAGCCTCTTGTGCCCCTGCTGTACGACGACGAAGACCAGGTGCAGGAGGGGCAGACAGAGGCGCGCGTGAATCTGGCTTTTGCTTCCCTCGTCCTGCGCGCGGGCGCCTCCCTGTCGGATTGGGTCGCAGCTGTCAGGGACAGGCGCGAAGGGGTCGTCTTAGTCTCCTTCGAGCCTGGTGCACGCATCAATCGCGATCGGCGGAAGCAACATCTCGACGATCTCATCCGCCAAAGTGGCTTCCACGGGGAGGTCGCGCGCGAGTGCGTCGGGGCTCTCCTCTGGGTTCCCGAGCGCGTCGAGCAGTGCGAGGTGCTTCGCTGGCACTGCCACGGGAAGTTCCTGGTTCAGGCCTGGTCGGTGACCCTGGCAGCGGTGGCTCACAATCCGAAAGCAAAGGAAGGCAAACTCCCCATAGCAGTGGGGGGCGTGATCTTCCGACGCCAGACGAGCCTCGCGGGACACCCGTGGCCCGAAAACTTCCGCAACGGGCTGCGGAACCTGGCGTTGTGGCACCGAGTGCGTATTCTCGCTGGGATCTTTGACGCAGACAGGGAGGATCTTTCGGAGCTGCTCAGAAGTTGCGGCGCGTCTGGCACAGGCGTACTCGGCTTGGCTTTGTGGTGTCCGACAAAAGGTTATCACGTGACGCACCCGCACTACATCGTGATTCTTGGCCCCGCTCAGGTTCGCGAGTGCCCTGCGGGCGGGCAGCCTGATCTGCCGCGCTGGTTGAATCAGGTTTCCCAGCCTCCGCAGCAGCGGAGGCTCCTCACCAGCCTGCAGTACCGCCAGTTGGATTGGGTGGCGCGTCCGACCTGGGTCAGGCTCACGGACGCGGAGCGCAAGGAGCAGGATACATATGACTGGCCGCACTTGCACAGGGTGATCCACAAGGCCCAGGATGCGAACCGCCTCACGGAACATTGCCACACATTGTTCGTTTTTATAGAAGCCAAGAACAGGAAGTCTGGCAAAGGCGCCGCGGCCAGGAAGAAGGATCGGAAGCGGGAAGCCAAGTGGGAAAAACAGCGGGGAGAGTGGGCGGAGACAGAACCCGAAGCAACAGCCTCAGCAGCAGCGGAGGCGCACGGAGACCAGGAGGAGGCGGAGACAGAATCTGAAGCAGCAGCCTCCGCAGCAGCGGGGGCGCACGGAGCCCAGGAGGAGCTTGAGGGCGACGGGCGCGACGCCGTCGACCTCTGCAGCCCCACGCCGCCCCAGGACGAACAGAGCAACCCTGACAGAGGTGAGAGGGAGGAGAAGAAGGAGAAGGAGAAGATGAAGAAAAACAAGAATAATAATAACAAGAAGAAAGATATCAGGAGCAGAACCCCAAAGAGGACGAAGCCCTCGCAGCAGCGGGGGGGCAGCCGTTCCACGCGCAGAAAGCGGGAGCAGAATTGGAAAGACCGAATGGGGAGAGCGCCCTCGCAGCAGCGGGGGCGCAGCCGCTCCAGACGCAGAGGGCAGGAGCAGAGGGGGCGCAGCCGCTCCAGACGCAGTGGGCAGGTGGAGGGCGGCGACCGCAGGGCGGCGTGGGCAGGGCGGTTCCTGCCCGCGCCGCCCGCGCACCCACCCCACGCAGGTCAGGCGATGCTGAGGCCGAGGGCATGGCGCCCGCTCCTCCCAGGCCAGATATGCCGTCCGCCAGGCATGCCGCCAATGATGCCACCACCACCGCCATCTCCCCCGCGTGGAGGAGGACGCCGCGGGGCCCCCCCGCTGGAGGAGACACCGCGCCCTGCGCCACCGCGGCTCGCCCCGAGCCAGCCGCCGCACCCTCCGCCGAAGCGGCTCCTGCCAAGAGAGTCGCAGACGCCCCGCCCTCTGGCAGCGCCGCTCGTCCCGAGGCCGCCGCCGCAGCCTCCCCCGCCGCAGCTCCTCTCCAGGGAGTCGCCGCTTCCTGCGGACACGTTTGCGTTCAACAGTGACGCGTTCGAGGCATTGTCGCGGCGCCGCAGCCCTTCAAGCGACTCCAGCTGACGGCGCGCGGCTGCGGAGACCTCCGCAGCAGCGGGGGTGGTCTCCGCAGCAGCGGGGGTTATCATAAGAGATCTGAGGCGCGGGCTCGGCGCGCGCGCGCGCGAGGAGGCAGGCGCTCGCGTTGAGCGGCTGAAGAAATCGTGGTCGTTGTCGTCGTGCTCGTCGTCGTCGTTTGCTTTTTGCTGGGGGGAAAGGATGACGAGCAAGAGGAGGAGGAGGAGGAGGGGTCCTGCAGGGGCCAGGACCGACACCGGGACCGGGGCCGGGACCAGGGGGAGAGCGGGGCCGGGACCGGGAACGGGACAGGGACGGGGAGCCCTGGACGAGCAGCAGAACCGACCACGGGACCGGGGCCGGGACCGGGGCCGGGACCGGGACCGGGACCGGGAACGGGGGTGCTGGTCCCGGTCCCGGTCCCGTGGTCGGTCCTGCTGCCCGTCCTGGGCTCCCCGCCCCTGTCCCGCTCCATGTGTCAGCTCTTTGTCCCGCTCCCAATCTCTGCCGTGCCGTTTGGGTTCGAGATCGCCAGCCATGAAGGTTAGGAAGCCCGACACAAGGATCGGGCGATGCCGCGTCGGCGAGAAGAGGAATAGGAAACCCGACACAAGGGCGCGACGATGCCGCGTCGGCGAGAAGACGGGTTTTCGGAAACCGGACCACAGACCTCATTCGAGCAAGCGCGCTGGGGCGGCGGCTCGACCCACGGCAGCGTCGGCGAAGGCGGCCGCGCGGCCGCTAGCTCGGCGCAAGGCGAGCTCCAAGAAACAAGCCCTCGCAGTAGCGGGGGCTGCTGTAGCCCTCGCAGCAGCGGGGGCTGCTGTCTTGGAGCGTGGTGGGTTGTGGGATGAGAAGACTGCTCGGAGGACAGGCGTGGAAGATGACGATGGGTTCGATCAGGCACTTTGGTACCGCGACCATTGGGGCAACTGGTACAAACTAGGGTCCAAGATGCCGCCAGTCGGCAGCTCCTGGCAAGAAGGCGCCGACCCCCTTCGCATGTAATTACGGGGCGGATGAACACGACAGTGCCCCCACATGGTTGATTGTACGGTCCTCAGGATGACCGCGACATCCCGAGCGCACAAGGGGAACGCCCCTCCGCAGCAGCGGAGGGATGTCGCGAGAATTTCGCCGAGGGGGGGTGACCTCGGCGGAGGGGCGCACTCGCGCGCGCGCGGGGGAGCGCGGTTTCGCGCGTCGCGTGCGGCATCGCATGCGGTGTGGGGGAAAACGCGACATCTGTGCTGTCACCTGTGTCCTGCTCTCTCCTTTGCTTCGCTTCCCCTTGCACTCCCTCCTGCACCCCCCCGCCCGTCATTATGTCTTTGTAGTGATCATCGCTTCCATGCACGCAACTCTCACAGCGCCCCTTTCTCTCGCAGATGGGTTCGGGGTGGGCAACCTTTCTCTCGCACAGGGGGGGCCGATGTATCAATGCTTCTCCTGTTCAGGCGGATGTGCGCGTATCGAAAAACTGAGAAGGCCGCGTCGACCCGCCGTTCGTCGCCTCTCTCTCTCTCTCTCTCTCTCTCTCTCTCTCTCTCTTCCTCATTGTCTCTCTCTCTCTCTCTCTCTCTCTCTCTCTCTCTCTCTCTGTCTCTCTCCCTCTATCTGGCTTTCCTCTCCTTCTCCTTTTGCTCAAGTGCGGGCAGGCCGCGGATCCGTGAGGCCCCTCCTTCTGTCCGCGCGCGCGACAGGCACTCGTGCTTCAAGCGGGGCCCCGCAGCAGCGGGGGCAACCGTCGCGGAGCATCTGTTTGGGAAGCTGCCCCCGCAGCAGCGGGGGCGCCTGGATAGATGTCCGAGGACATCAAGTCAGGTCCCCTGAATGATGCCGCCACGTTGCGCAGCCGCTATGCCTTGAAGGACTCCGAGGGCCAGCGGCTGAAGGCCAAAATTTCCTTGGAGGATATCTGCGTCCACCCGCAGAACAGAGGTGGGACGTACCCCTCCGCTGCCAGAGTGGTTAATCTCCTGCGTGGCATTCTGAAAGACAGGTTCCTCTTGAACGAGGCGCAGCACGAAGCAGTGGTTGTTCAGGAACTCCCTGCGGGGAAGAAGGCCGATTACGAGCGCCTCCATGGCAGGCCGTACACGGCGCACGCGGACCACAACTTGCAGAAAACGGAGTCCGTGGAGGCTCTACGCTCGGCGTGCACAAGCTTGTCAACGTTCAACTACGGGGCGCTGAGCCACTGCACCCTAACCCTTGGTCTGCTGAACCTCAAGCACGGCGCAGTGTGGGTCATTCCCGAAGACCACAAAGGATGTGGTTTGGAGGAGTTCCAGACAGGTACAGGTGGCTCCTGGGATATCCCAAAAATGCGTCGCGCACCGAAGTTCACAGAACTCATGGACGTGCTCGATAACGGTTTGCTTTGCGAGGTGCTCTCGTGGGAAATTCACTTCGATGCCGTCTTCGCGCAAGGCCCCGCGATCATTTCCGCGGCCCTGAACGACCCACAGGGAAAAGGTGTGACCTCTCACGAGATCGAGGTCCTGACGTCCGTCGCTGATTTCGTCGCCACCGCAGCAGCGGCGGGCAAGAAAGCATCGTGCGGATCTGAGACAGGACACCCCGTGAATATCTCGTACGACACTGTTCTCAAGGCTTGCGCGCAACGACATCCCGAGTACGCCAAGGCCAAATGGTTCGAGGACATGTTTACTTTCGTCATCAACGTGGGGGCCGCATCAGGGCAGCTCATACCGCAAATTCTAGATTATGATCGACGTTGGGTGGATCACAAAATACGCTCCCTGGCACCTGCCACCTGGGGCGTTCTCAACCAACTCCCCATAGATTGTCCCCATGTGAAGGTAGCCCTTGTCATGAGGGCGTACTCGCAAGAGCCGAGGTGCGGACAATGCCCCGCGCCGGAAACGGCTTGGGGACACAGCGAGGGCAACAGTCGGCTACAGGAGCTCAATTCTTTGTTGGGGTATGTCCGTCGCACATTGGCCCCCGCAGCAGCGGAGGCCCACGGGGAGGAGAAGAGCGCGACTTTGACCGCGGGGGCGGTTCTGACTGCGACGGACACCTTCTACCAGGCGTACGTAAGGGTGAAGGCTAACAAACCTCGTCTGGAGGCAGTTGTGGAGGCCGCGTGCGAGACAGTGCGTCCGCACTATGCTGAAGTACGCGAGGCCTGGCAGAAAATGGAAAAGAACGCACAGAAAGAGTTCCCGCTCCCTCCTGCGCCGTGGACCGACGAGTTGCCCGCGGCCCCCGAGAAACCCGCTGGCCCTCGCAGCGGCGGAGGTGGCGAGGGCTCTCGCCCGCAGCCAGTATTGATAGAGTTCAACGAAGAAGACAAGCCTCTGAACAGGCAGATGTCTGAAGTGTCCAAGCCCGTGAACAGCCTGATGGTGGTCCCAGTGAAATCGTGGCACGCTTCGGCTCCGTCTGGCAATCTCGACACAGACAGGTGGCACCAAGCAAGCATCGCGGAAGTCATGGACTGGCTTCCATCGTCACGCGGACACTTGCGCCCAACCCGTCCAGATGCAATATGACGTTCAAGCCAAGAGTGTCCATGTGGTGGCTACTGGGGACATCGCCGAGGGGAAACTGATGCTCTTCCCTTGCTGCCCCACCGCGAAGATTTTCCCGAAAGTCTCGAGCAATCCGCGGGCAGTGGAGGTGCTAGTCGGTGAGAAACGTCCGACTCCTGTCGAGAATATGGAAACATATAGGGCACAACCTGGTTTCAAATTGCCAGAGCTGGAGCTCAAGCCCGCGCCGCAGGAAGCGGCCTCCGCAGCAGCGGGGGCCGCGCAGGGCGAAGCGCCCGTGGGTCCGCAGCTCGACGAGGCGGCCCCCGCAGCAGCGGCGCCTGCACAGGGCGAGGCCGAACAGGAAGATAATCCGTACCAGTTTAAGTTCGGAGGTACCGAGTCCTTGCACTTCTTTTGGGGAGTTGAGAGGATGACACCAGAAGAACTTGCCCGAGCCCAGCTAGTGCAGGGACAGGAGCACTGGAAGTTCAACGTTGCACTTCAACCGCACGAGTTCCAGACAATGACAAAGTGCCAACCAGGCGCCCCCCTCCGCGTCTGCAGCGTGCTTGTCCCGTGCATGCACAACGCGGTGCCGCTGGTGCGCGGAGATCGGCTGATGCTGCAGATCACAAAGGAGAAGAGGGCCACCGACACCCAAAAGGAGAAGCAGGCATGGCAAAGGAGCAGAAAGAGCAGGAGAAGAAACGGAAGAAGGACGCCGAGGAGGGACGGAAAACCCCCAAGAGCGGCAAGATGACAATCCCTGGCCAGGGGGCCCACTTCGTGTGATCCCGCCGCAGCAGCGGAGGGTGCGCGAAACGGAGCGGCAGATGACAGCGGCCGATGATCCACCCGTCGCAGCCCGCAGCCGTCAGCTGGGGGGGAGGAGGAAAAGGGCGGGGAGAGGAGGTCGAAGAGGGAGGGGGGAGGGGGGCAGCAGAAACAGCACAAGACAGGGATGGGAGATGTCACGCATCAGCCGCAGTAGTGTCGGTGGTACGTCAATTTTCATGGCGGCGCGGCGGTCGCTGAGAAATGGAGCAAGTGCGAGGGCCTGCAAATGCGGAAAATGTGAGTGCCTCTCGTCCCCTCCCCTCCTCTTCCTCCATGAGATCTCTCTCCTGGTGCATATCCCCTGCCGGGTCTCGTCCTGCTCCTCTCCCTCTATGTTCGTCCTGCCCTCCCCTCGCGCCTCGCCTCCGTCTCCGTCCCCCCTCGTCCGTTCCCGCCTCCCTCCCGTGTCCTGTTTTCCTCTCTCCGTGCTCATCGTCCTGCTCATCGTCCCGCCGTCCTGTTCGCGGGGCGCTCTGTGGGACAGGGGGGCGGTCGAAGCACACAAGGCCGAACCCCTCTGTGACAGAGGGGCCCCGCGCTTTTCCGCCCGAGCCCCTCTGTGACAGAGGGGCTCCGCGCTTTTCCGCCCGAGCCCCTCTGTGACAGAGGGGCTCCGCGCCCACCCCCCCTCTGTGACAGAGGGGCTCGGGCGGAAAAGCGCGGGGCCCCTCTGTCACAGAGGGGCTCGGGCGGAAAAGCGCGGAGCCCCTCTGTCACAGAGGGGGTGGGGTCGTGCTTTTCCGCGCGCCCTCCTCTGTGAAACAGGGGTGGTCGTTCGATCAGGACGCCCCCCCCTGTGGGACAGAGGGTCGGTCAGAGCACACAAGGCCCCCCCTCAAGGGGCAGAGGAGCGGTCAAGGGACAGGGAAGGCAGCTGTGCTCGTTCGGAGAGAAGGAGGGGGATGGGTTGGATGAGATGGAAAGAAGCTCGTGGAGGGAGCATGATGCGGATGAGGAGTCCACTTGTGGGGGGGGGGGCCGACACCTAGGACGCGCGCGCCTTCGCAGCAGCGGGGGCTTGCGCGCGGCCGCATGAAACGCAAGGCAGAGGACGCATGGCGGGAGGTCGCTGTCGGGAAGGCAGCGCGCCAAGATGGCGCGAGCATGGGGGGTGCTCTGCGTGACGGGCGGGCTGTGCCGAAATCACGAGGGAGCAGCGGGATTTGCTCTGGAATGCGAGGAGCGCTGTGTTGTCTTGGGCGGCGAGGAAAGCCTAGAAGCCTTCGTGCCCGTCGGAAAGCACCGCCTGTGGATGCTCAAAGTGGTCGGTGGTCACAGTGCCGTGAAGGGCGCCTTGAACGAAACAAACTTGTTAGATCAATTGCATGAGAAGCTTCGCGCTGGAGAAGGATACAACGTGGATGAAGCGGCGACTCCTGTGAAAGAGGCCCCCGCAGCAGCGGGGGTTGCAGCAGGGTCTCCCGCAGCGGCGGGAGAAAAAGGTCGGGATCCCATGGCGGATCTCCGCGGCACCGTCAAGGCCGCGTCGAAAGCGAAGAAAACCCTTGAGAAACAGAAAGGGTTTCCTCGAGGCACGCTCTGCAGAGTAACCATGCCGATGTCTCCTAAGCCAGATGAGGCCGACACGAAAGAGGTCTGTGTGTATGGGAACAGATATGGGCAACTACTCGTTCAGAGTCAGGACCTGCCTTGGCTTCTGCATTACCTGTGCGAGGAGAGCCAGGGCAAAAGCGCCCCCGAACCCAGCGACGACGACGAGGACGACGCTTTGGACGAGAAGCGCCCGTGGACCACCAGGTGGTGCCCCTCTGGGATGTGGACACTGGAGGTCAAAGGAGGGCCAATGGCAGGCCGAACATGGGCCTCCAGGGTTCAGGATCTGAACGAGGAGAAATGGTCCACAGGCGTGGCGTTGACGGAAGTGACGACGCCCTTGCAACAGCCCACCCGTGCGCAGCAGAAACAGGTTCTTCTAGCGTTCTTGGAGGGCGTGGTCCAGAAAGCCATCAAACAGGACACAAAGCAGTGATGCCCTCGTTATCCGCTCGCTGGCGCGCGCCGCGGCAGCGGCGCGCTGACCGCTACAACGGCTTTTTTGTGCAAACAGACTCGGTGTATGCACCGCGCCAGCGGCGCGCTGACCGCTGAGGTGGATGCCCGCGGGTTCCTGTCGACTGGACAGGGGTTAGGGCACGCGCGGGGGATCGCGAGCCTGCGGCTCTCCAGCGCTCGCGCGCTAGAGGACAAAAAGGAACTCGCGGAATCTGGCGAGGACGGGGCGGAGGGGTTGGGACCAGTAGGATGGGGGGGGGGAGGAGGAGGAGGAGGAGGAGAAGGAGGATCAACAACAGCAGCAACAGCACACTAGCAGCACCGACAGGAGGATCATTGCGAGGATGCGGCCGTTTGCTTGCCCTGCGGCGCTGGGCTCGAGACAAGAGGGCGGCCGCGTGTGCGCGCGCATGGCTTCGGCATCATGGCCGCCGCAGCCGCTCCGCCCCCAGGCCCAGGCGACGCTCGCCCTGCAAACGCGCCTCTGCGGGTCGGGCACGACCGCGAGGTCAGCGAATGTGGAGTTTTTATAGCAACAAGACAAAACTAAAGACCCCGACAGAGTGCTCATGAATCCACGGAAACTACAGAGACCAATATTCGGATTCGGGTAATTACGTTATGCGCCGCAGCAGCGGCGCGGCTTGCCATTATGAATATGGCAAACGCACATGGAAGAATATTCATTTATGCTCGCAGTGGCCGTGGACAAGCGACCACAAGAAGTGGTTAGGTTTTGGAGTCCGATGAGAAGTAGGAGGATTTGTTCGAGACGAGGAGTCCGCTTTCCATGGCCGTTTTCAGGCGGATCACCAGTGCGGGGAGTTGACACCTAGAACGCGGGCGCCTTCGCAGCAGCGAGGGCTTGCGCGCGGTGGCATGAAACGCAAGGCGTCGGAAACATGGCGGGACGTCGTTATCGGGAAAGCAGCGCGCCAAGATGACGCGAGCATGGGGGTGCTCTGCGCGACGGGCGGACTGTGCCGAAGTCACGAGGGAGCATCGGGATTTGCTCTGGAATTTGAGGAGCGCTATGTTCCCTTTGGCGGCGAGGAAAGCCTAGAAGCCTTCGTGCCCGTCGGAAAGCACCGCCTGTGCATGCTCAAGGTGGTCCGTGGTCTCAGTGCCGTGAAGGGCGCCTTGAACGAAACGACAATGTTAGAGCAAGTGCTTGGGAAGCTTCGCGTCGGAGAAGGAGACAACGTGGATGAAGCGTCGACTCCTGTGAAAAACGCTTCCGCAGCAGCGGGGGTTGCAGCAGGATCTCCCGCAGCAGCGGGAGAAAAAGGTCGGGATCCCATGGCGGATCTCCTCGGAACCGCGAAGGGCGCATCGAAAGCGAAGCAGGTGGCGGCGCGTCGCCAACCAGAGAAACCCCTGCGAAACAGAAAATATTGTCTCGAGGCACGCTCTGCCTCTCGCTCCGTGCGGTCGTCTTGGGCGGCGTCGGGCCTCCGCTGACTGATTACATGATGCATATATGTATATATTGTGTATGTATGGTGTGTCGACGTATATGTATGTGCATACGTATATGTGTGTATTTATATATATGTATGTATATATAACACGGTCGCAGGGGCGTGGCCCGCGGCCCAGGGCGGGGCCCGAGACTCTGGGACAGGACATAGGGCCTCATCATCGTAGGATGCTCATCATTCTCATCATCGCCATGATGGGGGGGGAGGAGGGGACAGCTACCAGCTGCGCGCTGGCGCCACCGCCGCTCCCCCGCGCCCGCTGGCGCATCCGCAGTGCGGCTGCGGGAGGGGCTGCGCCTCAATTCCTGCAGAGGCGGCCTGCAGGGATGTTGCACTTTTGGCGTCTAGTACAAACGCCCGAGCGGCCCGCTTTTTTTTGGGGGGGGGCTCTTGCTTCACGGTGGAAGAGGAGACTATCATCATCCCCCGTGCCGCGTTCGCCTTCCCTCGACGACGATGTCGACGACTTCCTACATTCTGGCCTTGTTTTCTGGGGAGTGTTCTCGGAGTCGTTCGGGGCGTTCGTTCGTGCGTGCATGCTTCTGAGTTTTCTGCGCGTCGTTCGGGCCGCTCGTCCTGGTGTGAGTCGTTATGGCCCCTCCTCACCAGCCCATCTCACAGCAGCAACCATCGCGAAGCATGCCGACGGTCGTGTTTTTTTTCAGGCGTGTGTCCGCTGGTCCCCGCATATCTCCCTTGTTCCTCGTTCCTCCCGCCCCCTTGTACATCCTCCTTGCGGGGGGATGCGGCCGTTTGCTTGCCGCGCATGGCTTCGGCATCATGGCAGCCGCAGCCGCTCCGCCTCCAGACCCAGGAGACGCTCGCCCTGCAAACGCGCCTCTGCGAGTCGGGCACGACCGCGAGGCCAGCGAATTTGTGGAGTTTTGGTACCAAGAAGACAAAAAGAAAGACCCCGACAGAGTGCTCATGAACCCACGGAAACTAAAGGGGACAATATTCGGATTCGGGTACGTTATGCGCCGCAGCAGCGGCGCGGCTTGCCATTATGACTCTGGCAGACGCATATGTAAGAAGATTCATTTCTGCTCGCAGTGGCCGTGTCCCAGCGACCATCGTCTGGCGGACGGTTCCGTGGACTACAATAAGTGGTCAGACTTGCAAGCGCCCTGGCATTTAGTGCAATGCGCGGGCGGGTGGCCCGCAGGAGCGGGAGACCCCGCAGCAGCGGAGGCGCCGGCCGAGGCGCGCGAGGCCCCTGCTGAAGCGGCAGCGGGGCCGTCGGTGGGCCCTGCTGAAGGCCCCGCAGCAGCGGGGCCGTCAGCGGAGGCGTGCGTGGCCCCTGCTGAAGTGGCAGCGGAGCCGTATGTGGGCTCTTCTGACGGCCCCGCAGCAGCGGGTGCGTCAGCGGAAGCGTGCGCGCCTCCTCCTGAAGTGGCGGCGGCGCCGTGCGCGTGCCCTTCTGCAGAGCCCGCCGCAGCGGAGGCGTCCGTAGGTCCTGCTGGCGCGCATGGCGCCGACGCAATCGCCGAGGCCGCTTCCGCAGTGGAGTCTGCCTTGAAGGACTCCGCGGCAACAGCAGCTCTCTCAGCAAAGGAGGTTGCCCCTGTCGCTTTCCCCCAACCCGCCCCGCTTGCTGTTCGCGACATAGCGGAACCCGTGCTTCCAGGGGCGGAAGTTGCTGCAGTGACCGCCTGTGAACAGACAGCCGCGACAGCAGGCGCTGCGGTTGCCCCTGCGGGCGCCCCCGCAGCAGCGGGGGCGCCTGCAGGGGCACTTTCAGAACAAGGCCAGAGGTGCTTCGAGAAATTGATGAAGTTGTCGCGCAGCATTCGCGGAAGGCCGGGGGGAGGCCGAGAGTGGATAGGGCATTCTGCTTTCGTAATCTTTGCGCTTCTGCGGAAGGTGCGCGTCTACGCGTGGGAAGGACGCAACAGAGTCGACCTTTGCAAAGCTGTCTTGCCGCCGTGGAAACTAGAGGAGTTAACCCGCGAGCCTGCGGTGGACGCGATCGCGTGTTGCGCCGTCCCCCGAGAATCGGGGCCACCGGACTGGGCCCCCGTGTCGGAGGAGTATCCTTTGTTTCTATGCAATCATTTTATCGCAGGCGTCTCCACCGACTTTGTGGATTTCACGGGAGATGCTTCGACGGTGGACGGTTTCTATTCGGCTCTCGGTGTGTTCGTCGTGTCCACAGTCGCAGACGGGGACTGCGGTTTGGATTGCATGTTGCAGATGACCCAGGAGGTTTCCACGCGAGAGTCTCGCAGGGAGCTCCGCCAGGACAGTTGCTCTCTCCGACCACCCTGATCCTTCGCTTCCATCTCTGCTGCCCCCACATGCTCTTCCCCTCCTTGTCTCCCCATTTTGCCTTCATGCCTCTCCCATCCCGCCCTTCTCTCCCCTCGTGCCCTCCCCACCGAGTCTCCTTGCCCCTCCTCCATGCCCGCCCGCCAGGACATCGCGGACTACATCGTGCAAAGGGTGCGTCTGGCGTGGTTCCTCGACGCGATGGTCCTGACACAAGAAGTCACGCAGGATGACGTCCAGGAGCTTCGTCGCCTGCAGAGCGCCTTAGACGACGAAGAACTTGTCCCGCAGCCTGGCCACGCCGCCCCTCCGAGAGCACAGGGCGTTGCCGCCGCAGCAGCGGCGGCGCCACCTGAGGACTTGGCAGTGGTGGAAGTCGACGCCGAGGCTGTCTGTCAGGAGCTCGTGCAAGCCATCCAATGGTGGACAGGACTGGCAGACGCTGCGTGCGCCCTGGACGCAGCTCGGGAGTTGATGCCCGCAGAGCGGGAGGAGCAGCTCTTGAGGTACAGGAACCGCGGCTGCGAGCGAAAAGCCCCCGCCCAGAACAAGAAGCGCGCGGTGGTCCCGTCGCTCCTGTGCTCGAGGATGGAGATAGCGGGTGCTTTCGACGAGCACATGCGCTCTTTAGGCTGGACGCCTGGAGACCGCTTTCCGTATGGAGGGGCGCGTTCATTCATGGATGCGTGGGACTGGGGTTCCATGTCCCGTCTCCCTCTCAGGAAGCGCACGCACGTTGTGCGGCGCTGGCACAAGGCTTTTCTGTCGTCGAAATACGCCTCCGCAGTAGCGGAGGCTGTTCGGCAGCCGCGGGGACACGAGAAGCAGCACGGGCAGGGGCGCCTCCTGAAGTGGAAAGGGCGGAAAAGGATACCACAACAGGGACAGGGCCCAGCTCGAAAATGCCCTTGGCTGCGGCAAGCTCTGTTTGAATGGTGGAGTTCCATTCGGCACAGTGTGGATTGGAAGATGATCAAAAGTGGACTGCGAAGTACCCAAAGAGAGCCAGCGAAGATAGCAAGGTTCACGCAAAGCATGCTCCAGACCAAAGCGTTGGAGCTCATGAGCGAGTACGTCACGCAGCAGCTGCGGATCGGGCAGCGACCCGCCGCCGTGGAGTTGAGGTCGCGCTGGTGGGCCTCCTGGCGCAAGGAATACGGCCTCAGCATGCGGTACCCGAACAGGAAGTACAAGTGCCCGCTGCCCGTCTTGGAAGAGCGCCTCGAGCGAGGCTGGCTGAACGTGTTTAGGGCGCGCGCCGCGTGCGTGCTACTCAACGAGCAGGATCCCGAGATGGAGAACTTCGACCAGTCGCCTTTCCACCACAATGAAACAGGATCAGCTGGCGTGAGGACCCTCGCAGTAGCGGGGGTCGAAGTGCCACTGGTGGAGTGCCACGGCGCGGCGCGGGAGCGGTGGACGGCCAATTTCATGACAATGAGCGACAAGGATCGACTGCGGAGAGAAGGCCCCCCACCGATGGAGTGCATGTTCAAGGCGGAGGGGGGAGGAGAGAAGTTGAGGCCGCGCCTGCTCGAACACCTTCGGCGCCGAGGGTTCGGCAGATGGGTGTCGGCGACCACCAGCACCAAGGGGTCTTGCCGGACACCGTGCGTGCTCGCGTACCTGGACCGCCACCTCCCTCATCTGCCAGAGCCTCCGCAGCAGCGGGAGTGGAGAATTATGATGGCGGATGATCATGGCCCTCACTTGTCCCCGCTTGTGAGTAAGCTATGTTGGTCTCGAGGGTACGTGTTCATCCCGCACGGGGGCGGCGTAACCCCAATCCTCCAAACTGTGGGCGCACATCTGAATCAACACGCCATGCGCGAGTACATGAAGAGAGAAGGAGCCGCGCTGCTGAGAGCCATGAGGCTGGGCCAGTGCGCCCCACAGCTGGACAAGTTAGAATGCATTGACTTGATGGTGGAAGTGATGTCCCAAATGAGTTGGCTGATGACGGGTCTGACGGGTGCAACTCACTTGGCTGCGGACTTGGACGCTGTATCAAGGCAAGGACGCGCGCATATGCAAGGAGGCAGGCCATTTCTGGAGAAAGTTGGGGATGCGTGAGAAGGTCGCCGCCGCAGTAGCGGAGGTCGAAGAAGAGGTGCAGGCGGGGCGCTTGAGATGGACTTACAAAGACATCATGCGATTGGTCCTCCCGCACCCTCGACGCGGCCACTGCGACGACGTGTTCGCAAACCTTGGAGACGACACGGCTCTGGACGAGGGCGACAAGATTTGGCATGGCATGGGGGGGGCGGAAGACGCAGCCGAGGGTCTCCGCAGCAGCGGGGGCACTGAGGGTGGCAATTCCGTCGACGCCCTCGAAGGAGATGAAGATGATGGGAGCGAGGACGACGACGGGTGGAGCGCCGCTGGCGAGTTTGACTACGAATGGGCCAATCAAAGTCTCACCGCAGCAGCGGCGGGGGAGAGCGCGCTGGAGGCACCGCCTGGCCTGTCGACGTCTCGTATGGAAACTGCGGAGCAGACGTCTGAATTGATGAGAACGTATTCGTCGATCGCTGAGGAGTTGCGCAGCTGGGGCGACATCGCGGGGGCCACGTTCATGGAGACGCAATTACGGAAAGAACGGAGGCGAGTGCGTGAAGTGTCGAAGGAAGATCCTGGGGTTCAGCGAGCCCTCGCAGCATACGAGGACGCCCGCGAGGCGACGCTCAGAAACGAGAAACGACAGCGGGATGTCGAGGCGCGGCGCAGAGAAGAGCTAACCCGCCTGGGGGACGACGTAAAGAAAGCGCGCAAGCTGCTGAGGACACAGCAAGCCAAACTCTTAGACGCAGAGGCAGCCATAGATATCAAACACAGGATGAAGCATGTCGGGTTATCCGAGCTGGGCGCGGGCCTTCGCAGCTGCGGAGGCGTGGCGGGTCGAACGTCGAGGTGCGACGCGCTGAATCGCCTTGCGATGTTGGGTTCTGGGCTTTCTGCAGCTCAGCGGTCAGATTTTGACTGGTTTCGGCGGGAATGGGACGCCGCTGGCATGGGGGACTTCGGTGGAAAGTGGCCGGAGACGTTTGCCACATGGTTGCAGAACGTCATAGACGAGTACTTGGGGGGCAACCCGAGAGCTTTCAGCATGTTTGTGCACAGTGAGACGCGACGCCGTCTGTCTGGCTCCCTGGCGCTTGCGCTCCCTGCAGCTGGGGGCCTCTGAGAGGCGCGGCCCGCCGCAGCAGCGGCGAGGCGCGGGGTGTGAGTTCGGGCAGCAGCCACTGCTCTTCCACCTGCCTGCGACTGAGGTGCCGCGTGCGCGCGCGGACGTAGCGCAGGCCTTGCGCAGAAGAAACAGGGAGGAGGGGGGACGGGGGAGGAGGTGAGAGGAGGGGGAGAGCAGGCAGGGGGAGAAAACCACGCGGGTGTCGATCACTCCGCCCCTCCTCCTGCTCTCCCCCCTCCTTTTCCCTGATCTCTCCTGGTCATTATATCATTCCTCTCTCTATCCCTCTCTTTCTCTCTCTCCCTCTCTCTCGTTATCGTCGTCCGTCTCTCTCTCTCTCTCTCTCTATATATATATATCCCTCTCTCACTATCTCCCTGTCTCTCCCTCTCTCTCTCTCTCTCTCTCTCTCTCTCTCTCTCTCTCTCTCTCTCTCTCTCTCTCTCTCTCTCCCTCTCTCACTATCTCCCTGTCTCTCTCTCCCCTCTCTCTCTCTCTCCCTCTCTCTCTGCCCGCCCTTTCCTTCCCTATCCGCCCCGTCTTCCTCCTCTTCGCCCCGTCCCCCTCCTTCCACCGCCGTTTCGGCCCCAGGAGTTCGGCTCTGACGGCCGCCCCCCCTGCAACGCGGGGGCAGGGAGCGATGGCCGCGGCCACCAGCAGCAGCAGCAGCCCATTGGGCCCCGCAGCAGCGGGGCCTCGGGGCCGACTGACGGCAGTGTTCACAGCGAAATCTGGGAAGGTTTGGCGACCTGTAGGTGGTCAGGCAGAACCCTGGAAGGGTCCTTGGGCCCTTGTGCCAGAGGGCACCCCCGCAGCAGCGGGGGCTGCGCCGCCTGGCGTCTCAAGCTCAGCAGCGGCGGCGCGATCAGAAGTTTCTACGATGCGCACCCGCCCAGGCGACTCCGTGGTGGATCCGAGCGATGACGAAGAGCCTCAGGAATTTAGGGGCTGCAGGCCGCCCAACGACGTCGAGCGGCGCGAATGCCGTCTTCGCGACACCGTCCCGCCAAAGTTCTTCTGCGAAAGAAGAGCGGCTGACGTGAACAGGCCACGGAACGACAACGTGGGCAACCTTTCCGTCCTGTTCGGGAACTGGGGCTCCATGCCGAGCGAGACCAACCACGCGGACCAGCGGCGGAGACTTGAGTTGCAGCTGCGGCATTGCCCTGCTCTCGTGGCGTGCTTTGCGGAATGTGAGGAGCAGATGGAGTCAATCCTACAGCGGCCAGGGAGACCACCGCCGCTGCAGGCGGACGCCCCCGCAGCAGCGGGGGCGTCAGCAGCGGAGGGCCAAAGCAGCAGCAGCGGTGGGCCTTTTGTCGCCCCCGCAGCAGCGATGGCGACAGCAAGAGGAAGTCGTGCTGCGAGTGTTGGCGATTGCCAACAGCTCCAGAATCGACCAGAGTACGAATACTTGACCCTGCGCGGGCGTGAGGACAAGTCCTTGTGCATCGCTGCGCGCGCAAATCTGTGTTACGCAATGCGGCTGCTCCACTGGGAAAGGAGTGTCGACGGCCACTACAGAACAGCAAAAGGGCGCAAGATGGAAGCGTTCTCGAGGATCATGGTGGTTGAGATCTACTTCGATCAAACCTACGCCCACTTCGGCTCGAAAGTGCGGGCGTGCGCGGTGCACCTCCACCGCGACGCGGCGAAAAATTCCAGAGGCTTCAACGGGGCTCACAAGACGTGGTGGCCGAGGTTGGCGACCATCTTGCAGGGCAACAGCGTTGACATCCTTTGTGGGGATTTCAACATGGCGCTCACACAGACGCTGCCGAGTCTTCGGGGTCTAGGCATGCGATTGGAGACGGCAGCAGCGTACTTCTGGCGCGGATTGGACGGCACTCCGTGCTTGGACAGCTGCGGCATCTTCGTTCTCAACAGGCCTGGCGAGTGCACCCTGTGCTGGCCGCTGAGCGCCGTGCACGACAGAGACGAGACGGGGTTGCTCTTCGCACGCAAGTCGGTGATCGGTGAGATCGGGTACCGTAACAGAAGCAAGGCAGAGGCCCCCGCAGCAGCGGGGGCCTCCACCAGCCCATCATCGCAGCCGACGTACTGGCACCACAGCCAGAACGGAGGCCCTGGGATGCCTTACTCTTGCTACTACCCGAAAAAAGACGCCCGCGAGCACCTCCAGGATTTACTGACTCAGTCAGGGGAATGCCAACGCAAGATCCAAGAGAAGGAGGGTGAGAAACTGAGGCGCGCCGAGGCTGAGGCTAGAGGGGGCCACCGCTTCTCTAGTAATCGCGAGGTGACCCTCTTCCGCGCGTTGCAGAAGACGTTCCCGCCAGAGACCGTGGAGGTGGAGGGGCGCTGGCACGGCGGCGCCCACTACCCTCTCCTGTTCCAAATGCGCATGGCCAGCGTGCGTTCGCAGGGGAGGAAGCAGGAGAGAGCCAAAGAGAAGAAGGACAGGCGCGCCCAGAAACAGCTGGCAGCTGCGCTCAGGGCGCCGCTGCCGCCCGAGCAGCACGGACCCGAGCGCCAGGCACCAGAGCAGCACAGCGAGAGGGACGAGCAAGACGAGCGCGCCCAACAGGCGTGGCGCCCACCAAGATGGGCAGACGAAAGCGCGGACGACGGCCGCGACATGCCCGCGGCTGGCGATGGAAGGTCGCGGCGGGGGTTTGAAAGGGGGAGGGGGGGAGAGGGGCGGTGGAGCACGGGGAGGGCAGGAGGGAGGAGAGGGAATGAGGAATAGGCTGAGCAGGACGAGGGATGACATAAGGAAATGAGTGTCGGAAAGGGGCGGGAGTTGACAGGGAGGGGATAATTATAGAAATAATTATTTATCACCCCCAAGGTGGCAGCCGACCCCGCAGTGCCCATCTCCAGGGCCTGCGCCGCTGGAGCAGCGAGGGCAGCGCGGCGCCGCCAGCTACATCTCGCACGCGATCGCTGCCCTCGGCCACGAGCCGCCAGAGCCCCCGCAGCAGCGGAGGCCACAAACGCCACGGCAGCAACCAACAGACGGGGAGTGGCGCAGGGATGAGTGGTGGCGCACCAAGGAGGGCGAGGAGCGCGAGTGGCAACAGCCGAGCGGCGAGGCTTCCTCGCTGCAGGACCGCATGGTCGACTCCGCCTGGCGCGACATGCAAGTTGCATTCGGCAGCGACCAACGCCCCAGTGACTGGTGGAGCAGCCACAGTGGGTGGAGTAGCGGCCAGGGGCACTGGGAGGTCGCGACCACGACTTGGAGGTGGG